>OY101444.1:83709194-84309194 GCA_956483585.1 Gymnocheta viridis | reverse complement strand
AAAGAAATAAGAAATTGCAGCAATAATCAGACGTTTAAATAAGAATTACACAAAGAAAAACAAAAACACAACATCACTTTGGAGAGCGCTAAAGAAAAATGTTAAATAAAAGGATAACACTTGATTACGAGTACGAGTATAATAAGAATTGTAAAGGACTAAAATGAACTCACTCAATTTCAGTTTAAAGCTATTTTGATGATAAAGCAATAAATGTATTAGAACGAGCATTTGGCCGTAACGTAATCAGCCATGTGTGTGAGTGTGTGTGTGTGTGTGACATCTTTTGTAGCACAAACCTCTTTCATACACGTTTGGTCAGTTCAAATCAGTTGAAGTATAATTTTTCAATGAGTATAAAGGTGGTCATGAATGTCATTGTAAAAGTCAATATAATGTTCAATTACTGCAAAAGATTTTGAAGGTTACAATAATAAAAAAAAATACGAGAAAAGGTAGAGTGGGTCCCTCGCTCGCCGCACTTACATTTCCACAATGTGTGTATGTCCTTTTTTGTCATGTGCGCAAATGTTGCTTTAGCAAAAAATGTGAAAATGTATTTTACACAATCTTAATAGTTTATTTATTTCTTGGATAAGATTACATTGAACTGCTTGGATTGATTTTATTGTGGCCAAGTTAATAGCGATAAGGATAAGAATATCAGCAAGTTTTATTGTCACATTCTATCAGCTGTTGATTTGAAGTGTTTTTGATTTATAAGTATTGCATTAGTATGTGTTAAAAAGTAACAAGGGTATTTTAAATTAATGTAACAACAAAATCTGTTAGGCAAACATTTCAGCAAAAACTTGGCAATGACTTCTATTAAGAATAATGTAATTTTTCAGAAAAACTAGATAACGTTTACATTACTTTACAGATGGTTTCTAACTACTTACAAGTAACGCTGAAGTAGAGCGTGTGCACTTATCGTACAAATGGTCGGCTTTTGAACCGCTGCCGAATTGTGTGCGTGTTCGTTAAAACAAGTTTTTTGCGCGCATTAAATAATTGTAACTAAAACACTTGACATCAAACACAGCAATGCCCTCAAAAGTGCAAGTTCAATACTGACTAATAGCACACGTTTAATTGTTACTAGTAGTTCCTATGGCCGACGCAATCGACCATATTTTGTAATTAAACATTTACATAAATATATACATATGATAAAATACAAAAACCAAAAACATTCTAAATAAACAACTTAAAACTTATTAGCTCTCTCTCTCTCTTATTACAAAGTACATGTAGAAAAAGTTCTGCCTCATTGCTATGCAAAAGAAAATTGGACAAACACGCTTGCACACTTTCTTTATTTTTCAACTTAAAGCTGATGCATGCATGTGCAGTAAGTGGGCATGTATTCGTAGCAACTTCAAACTCTTATTGATCTCAAAATACTGAACCGATTTAAATAAAATTAAAATTGTGTACACCTAAGTAAAAAAACCTTTAAAAATAGAAAAATTACTAAACTAGATTTTCATAATATGGACACTAATGCAAATGTTTCTTTTGGTTTATTCGCTTAGACGCTGTAATAAGTTCTAGAAATGATCTCACATGTATGAAAAACAAATGATACATGCATGTGTAATAAGTGTGCATGTATTAGTAGCAACTTTAAGCGCTTATTGCTCCCAAAATATTGAAGCGATTTAAATAAATTTGAAATTGTGTACATCTATGTAAAAAAAAACTTTTGAAAACATATAAAATCGGTTTAGTATTACTGGCGCAAAAGAGATCTAAAAGAAAGTGTTTGTAAATTAATTATATAGATTGTATTTTGTGTATTCAATATTGATTAGTTTGGTTTATTAATTTATTTTTGTTAACATTAAACATTGATTACAGTTTTATTATAACTAGAGTACGCCTACTTGTAGAAATTCGACCGCCATGTTAAACGTATACCTATTTTAATTGCATTCATATAAAGAAAAACAAAAAACTACCAAATTGCTCATTCTCTTCCCCATGAAAAAAAAACAAACAAAATAAAACTATATGCAAACACACACATTTATTTTGTAAAGTTTTTGCCATCCGTAATGAGCATGCACTACATCCATATTTAATTCTCATCTCTTTCAATTCTGATCTCTTTTTCTTTTTCAACTTCACATAGAAAAATAAATTTTATTACTCATAAGCATATGCAGGTACTCTTAAAAACTTTTACTGCTTTACTTATGTTTTTATTTGAACCAATACTTACATAAGTGAATGTACATACGTGTGTATTTTTAGCATTTGTAGTGGTGTCAACTTTTGCAGCCTTTTATTCCTTTAATACTGAACCGATTTAAATAGTATATAGTCGGGTCACTAAAGCTCAACAATGTCTGCCATTTGGTAAAAGAATGAAGCAACTCGGTTGGTAAACAAAGGAGAAAAAGGGATAAAAAAATTTGTCTTTGCCTATTTATATAATAGATAATTAAAGAGTTCAGCCAATACCTTTTCTACGTAGAATGAAGAATATTTACAATAAATGATATATAACATATAAATATATAAATATTTAGGCAAAACATAAAATGATTTTACTTTAAGATAAAACTAATACGCGTTTACATTTAATCTGTTAATATGTACATTTTCAGATATTTCGCATCTAATAGTATAATTGTTTGAAAGTTTTGTAGTTCTATCTTAAGCTGTATGAACATTATTAATGGAATGCAGACGTTGGATAGAAAAATTCCATGGTAGAATATTTATTGTTTACACTAATTTCTTTTGACTAACTTGTAGCCTTTTTACATGGCCTTCAGCAACGTCACTCCATACTGGGGCTCCATGGTACAATATAAACATAAACATTTATTGAGAAATTTCGATTTTATTATCTTGACTTTCTTAATTACGAAAGAGTACAACAGTCTTGTAACATTATTTGCTTTGTTTATTACATAAGAAACATGCTCAACAAAAGTTATTTTTGGATCAAGGAAAACCCCCTTAGATACTTAACTTTAGATTCCCATTTGATATATTATTTATGTTTTGTTAAACAAGGGGTCCTTGAATAAAATTTTTGAATATTTAATAAAAATGGACTTTCGGCTTCGAGTGAATTGTAAAGTGAAGTTATTGCTTGAGTTTTCTGCGTGTTGATAAAAATTCAACAATTCTTTTAAGTATCCTTCCAAAAATTTTAAGTCATCTTGAAGGTTTCTGATAATATCCTCAGCAAGTATATCGTGACAAAGGATCACAGTATCGTTTGGGAATGTAGATGAAGAGCAATTTGCAAGCGAAGGAAAATCTTTTATATAAAATGTTTTTGAAAATGTTTTATATAAAATCGGTGATAGACAAGACCTTTATGGGCACCCTGCTGAAACTTCAATCTGCAATGAACAGGTTTTACCAATATGCACTTTGGTACTTCTGTTGGATAGAAAGATTTACATTAGCATGATAATCTCTGGTGAGCAGATCAGAAGAATAATTTTTTTAAATAAGGCCATCATGCCATACACAATCGAACTCTGATTTGATGTTCAGAAGTACCAGAAGCCTGCGGATTTTCCTTCAATAAAATGATCTTTTATTTTAGATTTAATTCTAAGCAGAGTGTGTGAAGTATTGTACACCATTCTAAGCCCAAGCTGCTGTTTTGAAAACACATGGTATGTTTATATCGTCGCGTTTCTTTTAAAAACACGTAAGCGACATTATTTCGCAATTGACTTTTTTGGTTTTTATGGTAGAAAATAATATTTGCCACCATAAAAACCATAAAAGTCAATTTCGAAAAAATGGCGCTTACGTGTTTTAAAAAGAAACGCGACGATATGTACTTCATTCTTTGCCATCAGGTTTCTACTGGGCTACAATTTTTTAATGTGATTAAAGAGTATCGATAAGATTGTTTTCTTTTTTTTTTGTTAATCATTATAATATAAACAATTGCTAGACATTATTTTATATAACAAAAAAAAAATAAGAGTAAGTTTTCTACAAATAACAAATAACATTCTTCAATACAGGTAAGTTATGCCATTCCATCTCCTTCCCTGTCTCTTCACTTTGACGGTATTTATAATCCAAAACAATTGTTCTTATTGTCCTTGAAATGTCCCGTCAAAAATTTATTAAAAAAACAGTTTTAATCTTGTTCTCAGATATTTTTTCTTTTAATTTTACATTCCTTATCTTTCATGTCAATTGTTTTCGTTCTTTTCATTTAAAAAGGAAAAATTCTTTTCCAAGCGAGCGACCTCCTGGGGTGCCAAGCATTTGGTAAACTTATCCTAAATTCACTTTCTTAACTTCTGTCACAATCTCTTACTTTCACAAAAGAAATAAAAAAACAGTTAACACAAAGCAAATAATCCAAATACAAAAAAAAAACACTGAAACTGTTTAAGCTTTTTAAATAAACATCTGACAAAATGTAATTAAAAATTTCAGTGACAACGTACATAAGCTTTTCAAATAATATAAAGCCAAATTGCCTTTGTGGTATTAACTTCTCATGTATACATGTATACTAAGCAAAAGAAACAAAAACAAGAAAAAAAAACGCACACTTGCAATCGTAACAACACACAGATTCAAACTCACACAATTGGAGGCATATAAACACTTATGTATGAAGATATATTCCCAGAGATGAGCGTTTAAACTTTCAACCTCCCAATTGTTGTTTTATTTTTCTTTTTCCTTCATTTCATTTGTTGTAACTGTATCATGTATAAATTTATTACATTTAGTTTACACGCAATAAAAAAAACACGCAAAAGTTTGTCAAAAGTTTTTTGGGGAATACTTTTTTTTCTAAATAAGATATTTTATAAAATTTTGATTATTGGCGTATTTTAGTGAATTTTTTTTAATACTTGATTTTTTGGGGATTTTCTTTTTGAAATATGATGGTACTTAGTATATCATAAAATGTTGGTATATTGATGAACTTTAGTCGAATTTAGAGATTTTTTTAGTTTTAGATTTTTTGTGAATTTTTTTTTCTTTTGGTGAATATTTTTGTGACTAAATCTAGAGCTTGTGACTAGAGATGAGCACCGCTCACGTGATTATCGTAAATCATATGTGATCACACATGATCGTGATTAGTTTCTTGTTTCAATTACGTGAGTGTGCGTGAACGTGAGTATAAAAAAATTTAGTGAGTGTGCATGAGTATATTGTGGGCGTAATTGTTTTTAGTTTTGCTTTATTGTATTTTTTTTCGTTAAATTTTTTAATTTTTTAATTTTTTGTATTATTTTATAGTATTTTTTTCGTAAGTATTTTGTGAGCGTAAATTTTCGTAGTTGTGACTAACTTTTTTCCATCCACGTGGGCATGCATGAACATCAGCCAAAAATATAGAATCGTGCATTAGTAAAATTTTTTATCGTGAGCGTGAGTGAAAAGTCACTCACGATCCCATCTCTACTTGTGACTAAATTTTCAAGTATTTTTTGGCGAATTGAAATAGAGTTTATATATGTAAGTATTGCGATACATTGATTTTTTGAATGTTTAGCTACACTTTTAATTTTTTTTTGAAAAATTCTGTTTTTTTTTGTTAAATTAGATTTTTATTGCAATTTTTATAGTTTTTTACAAACTTCAGAATTTTTGGTTAAAGAAGTCAGAAGTCATGTAGAAAGCCCTGGCTGATTTGCAATAGGAAACTAAGCCAAAGTAGAGTAATTTATCTTTAAATACACTTAACTAGCTACAAGGATCCACAAATCATAGATACATACATACATATATGTATGTCTATACTACAGAATTTATCGGTGGGAAATAAAGATTGTAGAAATTACAAATGTAATCACGAACTTTTGACATAAAAACGACTCACTCAGTAGTTGCTCAAAAACAAACTTGAAGTACTTTATTGAATTTTAATTTGATGTTACCTTTTTCTTTATTTAAGTTTGCGAAATAAAAAAATTTTAATTTTAAATTCATTAAGTCGATTTCAAGAATTGTTCGCTCCACTAAATTGTAACGTTTAACGCTTTTTTTATCTGTAGAACACTTTCAATTTACAGATGATTGATTAATTTTTATCAATGAAACAAGCGTAGACGAACAAACGAACCGAAAAAATAAATAAAAAACAACAACTAAAATAATAGCAACAACAGAGAAAATTAAATTTACAACAACATTGTTATTATTTACTGAATAAAAATCAATTGATAAAAAAAAGTGCAAAAATAAAAAAGGTCACATGAACGAACACTCAACAGCGACAGTAAGAGCAACAACAGCACAGCACGAGAAATCAATTGAGAAACTTGAAAACTTTAAAGCGCCAGAATCATTTGAAGAAAAACAATAAACAATTAGAAAAACAAACACAATGCAACGAACAGGCAGACGATGCAAAAACCCGCTTGCATTATGCACTTATTTTACTCATTCCCAGCGGGCACACAAATTAAAGTGTATTATATTAAAGTTTGTAATATTCCAAGGAACAAGGAATTAATTAATTAATTCCTACAGACTGCAAGTTATACCATGACAACGTGGTTTTCGGCGGCCGCAACTTTTAAGAAAGCTTTAAATCTTATTTATACAAATCATTTATAACAACAAATTAAGACTTATTTATTATTATGCAAACGAATGTACAACTTTTCACATGACTTGAAAAAGTTGTAATTTACCAGCGCTAATTAACGTTAATTTAACCCTGGCTTGCCTTGAAATTTGTTATGTTCCTTTCGAGCTGAAGCTGAAATTCCATGTGATTAGACTTAAAGATGTGTGTGTGTATGTGTTTCAAATAATTTAATCCGATTACAATGAAATTATAAGACAAAAAATTAAATTTGACTAAATAAAAATACGTTTAGAAAATCCTGCACAAAAACTGACCACATTATTATTATTATTGCTAGAAAAAAAAACTCGTACAGGTAATAAATTATTTTTATTATTTGCCTTATTGACCGTCGTCCGCGATAGTGACAACAACAGCAACATGTGTAATAAATGTCATAGTTGTGTGTTATAAAGCGATTATATTTGTCCCGAATTTCTAAAATTAAAACAAAAACGAAAGCAACAATTTTTATCTTTTGCCACTCACAACAACACACATCACGTGAAACTTCACCGCTTTCATAGATATTTCTTTTCGAAATTTTCGGCTTTTTGCAAATATATTTCGACAATAATTTATGATAGGTAGATATTTTAAATTACACTTATTTTTTGTTCTTAAATATTTCGTTTTTTATCTGTTTCTTTTTTTTTTATTTATATGAAATTTGCTCACCGCAAAATTGTACTGAAAATTTAAAACGCGTGCACTTTTACACTTCAAATGCGCTTGATAGACTAATGTTTATGTGGAAAAATAAAAGAAAAGCGTGTAGAGTCTACACTGTAGAGCAAAAACAATAATATATAAAAAATCAGCAAACATTTTTCACACACACACACACACCTCAAGCTCTTTGCAATTTTACTCTGGCACTTACTTATTCCCTCCACCAGACAAGACACTGAAATCGTTTCATTGTTGTTACAATTGCAACTAAATAGTGTGGCCAGATAACAGATTTCCAGAAAATGTTGCCATTTCGCAGGTGTCAATGAGGCCACTTAGTAGTCCACTTTCACATATGCGACATTTCTTGCCGGACATTTTTTAATTCTTTCTTGTTCTTACCTGAAGCGTTTACATATTGGAAATTAATACAGACAGACAGAAATTTTTTCATATTCGTTTTTCATCGATTTTCGCAGTTTGTTTACTTATTATTGCATATTTATTTTATTCTGCGGTTTACTTAAATAACCAAAAACATATAAAACATTAGTAGATTCTCCCGAAGAAGACGAATCGGGCTTGAGAAATATGATATAAAGCAACAAGGTGAAAATTGCGAATATAACAAGCATCTTCGCTCCTTCTTCTACAAACTTCGCCTGTCTGTCTTTCAATTGCCGATATGTGAAAGGGGACATACGGCAGAAATGACGACAGGGCCATAATGGCAAACGTTGCAGGAGCCCCGACTGCCATTCTCACAAACAAATAAACAGGAAACTCATGCGAAATGTTTAGCGCCATTAAAATAAAAATCTGGCAACTGCTAACAACAAACCATAAAACAGTATTTCTTTGCACAGTACAACTACAAGTGCAAGAATAGCTACCAGCGGTAAAATGCAGAATTGAAGAGGCCTTTTACAAGGCCTTATTTAGCGAAAACATGACACCGCGTACCCTTCCATACTCATATTGGATCGGTTCTAGGCTGCTGCATAAATAAAGCCTTTTAGAAGGCCTTCCGTAGAAAGTTTAATATAAACGGGTTCATAGCAGGCCCTCCACACTCGTTTCCACTTGAAGGGGTTTTAAGCTGCTGGTTTAAGGTTTTTAGAAGCCTTCCCTTCATAGTAAAATGAAGATCTTATAATGAAAGCCTTTCTTTTCGATCTAAAGCATGGTACTCTGTTCATCATTTCGTGCGAACTACTGCCAAAAGTCAATATAAAAAAATTCATCCGAAATAATTGCAAAATAATATGGCCGAAGTTGTACTCTGTTCATCTTGTGAAAACATACGAAATGTTTCTGCCAGCATTATTTTTTCAACCACAAAATGTTTCTGGCAAAGCTAAGCTCCTCCTCAGCAGCTGCGATTTGCATTAATTAATACGTTGTAGTGCCAGCTCCTAAAATTATTTTGTTGTCCATTTGTTTTAATTTTTTTTTAAATAAACACATTTTTTGTTTTCATAAGAAAGACAATGTTGCTGATTTGAAGGCAATAAAACCTATAAATTTGTTATAAATCGTGGTATTGTCGCCACTGATCACTTGTCAAAACTTTCAAACGAAATAACCAATGTTGCTCAACATTTTTCGCAAATTTGTACAGATTACTAAGGTTTACATGTTGTATTAATGTTGCTAAGAATTTCTATATAAACATTACTTTTTTTTTTTGAAAGAGAAAGTAACACTCAGGCAATTAGTACGCCTACCAACCCGTAGGTGTGTTACCTTCCTTGGGAAAGGGATAGTGAGAGAAGACAGATGGTGAAAGAGAGAAAGCTTAATTTTTACAACTCTGATATTGCGCGCTGTTAGTTTTTAGATCAGTGTTGCAGCGCCTCTGATGACAAGTAGGCGCATTAAATGTGTTTTAAGCTGTTGTAGCCATTTTACTTCGCCGGCGATTTTGATACAATACCGACGAAGGAGGGCGCTGTAATGTCCGCTAGCATACACCAGTATCAATTGCTGCCAGTACTGTTCAGTGACCAGTGCTATGCCTTCATCACTTAAACACTCCGACAACAACAAAAACAATGGCATACTAATGCACATCTGAAAAATGCTGAAGGTTATGACTTGTCTGAAGCTTGGCTCGAACCCACGTTCTTAGACATTATTTGCTTTGTAGTCAACGCGCTAACTACTTCAGCCAACAGCACCCTCACTTCAGCCACTTGGGAAACATGTTGATTTGAAAATTAACAACAACAATTGTGCAACATAAAATTGATACAATAAGTTTATTAAATACAACTGAAAGAATTTTATTTTATTTGTTTTTGCTTATTTTTAATTTTTTCTATTTTTTGTAGCGGTTTTTGCTTTCTTTAGCGGTTGTCCTTCCAATATAAGGCAAGTTGAAATGTGCATCTCTTAGGATTTATTAAAAGGAAAAGAATAGGCCTTTCAGAACACCTTCTTTGGACAGCAAGAAAAAATTTAAATTGGATAAAAAAATTAAATTAATGCAAGACACAGGCCTTCAAGAAGGTCCGACATTTTAAGGCCTTTTACAATTAACCGTAGTTATAGAAATGTGTGGATATGCAAAACATCATTAAGGAAGAGGTGTGGAAGAAGAAGAAGGGGCACAAAAAGTGAATGGATGTGAAGAGTTTATACACGCACGCACTTGTATACATGTTCGTTTGAATATGACCGCCAGCAGTGGTGATTGGGGAGACATCAACCCAATATAGTCACTACGCTCACTATACAAAAAGTAAACAAGTGTGCTGTGCTGTGTGGTGCTCTCTCTGGCTCTTTGTTTGAGTTGAAAATGCAAAAAAAAAGAGTTAAAACTTGCGCAGTAATTTAAAGTTAATGTGCAACTAGCTGCCTTCGGTTTGTTATTTACCATACATAAATTGCACATGCATGTACGATTATGTACATATGTATTCATGTATGTGTTTCTTTTTAGTGTGTAGTAGTGAGCTGGCTAAAAGTTTAGCTTTAGGTTATTTGCAAAACAATTTCCGTTTTCCGCTATCAAACAAAAGTGCTGTAGTACCTTTATTGTATAAAAACAAAATAAATAATATGCTTGATGGAATCGAAGAGTGAATGAGAAATAAATAAATTATGATGGTAGAATATAGAGTTTGTGTTAAATAGTTTAAGGGCAACATTTGTATATTAATGAAGTTAAGCAGTCAAAAATAGTATGCAGGCTAGATAGAGTTCTTAAAATTTATGAATACAAGTGCATATTTTCTACATACATATATAAATACATAGTGGCGCAAAATTAACGTTGTGGTACCGTGTTGATGAAAAATGGAAAGCAGCCGATTTATTATTGACAATTAGGATCCATTCCACACGTAAAAATGTCGCCGATAAGCACGCTGGGTCAGAATAATAAAATAGAAACAAAATTCAATGCTTTTGGTTCGTTTTTCTATTGTATACAATTCCATTTTAATTTTCCCATATCTTCTTTGCACAAATCTTAAACAAAAAACATTAAATATTTAAGTTTTTAAGCATTTACAGCATAACGTAAATTTTTCGCCACCCTGTAAATACAAATAGCCACAATAATACGTACATACAAACTTTGCCAATAGCATATAAAGTATAACAAATCTATAGAAAAAATTTTTAACCCACTCAGAAAAAGGTGAAGGTTTTATGTTCGACTGTATTTACAATTATTATTATTTTTTTTCATTTTGAAGGAGTGTATTCTTGAGGTGATTTCATTATCGTCAACACAGGATCTGATTATATGACGTCACTGTAGTGAAAGATGTATATTGTATGAACAAATATATTGTGACTTGTGCTATTTAAATTAAGAACAGTTGAAATTATTTAAAGTTTAATTGGCGGAACACCTTAATATTTATTAATAATGAAGTGTGCTGCTGTGAAGTGCAACAAAAACAACGAAGGAAACGCGGTTTTTTATCGCAATGATAGCGACTTATTCAAGGCAGCAAATGTCGAGCTCGCACTTTAAAACAGACGGCAAATTTCTTAGTGGTAATTTAAAATAAAAAACCAATATTCAATATTTATACAGTTTTGAACTGTTTGCAGGTATTATATCTACCAACATTATTTTTAATGATGACACGTCACCATCAGGCGATCAAAAAATCGAAGACTCAACTTACGGCAGTTTTGAAAACTTCCACTGGCTACGCCACATATTGAAAGACGCGGTTTCATATACTGCTGATTATCTAAGGCAACGTTGGCTAGCACGACGTATATGAAGGCAACAAATTTTTGTTTTTTTAATTCATCCCCCCGTCAATCAGCCTACATAAACTGCAGTAAAAAAATAATAAATTACTTTTTCATGCCAGAAAGTGCGCAAAAATGAGAAGTTTAAATCGATAAATAACGGAAACGGTAGGATAGGTTGCACAGGCAGCCGATTGCAAGCAACCGACCCACTTGGGTCCTGAAAAATAGGTCCCTTTGTGATAACGGAAACGGTAACGAAACGAAAAAGGAAATTAGGAACAAAAAAATGCTTGAACTCAAATCTAGATTCTGTACGTTCGCAAAATGTTTCTATTTATTTTATCGAATAAATTCACTTACAATTAAATTTGTGGAATAGAATTTTTACCACATTGTCTTAATTTTTATACGAAAAATGTTTTTGAAGTTCACAGTTAATATAAAATTAACAATATTTGAGGTAAAGGGTTGGATAATAAATAAAAATCGATAAAAAAATAACCATTTCACATTGAAATCGATATGTAAGACAAATTTCGTATAAGGAAATGCAAGTATTTGTGTGATTGTGTTTCTGCTCATTTACTACTGTGACGTAGATGAGCAGAAAAATAATGTTTTCAAAACTTGAATGCTATTAACTATCACGTAGATGCAGTTCTTAGAAATCACAAAGTCACGAATGAAAACCAGTGTAAAAAATCTTGACAATCTTACCAGGTCTACGACAATCTTTTCAAAAACTCGTAGCTGGCATTTTTTAAAGAAAATTTATTACCACCTGGGAGTTGCATTTTTTTGTACCTCTCTCTCTTTATCGCCCTTTCAACTAGTTTTACGCTTGATGTTGCATCAACAAATAACTTCGAACATTGAAACTATTTGTTTAACAAAATCCCCCCATGAATAGATTTTCATTCAGTTTCAGTTTGTTAGAGCTTTTATTGTTTTTTTTTTCTTCTCTTTGTCTGCTGCATAAACCGCCAAAAACTCTTAACAAACTGTAATATGAAAGCCGGCATACATGCCACATGCATACATACATATGCATACAATATGCGGCATTATTCAGCCTGAATGAGTTTTTGCTTTTGGCCCTCAACATAACAACGGAAATTCACTTGTAAAAAAAAACTTTTTTTGAGGGGGGTCCTGGTAGTTTGTTGAGTTTTTTGTTTGTTTTGCTAACGTGTTGTTACTTGCTGCTCATACTCTGCTGTTTATTTTTTGTGGTAATTATTGCTTCAACTACATAACCCAGAGAAGCCCCAGCCCAGCGTATGCTTTTGCTTGGTACTGCTGCTACTTATGTTTTTATGTTTTTTTTTTGTTTGTGCTTTATTTTTGTTATAGCGTGTTGGGAAAACATTTTGTTAAAGAGTTTTATTTTTCTTTCTTCATTTCTACGTAAACAAAAGCGAAAAATGCTCTGAACTAAACAAGCAACGCAGTAAACAATATAGTCGCTCTTGGGTGCATGCTACCAATATGAAATATTCAGTGATTCCAAATTTCCATCTTTAATCAAATAACAACATCGTTTTTTCCACAAAATTGTTTTTAAATGTTTACAAAAAAGTTTGTGAATTCCTTGTTTCCATTGGCAAACAGAAACTTTTTTAAACTAATTTTTCATTATTATTTCGATTTTGTGTTTTTTTTCTTTCTTGTGAATTACGTTTTTTTGTATGTGGTTGCGATGGTAGTGGAACCAGTGTTGGTTGATCTCAGCTTTTTAAACTAGATATTTTTAGAGTGGAAACTCGATTTGCGCGACCACCCACGATTCGTGCAGCTGTAATTTGTAATCTCTATCAATCTCAATTAAAATTCCTCCAGATGCTGGTTTTTCTTGTACCGGAAATTGCAAATCAAACAAAAATTAACTGAAGAATCGGTTTCAGAGTTATTAAATTACAACTAAGACTGAATGAGCCTTGTTTGAATGTCACAAAGCGATTGCAACCCTAAACACACAGGTATGGTGGTGTGGCAACGCTTGCAATTTCATAAAACAATGTAAACAATTTTCTTTGTTTTGTTGTTATTCTTTACGGCCACAGCCAGCAACAATAACAAGAAATTAGCAAAACAATAATACTTTTTTATTTTTGCATTTGATGACAAAACAAAAAAGTGTAACTGCAGCAGTAACAACAATTGCAACATAAAAAGGAAAATTAAACAAACAAGCACTGACATGTTGTTGTTTTTATAAAAGGTTTTTACATCATAATACGCACATGCATGCATACATACATACATAATACCTCTCACTTCATTAAAGATATCACACACACACACACACACACACCAAATTTAAAGTTATTTTATCTAATAAGTTTTTAGTTTGGCAACATACTTGACATAAGTGAAACTTAATACTATTTTTTTTAACTTTTATTCAAATAATAATTAGACCATTTCTTTTCTTTAGCTTAGTACTCTGTTCAAATTTGCGAAAAATGTTGAGCAACATTGATTATTTCGTTTGAAAATTTTTACAACTGATCAGTGGCGACAATAACACGATTTATAACAAATTTATCGGTTTTATTGCCTTTAAATGAGCAACATTGTTTTTCTTATGAAAACAAAAAATGTGTTTATTTAAAAAAAATCAAAACAAATGGACAACAAAATAATTTATGAGCTGACACTGCAACGTATCAATTAATGCAAATCGCAGCTGCTGAGGAGGAGCTCAGCTTTGCCAGAAACATTTTGTGGTTGAAAAAATAATGCTGGCAGTAACATTTCGTATGTTTCCACAAGATGAACAGAGTACAACTTCGGCCATATTATTTTGCAATTATTTCGCATGAATTTGTTTTATATGGACATTTGACAGTAGTTCGCACGAAATGATGAGCAGAGTACCATGCTCTTGCGGAAAAATAATAGAGGTTAGGTGAAAAGACTGAGACAACCCTGCTCAGAGAGAATAATAGTCTTATTTACAAACGATTAATTAAGTTATAGTAGGTTTAATGTTGGATTTTTATATGGAAAACCCGGTTTTAATGCACACATTAACTTTATTAATCGTTTATGAATAAGGCCATAAGAATCTAAATATGTAATAGGTCTGTTCGATTATTTTTCCAGCAAATTTTGGCAACCGAGCAGATATGCCAAATGCGACCGGGTTTTTGCAAGTCCCGGAATACACGATTTTATAATTTCATACACTAGGATCCCAGATTTTTGTTCCGAAAAATTCTGCGATTTTCAGAACCGATTAGTGACTTATATTTTTTCAATTACTAAAACTGAAGAAATTCATTTAACTATCCGCCCAATAATGAATAACAACTCCCAAGGGAAAAATTTCCCTTCTCCCATTCCTGCTATTATGTGTTAAAATTTCCCGTTAATTTTTTCCCTTTCATCGTTCCTCCTATTCTAAATGCTTCCCAAAAAAGGGAAAAACTACCAAGGAAAAAAAGTACGCATTATGAATATTAAAAAGGGAAAAAACAATTGACAGTTTGTGGGAGTTTTTTTTCTCCTGCATTTGAAAGGGAGTTAGCTCGAAAATGTAAGTATTACATTTATAAATATAAAACAATAAATTGAAATTTCATGATCCAATAAAAATTAGCACTTGAACAAAATTTTTTTTTCACTGCTGGCTTGGACTGACCAAAAGAAATACGTGCGGCAAAAGGCAGCACAAAATTTGCAACACCAAAAAAGAACAGGTCAAACAAGAATCCTGTATTTTCACCAACGGACCTTACATTGAGTTCGGCAATTCCAGCGGATTTGAAACATCGTGCATATGCCTTTTTGTAACCTTCTGGCTGATTTTTCGCTTCTCTTCCTCAACAGTATGTTCTTCCACAACCATGTGAAAACCTATACTGTACCTTATTGAAACAAACTTAAAATTTTAAACTATTTATATTAGTTTATTCACACAAACTTTATTTTCTATTTTTAAATTCTCGCATGATAGCACCAAATAAAATGTCAAAAACAAAACAGCTGACTCTGACTGTCTTACTCCCTTCTTTTTTTCGCTATTCCCAGGGAGATTAGAATAAGGGAGATTTTTCCCGGGAACAAGACATTGGGAAGGACAAATTTTCCAGGGAGTATTTAGTATTCATAATTGGGCTGTATAATAAATTACTCACTGATCATGATGTACGAATGTACAAGTTCGCAAAGTACCAACAAAATAAACTTAATGCATTAAAGAATGCTAAACAAAACTTACACAAATGAATAAGCCTAATAATAACAGCAGCTACCATAATAATTACAATGCTGTTGAGTTGTAACAAACAATAAATAACAATATTCACAGCAATACAACAAAAAAACACTAACAAAATCAAAAACAACAAGTTATTAAAGAGCAACTAAGGACCTTTATTTCACTGTCACACTAACTTTTCGACAAATGAAAATACTCATAATTTATTTGTTCTAAAATTAAGACAAAAAGCACTGTGGAGTAAAAGTTTTTAAAGCACATTTTGAAATACTATTACGCAATTGGATTGTAAATGCAGATTCAAATTCAACGAACAAATTGACAACACTGAAGAAGCTGTATTTAATAGGTCCGTTTGCTTACTTTTGCAGTAAAATGCAGCAAATGAGCAATTACTGAGTAAACTGAAAAATTTGCTATTAAGAAAAGCTGTTGCATAAAAAAGTACGCGAGCAGATAAATTGTAGAAATTAGGAAGTTTAAGGAAACAGCTGATGGCAAATAAATGTATTGTTGATATAAAATTAAACTTTTGACTACTCAGCTGTTTCTCCTGTTGGTACTCAATGAAATATTTATTATAACACGAACATTTTAGGAAAATATAAACAAATTATTTTCTGTAATCTTACCCATGTGTTTATTATTATTTTATTGTGATTTGTGTCTGAATAAATTGATTCCAAAGTATGTGATCATTTAGTTTTGTTACTGATTAAGTTAAACACAAGTGCAGTACTAAGTAACCATATATTTGTTACTTTCACAGCTCCAAAGAACTAAAATAACACAAAGAAAAGAAAGTTGAAAAGTTCTTATGAAGCCCGAATTGTATACGTTTTGCTTTGTTACTTTTATTTGTTAACCTTTTGAATATGATATGTTTTTTGTTGTTTTACTAAATTGTACTAGCAAAAATGTCCACAGTAAAAACTTGTAAATACTCAGCCATAAACTGTATCTTTACGCTCTCAATTTGCGTTCTCATTTACTGTATTTTGGGTAATCGAACGTAATTTAGTAAAATGCAGGTAAGTTCATTTTTTAAAGTAAATTTTTTAAAACTTATGAGCACTCGAACGCACCTAATAATACTAACAAAAATCAAGGAATTGCCACCATACGACTTAACTAAACAGTAACTGTCAAATTGAAAATAACGGAAACGGAACTTTAGGAAAACTTTTACCAGGATGCAATAAACAATTAAACCCGTTACAGCAACTGATCGCTTATGATATATTTCCTGAATGTCAAACTCAAAATGAAAAAAAACCTAAACCTTTGACAGTCAGAATATATAAATGTTTTTGTTGTACTAACGGTTTTAATTTGTTTATTATGTCATGACCTTTATGCAGGATATACACGTTACTTAATTTTGTACTTTGATTTTGAGATACAAATCGTATTAATTCATTTGAAAAAAAAAAGCAATACAAACTCGCCAAAAATTAATGATGTGATGGCTTTATTAATAATAAACGAAGTACTACTTAAAAAGAAGAAAGAAAAGAAAGAAAAAAGAAAAAGGTCACGGTGCAGAGACTTCTTTCTGTATGCTTCAAAGAACTATCTGCCTTTTATTGTATTAAGAATTGACATTTTGATAAATTTTATATTAAGTTTTTTTTTACTTTTTTTGTAATTAAAATATCCAACAGATAAAGCGAAATTTAAAAATTAGTCGCAAAAAAAACTGCGGTTTAAAAATCAGCTGTTCAGAAAATACATTTCCAAGTACAACAGCATGATATACAATACGAGTACTTATTATCGTATTTATCGAAGCTCCGCCCACAAAAATTAAAAACTTTTTATTTTCGTACTACAAAGCAGTAAGCCCCAATAAAACCATCCATCATACTGGGGATCCCTCGACAGCAGCTGCGTATACTTGTGGCAGTCCTAACAGGGCACTGTTTCATAGGTGGCCACGCAAACAGACTAAATCTACCTTTCAACGACTTCTGTAGAAGTTGTCATAATGAGGAGGAGGAAGAAATTGTCAAGCACCTCCTCTGTCAATGTCCAGCTCTGTCTCATCACAGGGCCATGTATCTAGGTAACTCGACTTTAACCGAACTCGCTGACATTACGAAATGCAATCTGAAGAGGATAAATAAGTTTATTCGGAAAAATGGTTGGTTCAACACCGACCACAACATAGGATAGTTAGTACATACTTTTATTTTAATGTCCACATCGGGCAACACAAAGGGATCTAATTTCCTGGACCCAAGTGGGCCGGTTGCTTGCAATCAGCGGCCTGTGCAACCTAACCTAACCTATTACAAAGTATATATCATAAGTACTTCATACTTGTATACTTCATACTTGTACGATTTATCGTACGACTGGTAGTAACGTGTATACCCTGCATTACATGCAGTGACAGGAGCTGACCAGATTATTAGAGAATATTTAAGGATAATTATTAATAGCGCTGCTGATGCAGTGGCAAGACAGTTTTTTTTATAACGTTATTAGGCCAATATCACTGTTAAGGAGAGATAGTACCGTGATATTCAAATTGTGATTATTTTTAATTAAAACGTTTTTGTGTTCTTTGTGAATAAATTAACATCTCTGAGTAATTTATGTTAATTTGGTGCACTTCAAAGAATCTGTAGTTAATAAGCGAGGATATGAAATTATATATACATATATTACACAAGTGTAACTGAAATTTTAGAGTTTTATTTATACGTAATTTCATTGAATTGTCTGTATAGATTTAAGTTGAAAGTTGCTAATTTGGTTTTTGTAATATTAAATGACAAAATTTTTGAATAGACTATTTGTGTAAACAAAATTATGTTTCCCAGAAATATCAAAAATTAAACAATATGGCGGAGGATAGACTGATTAAACTTGACAAGCATCGATTATTGCTATCCCACTGTGTGAAGGTTAAATTTGTAAATGTTTCAGCATCATCATCATTAACAACCTCAATAAGTGGTGCTTAAAACTTTTCTGTTTATTTTATTTGTTTTCTCTTGTTTACGAAAAGTTTCGTTATTGCTATTTTTACAAAAATTGGAAATTGCTTAAACAAATATTTACTTGCAGCATTTTTATAACTTTATGCACATAAAAAGAATTCATTCACAATTTTCGTTTTTTTTTTTACAAGATGAAAAACAAATCCGAAATAACAAATTTAAGTGGAAAAGCTTAATGCTGAAATACACATGTAAGATTTTTTTATTTTATTTTTATTGTAAAAACTAGCACAGATTAAATGAAAACTAGCAACTGAACAATATTCGTGTTATGTATTCGATGTTACAAGTTGTCAAAGTGGCAATTTGGGTCAAAATCTTGTTACAGAAAGTAATTTGTTTATAACAAGTCTGTCTGTCTACCTGCCTGCCTGCCTGTCTGTCTGTCTGTTTGTTCGTTTGCATGCAAATTAATGTAAATATTTAAATAGGTAAAAAGGGAAATGGCATACAAATGTATTTTGAACAACAAAAAAATTTATATGAAAAATATGTAAAAGGTTTTGATATAAGGGCGCGTACTTGTGTACAGCCTGTGGCGGTCATTTTGTCTTGCGGTGCTTGTAAAATCTGTTGTTTAGTCACCAAATGATAAAACTTATTATCCAAACGACTGTCCGATGCGAGCGCTACAAATTATTGATAAACAATTTTTTTAGCCCGTCAAGTGGTTGCAACTCCATAAAGAACATTCTGCCTGGCTCGTTCAGCATATATTGGGAAATCCTTAATATTTTATATTCCTCATAAAATCTTTCATATATTGCCCCTATTGATTATATTATTGCGAATTAAATATTATATAAAACAATTGTCATAATCTGTTTATTGCTTTTAATCCCAATAATTAAAAAACTTTCGTATCTGACACTTAAACAATAATAATTTTCCCCATTTTTTTTATTTAAATACTCATTTAAGCTTTCCTCGTGAACTGATAGTCGTTATAACTTCATTAATTTTCTGCTGTGACAGTTGTATTAACACCTGATATCATTATGAGAGTGTGCAAACAAACAAAAATACCCTGCAGTTCTTAAAATGCAAATACATGTAACCACTTTTGGGTTAACTATCTATTTGTAAATTATAAATTAATTAACCATGTCCACCTACATTTTAAGTTCAGTTCATTAGTTTTCAGACTTTTTAATTTTTTGCTGTTTGCTCTCTTGAGATTTCCTTTTCTTTTGCATTTACATTCGAGTAAAATCGTTACTTCGTGGTTTGCCCTGCAATTTCATTCGAAAATGAAGCTTGCTTTTTTTTACATTTTTACGCTGCCTTTCGAAAATATTTTATTTCAAACGTATTAAATAGCCCTCCAGATCTACAGGGTACTTGAAAACGTGTACACATACACTTATGAATAAACACCTTTTTAGAATGATTTTGAAAAATTATCAAGCAAATGAATGTAAAATATTAATCATTATTAAAAGTAAATAAAGGCGTTAATTTCACTGAACCAGTCTGGAAATTCCCTTAAAATCTTGAAATTTACCCCGCGTTTAGACGTACAAGTACGCGCATGTAAGTTCTGTGTACGTATTGTCAAGGAAAAACGTCCGACTGATATGTGTAATGCTAAATAGTTTTAAAAAATGTTACTGTAATGTTCTGTTGGAGAAAAGCTGAAGTTAAATGGGAAATTAAATTGTATTGTTGTTCCAAAGATTTGCCTAAGTTACTTTTAAGTTACCCTCATTTCTATATTATCAATCACAAATGTCATGAACACTTGAACGAGAACAACAATTATGACACTATATAAGCGAAAATAATTGATATAAAGAATATTTTTATATAAGAGATTAGCAAAAAAACTAATATTTGTATTAAAAGATAAAAAATATATACATACTATACATATAAGCAGGGCAACCAAAAATATGCTCTAAAAATGCTGTAAAAACAGAAAAAATTCTCTTAAAATGTAAAAAATATTCTCTGAAAAAGTTTTCTTTTTGTTAAAAATTACAAAATTTTTTTTTTAAATATAATGAAAAAAGTTTAAGCTTATTTCTTATTAAGGAATTAACACAATTTTAACATGTAAAATTTTCCAAGAAATCAAGAAGTCGATTTTGATTTTTTTGTAACTTAGGGCTTTTTTGAAATCATATGACGATATGTAACTTGTTAATTTAGGAGCATTAAGTGTGAAATACAACATATAGTACATACATACTAATTTATGTGAGATAAAATATGAACTAAATTTTACTTTGTGAGCAAATTTGTACAAGTGCTGGCGTGTTGACTTAAATTCTCAAAAAGAAAGCTCTGGATGTTGCTTCTAGAAATAGTTTTATAAAAAAAAACTTCTTTCTACATTGGAGCATATTTAAGACAAAATTTCGCCCTTTGCGCTTTGGTTTTGACTTGGCGAATTCAGTTTGCCGTAGTCGATTCGCTGACCGCCATCTGGTTGTAAATTTTTCACTCACACATAAAAAGTAGCTAGAATATATTTACAAAAAAAATTTTACGCAAACATGCTCTTAAAAGTGAAATATGATCTTAAAAGTAAAATATGCCTTTATGGGCGAAAAAATGCTCCTAAAAATTATATTAAAAGTGAAATATGCTCTTAAAAGTAAAATATGCTAAAATATGATCTTATGGGCAAAATATGCTCTAACAAATCGTTGCCAAAATTCTTCAAAAGTTCTGAAACGGACAAATAATCACCTTATATGTTTGTAAGACATCCAGCATAAAATATGATATATCATATTTTTGGTTGCCCTGCATATAAGTAACAAATTTAGTACTTATTACTTCCGTTTATTTTTTATAAAATCATGACAAAAATCAGAAATTAATTACTAATTTTTGGAGATAATTTGTTTGAGTTATTTATCCATTCAAGGTATCATATGGAGGGTATTAGCAGATCTTCACACATGCTCTAAACGTAAAAGTGTCGGTTTTTATTGTTACGCGTTTTGTTTTCTGCACCTTCATTCGCATAGAGTTCTAAAACTATATAATGAAAAATTCAGTGGTTGGCAATGCCATCCCAGTAAAGATCTCTTTACGCCTTTGCCCTCAATATTAAGTTTCCAAGCCAAGTAAAGAGATTAAAGAAATCTCATGAACGCAAAAACAGAAATACAAAACAAATACTTCAAAGCAACGCTGTAAATGTGTCAACTGAATGAAACATTAACAACATTAAAGTGCGCTATCCACAATCCAGACGTTGGAATTGAGTCTATATGAAAAGCATTCGGTTGTGTATTGAACTCCACACAAAATTTATTATTCAAGTCAATCGTATGTTTTGTGGAAACTGCACTTAAATGTGACAAAAAAAAACTTACCTAGTTCCGGGTCTAACTCCCCTTGCAAACGCATGAAAAGAAATACAAAACCAAACAAGTATGCCAAATCAAAAATGTCATGTCTTGAGCTAATTCAATAAGACGGAACATCCCGTTGTATCCCAGCAAACACACGTTTGCAATGTAATTTGATATGCTTTTGGCAACAAGCATTAACAAGTGTTAATGACATTAAGGGTATTCATGATAAGTATTGCAAACTGAGTTAACGATGCAAATGTGAGCAAAAATGCATGGTTTTGATCGTCGAACCAAATGTGCTTATTTGCAATTTGCTCCTATTTTTATTAATTTTATTTCACCGGAATACAATACAACAAAATAACAATACTGAGTAGAATCTATATTATTATTAGGCAAACACGTTTTTTGAAATCCCTTTTATATCCGTAATACTTAACCGATTACGGAAAGATTTATGTTTTTCATGGGGATTTTAGATAGATGTGTACAATCTTAATTTTATTGAAATCGGTTTAGTATTTTGGGAGCTATAAGCGTTTGAAGTTGCTAACAATACATGCATACTTATTATACATACAAAGTGTGTATGTGTGTTTGTCCAATTGGCTTTGTGTACAAATGAGACAGAGTTTTTTCTACATGTATTTTGCAAAAAGAGAGAGAGAGAGATAAGTAAGAGAATTTTAAGTTGTTTATTTAGATTAGCAATACGTTAAAATAAAAAAGCTGTGATTCAAAATAAATAAAAAAAAATTTTTGTGCCTTAAAAATAAAATTTAGTAATTCAATTAAATTAATATAAACAATTTTTTATATAAAAAATTTTTTAAATAATATTTATGTGACGTTTAATCATATTGTAAGTCATTAATTGTAAATATTATATTATTGCAACTTTGTTGATGTTTTTCTCTTTTTAATAAAATAGACAAAAAACCCTTGAAAAAGTGAACATACAATTCACGAAACGTCGGGTAAATATGGAATAAACACTTGCATTTTTATTTACATAAAACGCGGTAGGTCAATAGCTGAATCAAAAAATCAAAAATAAAAAAGATTGTTTTTTGTTTTTGTATTTTTGTATTTATGTAAATAGTTAATATTTAATTACCAGAATACAGGCGATTCGCCGACGACCGCTGGATATTACTCGTTCAGCTTATTTGCAAATAAAAGTTAACAAAAGCTGCTGGCACATCAGCCACCATATTTATTGTTTGTTATTCGTAAACGTGGAAAACTACAGATTTATATAATAATTTTTAAATTTTATGTAACAATTTGTTATACTTTAATAATTGGTTTTTTAATGATACACTTCCATACTTACATATACATATATATGTATGTATGTCTATAGAACTTTTGACAGCAAAGGTCAGTGCTGCCAGATTATTATTTTTTATTAAATCAGCTGTTTTAAACCAAAATGCAACTGATTTAATAAGTATGTTCACTAACCATCGCAATATACACAGAATATTTGCAACAAAAAAAAAACAAAAAACAATTGCGCAAAATTCTTTTTATTCATGTGTTTGCTGGGTAAAAAGTAGTGGTATTAAAATTTCCTTTTATTTCTAGCTACTTTTTCTACTGTTTTAAGAGATTAATTTTGTTTCTTGCATATAAGAAATTAACCTAAAGAAAAGCGTGTAAAACGGTTTCATTTCATCTTAAATCAACAACAAATCACTATTTACTGAAATGACATTTTGTAATTAAGTTTGCAAAGTAGTTAAGATCCGTTAAAGTATTACATTTTGTTTCGTTATCCGCTATTTACTGGTCTTTTTTTTAATTGCACTCATATGCCAAATTGTTGTACTCGTAATTCGTTTGCTAATTGAGGTGCTCAAACAGCTGCTGTCTCTACTCATATTAACATGTTTTTAACTGTATTTCATTTTAATACTTTACGAACATTAATTCTCTATTCTATTTATTGTTATTTGGAGCTTAATTCTATTATGTTGACTAGGCGTTCCGTATGTCATTTCTGGTTGCTAAAGACTATTTTTATTTTAATGTTTAAGGTAGTAGCTAAGGTGACGGGAAACTCTTTGGAAGTGTTTGAAAGGTTTGTAATATTTACTCGTACATATGTAAGTGGGAAAAAACGGCGTATGAAAAATTATATGTATATGAGTCTCAGCCAGTGCTGCCCGAAGTCACAGTGTAAGACCCCAGAGTTTAAAAATTCGGTTATGTTTTAGGTTTAATCAGATTATCGTGCGACAAATAGAGAATAACAACAATTACAATAAAATGCAGTCACGTGTCGTCTCTATTCTCCTTTGTGCCGAAAAGTGAGTTTTTGCGTCTAAAATGGTAGTATGGAGAAAATTGGACAGACTTTTTTTCTCTCTTTTTTTTGGCAAAATGTAGGTACGAGTATGTATTATTTATTAATGAAAATAAATGTATTTTTTGGAAACAAATACAGAAAAAAAATATTTTTTGAAATTTTTCTTCATGGTACGTTGTCAATGAGGGGGTAGCAAGAAACACATAACAATAAAAACCTGACACTTTTGACGTTAGATCAATGCATTTTTTTGTTGTTATTCTAGTATATTTTCATTATTTTTTTGGAGAAATTTCAAAACATACTCTAGGAGTTTCTTTCATCAAACATATTTAGGGCCGTTAACGACAAAACGATTTACTCGAAGTTAACACTAAACTCAAAATTTTAACTTTGGCTAGTAAAAAATCATCAACACTATGACCTGTTAAGTTTTAACTTTTAATTAACACTAGAGTATACAGCGATCGACTCAATCGCTCGCATTCTTTTACATAAATACATACGATAAAATACAAAAACAAAAAATATTCTAATTAAACAACTTAAAACTCTGTCTCATTTCTATGCAAAAGATTTATTTTTCAAGTTAAAGCAGATGCATGCATGTGTAATAAGTGAGCATGTGTTAGTAGCAACTTTAAACGCTTATAGCTCCCTAAATACGGAACCGTTTGAAATAAAAATAATACTGTGCACATTTATGTAAAAATCCGTTTAAAAGCAAATAAATCTTTCCGAAATCGGTTCGGTATTACGGCTGTAAAAGGGATCTAAAAAAATAATATATTTGAGTTTAAAATTTAACTTGAAAAAATAAGGCCTGTATTTACAGTCTTTAGTTAACTGATGAAAATGGTTTAACTTAAAACTTTTCATATAAATATCGTTAGCCAAACCGTCATCATTAGTTGACTAAAGACTGTGAATTTATGCCTGAGACATTGAAAAGTTTTTTTGTTTATTTAAAAAAAAATTCTTTAAAAAATTGTGAAATCGTGCTCATATATTTTTGCATGACGGTGTTATTTTGTTTCTTTTTTGCATTTCCCAAAAATTAATTCCTTGTGTTATTGACTATAGTGAAGAACTACTGTAAGTTAATTAAATTTGTTTATTGTTAAACTTCCAATTAAAAATTAAGTTTAGACCAATTGAAAGTTAGTAAACTTTCATATTAGATAAGCATAACTGAACTTGTGTTAATGGGGAGTAAAAACACTTTAATTTAATTAAAGATATTTATTAAAAGTATGTTTAAAAAATGATCCCTAAATTAAATAATCAAATATAAGACAGTATGGTAACGCTTTGCTATTTAATATGACAGCGACAACCATGGTAGAATAATACAGGTAGTAGCGAAGTGTTAACGGACTTTTTTTTGGGTTCGCAGCTGTTAAAATTTTATTATGTAGTAAAAAAGCACACTTGAACATTTGTTTCAAATGCAAATAAGAAAAAGAAAAGAAACAAATTTCTTTATAGAACAGAAAATGCAACCAAACAGTCATTTGAATATACTCGTACAATTTTTTGCCATTTTTCTGTTGTGCTTTTTGACAGCTTCGAACCTAAAAGCAGTGTTATTGTAGCTTCGACACTACCTGTATTATTTTTACCATGGCGGCAACTTTCAGCTGTTTATTAAAAAAAAAGCAAACAATAATGGAATAAATATTTAAAAGGAGATTTCAGCTACTTAGACAGTATATTCTATAAATTTATATTGATGAAAATTAAAAACGACTTTTAAATATGAATTGATATTTAAATAGAATTGATGAAATAGACTCTAAGGATTATTATTCTTTTAATATTTGTTCTTTATCAGTGTTGCCAGAAATCTAAATGGTAGTTAAACAATTTTTTGCTAAAATGTTCCATCGAATAAAAGCCAATTATGGTATTTAATAGTGTATGAAATATGTATGTATGCGTATAGCTAAGGAACAAAGTTCCAACTATCTTTTTTGCAATATGTAGTTTCTTTTTAATTATCAGACTTAAGTGGCAAGAAATAAATTTAATTAATTTTAAGTCTTATATCTGTTGTAAATTTTTATAACGACACAAATAAAATTTAAACTAATTGCAAGTTTAGTTTTCTTTGTTGAACAAAACAAAATTTTCGAAATTAATGGGATCTAAAGTAAATGTTATTATGATATCTTATCTTGTCAAATGATTGTATTTATGAAAACAATTTCACCATTTATATATAAGTACGTCAAATAAGATTATGATTCCCCGGAATTCCAAATCTTTTCTGTGTAATATTTTTTTTATTTCAATAGATAAAAAATAAACAAATTAATTAGACTTGTATCGAACCTGTTGTTCAGTCGCTCGAGTTAAACAAAAACCACTTTGATCAAACCAATGGGTTAAAAGGGTTTAATCAAACTTATTAACACATTTTATAATTTTCCAAATATAAATTTATGATGATCAGTTATGTCGCGAGGATACATTAGCTGGTAGTATTTACTTTTTCCGTTTTCTTTAATTCGAAAAAAATATCGAAAATTTCCTTTTCCGATCAAGTCCGATTGATGGATTCGAATTCGAGCCTACTAAAAATGTTTGTGCTATCAAAAATTGTGTAAACATTTGTAGGGTATATGAAATAAGACTTTGCTAATTTTTATGTTAAGCTTTATATTTTTTTAACTGCTCGTATGTACTTACCTTTAAGTACATACGAGTTCTTGTACGATTTTATTTTGTTAGTTTTCAAAATAACCCAGTAAATATTACAATAGAAATAGACAAATTAATTAAAGTAAAAGTACGGTCACATTTGGCAAACATTTGCCGAAGAAAACGTAACCAACAGACAAGTTAAATTTACATTTCCTTTAATTCCAATATTTTGTTAAATATGGGTTCGCATTTATTAAAAATAATATAAAAATAGTATTTTGCGGCATAATTGACTTCGTTTTATGATATAAAAACCAAGTTAAATAACACTAAGTCCAAGCAAAAGTAATGGTTACGTTTTTTGGTCTAATGTTTGCCAAGTGTGACCGTACCTTAAGCAATACGAACGATTGGGTTGAGTAGAAAATTTTTATGGAAGTTATTCAAAAAAGTTCGTTTGGATTGTGGAAACCACACTTAAGCCTGCATTGACACAGTAAGTAATTACTTGCAAGTAGCGTATACGTATTATCAACGAAAATGTCAAAGAAATTGAAAGTTGATTGTGTCACAGTCACACAGTCAGTTGTAGGCTTATTTTCAAAATGTTCTCGAAGCGTAAACATCTTATGGAAGTATGTGAATTCAGTATTGCCGCATTGTCAATATCATAAAATTACTGAAAAGAATTTCATTAACAACTTTTTTTCAAAATGCATGAAACTTATGTTAGAAATCCACCTTCAACAAAATAATTCGTAAGGCCATTAAATTATTAATGCAGCCAACTTGACAAAAAGAATGATGCAGAAGTTCTTATTTTTGGAGCTACTTTCATGTGCAATTCTCAGAATTGAATCCCAAATCAATGAGCTGAAAAATGTTGCACTGTGTTATGATTTTAAGTAGAAGTTTTAAATTGCAGCAGAATATTTGTAAAAACCAAACAGAATACTTAACACAAAAAAATAGGAAAAATTCGTCATAATAATTGTGTTCCGCTGTTTTCCGGACTGTGAATTGAAACAATCGACTGGAAAGAGAATTTCAGAAAGCAATTCGGATCAATTTCAAATAGTGTATGAGTGTATTAGAAAAAAATTCTCAGGGTATTATAACTTGAAAGCAAAATTTGATAGTGAAACCCCAAAGTTAGCTCGCTTCTGATGTTGTATTTTCGTTAAGTTTTATTCTTCATTTCAATTTCCTAGCAATACAAGTACGCGGTGCAATGAGCTTAACGCCTCTTTTTTCTTAGAAAAAATCCAATTTTTTAAGTTTGTGCTCGTTGGGTATGATACAATCATTTCTAATAAATTCACTATTTCAAAAACATAATTTATCGCAAATTTTCAAATTGAAAGACAGTTCGTAGAGAATGCTTAATTTATCTTTTCTTGAAATAGAAATAAATAATATCATCAAAAGCACTGATAAATAAATAAATATCTTAATTAAAATTATTTGCTGGGTTCGATAATACTTCTTATCATGTTGACTTTGTTCTTTATTTATATTTTGTATGAGTAGTTGCTTTTTTATTGCTATTTATTTGCTTATTTGTTTTCCTCTCTCTCTCTTTTTTAAATAGAACAACAGGTGATTTAAGTTTAATGTGCCTTTTCTATACTCTTAAGAACACATACGAGTACTTACATAACTATTTTGCTTTTCTTTAACTCTTATTATCCAGCTATTCGACTGACTGTATGATACGTATTTAAAAATGTTTACAAATTACACACAATTACTGTACCTTTTGTTTTACCAGGAATACATACACGCACACATATGCCTACAATTTCATGGAGTTATTACATTTCCAAGCATATAAAGATTTTCAATACGACATACAATGGATACATGTACACACAGAAAAATAGACAATGTAAAACCAGCGAAAACAAGGTTGATTTTATATTTTTCTTTAATGATTTTGCTTTATAGTCGCTTCGTGTTAAATCAACATGACTTTACGATAACTTGCAAACAACAGCAGCACATGTCAATATAACATGCGAGTCTTATTGAATAAAAATGTACCCACATTGAAATAATATGACAAATCATGTTGAATCAAAATTATTTCAGTTTCATACAACATAAATTACATATTAAATGAATATGTTTTTAGCATGAAAGTTATTTAATATGTAAGTAATTATAATGTTGAGATAATACGATTCAATGATTGATCTAACACGAAGTAACTTTTAAAATTAAACCGATACTCATATTAAAATAAAATTAAATGTTTGTTGGTTCAAAATTGATGCCCTTAATTAAATAACCCATAAAAAATTTATTTCTATTATTTACTTTTTTTATATTTATTTTATTTACATACTACATTTGGTGTTAACGCCAAATCATCAGTAGACTTTAAACTATATTTTTAAAAAGTTTCAAACCTCTTATCTTATACCAAAACTTTAAAAAAACAGTAAGAATTTCTTATACTTTTGTAATTTTTGAAATTCTGATTGAAATTCGTGAAATACTTATTAGCAATGTTAATTTAAAATGAAGAAATGTTGTTTTTACAGTTAATTTACCGTACTAATTTGTTTATTTTACTGAGTTATGTAAATTCAACATTGCACCATGTTATTTTAGCTACGAAATATGTTCAATATATTATTTGTTAGGGAAAATTTAATTTGAATCAATATGAATATATTTTAGCTTTCAACAAAGTCAATATTTTTGCAAAAGATTGAAAGATGAAATCAACATGGTAAGACAATTTGTTAAACGGTTAAAATTTAATAACAAAAAAAAAAAGATGCTAAACTAAAAAGTTTGCACTCATGTATGAGAAGTACGTGAAACTGTCTTTCTCTATATAAAAAAAGGCAAACAAACTTTGTTTTCAAACAAAAATTCCGAGAAAAAATATCATTTTATAAAATGAACTAAACTTAATTTCTTCATTATGGCCGCATTTTGTAAAATCAAACGTTTCTAAATGTTTCAAATTTGTAAGAAAAGTACAAAGAAATTTTATTAAATTATCGTTTTTACACATAAATTTCAAAAGCTTATACTGCGTTCAGACATGCAGTCTTAATTGAGACATTTTATTTTTAACTGAGCAATTAAATTTAGTGTTCATATATGTATCTCAATTTAGCTTACTCAATTAGTATTTGAAACAAGGCAGATCAACCAGGTAGTAACGATTCTAGTGAATACCTTTGCAGCTGTCAAAACAAATAAGAATCCGGGTGACACTGTCAGCGCAGAGAAGAAAATGTCAAACATCTAGTGATACCAACTGGTTGATCTGGCTTGTATTGTATAGAATTGTTTCTTCTAACTGAACATACTTCTCAGCAAACGTACTTCGGACAAGGGTTGCATTTAGAATTTTACTCAATTATTGATACAATTAAAATCGAATTGCTCTATTTATTAATTGTCTTAGTCTACGTTCATACTATTCAAGTCAAACGAGAGAAACGAGAGGAAAAGAAACGAATACTCCGCTTCATGTAATCTCAATACGTTTTGCTTTCTCATTCGTAATATTAAGCCTGAAGGTCTACCCTGTGCCTGAAGTTAGTTGCATGTAAATTTTGTCAACAAGACCTGCATTGTGTGAACACTAATGAAAGCTTAAGGAAGAAAAAGTGAGAATCTTGTCAATACAACATGACTCGTTTGAACGTAGACTTATTCTATGCTAAATTGAGCTCAGTTGAGCCCTTAATTGTGTAAAATTTTATAATTGGCCAATCAAGGTGTATGAACAAAGTATTAGAAATAACAAATATTCAAATTATTTATGGAGCATGATTGCATTCATGTGACTGCTGCGCCTGGCTTCGCAGTAGCTTCTCCAACCTGTCTAATTTTCCTGGACTTTCTTACCGGTTTCTGGTTCTAATTCCTGAATAGCTCGGACGATATTAGGTTCTGATTTGCCAAAAAGAATTCAAAGGTTCACTAAAAAATTTGTATGAAATTTAGTTTAAAAAAAATGTTTGTGTTTTCCAAACAAATTTTTAAGGAGACGTTTTTGTTTGTTGTAGTTAATTCTGGATTATTCGCATAGAATCGGTCTTTGAAGGCATTCCAGAAGAAAAAACCTAAAGAGGTCAAATATAGTTTGTGGGTCGGCCAAGTGACATTAACAAGACACAACAACATATTTTATTTTTTATTATTAATATTATTATTAAACTTTTAATCAATAGCAAATCGAAACTATTGTTTAAACATTAACAATAACAAAAGTATGTCGTACATATTTATGACACAATAATTATAATAATTTTTAAGCAAAAACTAAAAGTGAATTCTGACATCAGCATAAAAGCAAAACTGGTTCAAAGAAATTAATTTAGCTTTGACTTAAAATAATAATTATAGAATGGTTTTGATTGATTTTTATTAATTATGAAAAATAAAATTATATTTTGTGCAATAAAATATTTTACGCATGCGTAACATTTGATTTTAATTTAAATGCATTTTAGTTTTCTTTCTACATTTTTCAATTAAGTTCAATCTAAAATACAAAACTAGAATTTCATGTCATTTCACAAATTGGATTTCGTGCTTAATGCCAATATATTTTGTTAGATTTCTATATTAGTTTGAGTTTTGTTTTGTATCTTATTTAATCTTTTCATAAATAAATGTAAACTAACAGACGTACAAAGAGACAACCGGACTAATAAACGTATCAAATGAATGATTATTAAGCAGCAAGCAGACTGACTGGTGGTTTACCTTGAATTGTATTTGCTGCTGCTGCTGCTACTGCTGCTGATTTCTTCTTAAAAGCACACTTTTACTTAAGTCTTGAAATTGTTATACGAGGATCGCAGCAGAATATGAAGATTACTAATATCGGCGACTTATTATTTCAAAGAAGTATTAATTCACAAAAAAGGTGAAAGGGGTCTAGAGGATATCCGGTTAGAAATACATATTTATATTCTCTAGCATTTTAAAAAACAAAAATTCGAATAATATATTTAATAATTATGATCCTTAAGGTCATTTCACATTATAATGCAACTATTACGTAAATTGACAAAAAAGCAACGCTTATTATATTGTGCTTTGAAAAACATAAAAAATATAATAAAAATTTATTATATTAGGGCTCCATTTTTGTTATGTGCTGTTCATAGAATCCAAGCAATGCTTGAGTAGAAAACGACTAGAATAACTGAGTGCTTTTCATACAAATTGATCACTCTATTTGATTGCTTGGATCCTATGAACAGCACATTAATTTACGTAGTACTTGTATTATAGTGTAAAATAGCCTGTAGCTATTTTCATGCATATTTCAAATATTAAATAGCCATGAAATTTCATTTACCATTTCATTTTGCTCCTGCAGAACAGTTTAGCATAATTTTGCTTTCCTATTTGGCATTCTACCAGTTTAATTTTCTTGCAGAATCAATATCGAACAAGTAAAATAAAAATAAACATCACAAACACATTTATTTTTCACCAAAAAATTTAGTAATTAAGAATAACAACAACAGTAATAGCAATGCTTCATTACAAGCATTGTTGTAAAAGCAAAAGTGTCGTGTTTTTATTGTTATGCATTTTTTCATACCCCCTCGGCCACAACTTGCAAAACAAAGCTTTTAAAAATAAGATCCAACCAGCCAAATCCCCAAGAAGTATCGTCGCGAAGCCTTTCGACTTTATTAGAAGTTTGGGGCTGTTCACACATGACGTATTGCCATTTTCTGGCTAAACTTATTTCACAGAAATGTTTCAGTAGAAATTATAAATTCCTTTAAAAAAATATTTTTTTCGATTTTTTAATTTTTAAGAAAGGTAGGAAATGCTTTCTTGAACACCCCTCATATTTGAAACAATTAAAAATTTTGCTGTAAACGCTTATTGTTTGTTCGTTTATTTATTTATTTTTTGTTCATATTATATTTAATTTATTACAATTTTTTTCTGGCCACTTATTTTCCAATTGATTGCAATATTTATTTTAGTGTTTATAACCAATTTTTATTATTTTTTTTTGCTCCCAATTTTTCTTCTTTGTTTTTTTTGGTTTTGCCTTTTGTGCCATAAAATTCAATTTGCGCACAAAATATTCTCAACAAAATAATAATAAAGCCAACAAACTATAAATACTTATTATAATAATTTTGTTGCTTTAAATATTTTGCAAACGAAAAATTCCAATAACTAGTGTTTAATTAATATTTTAAATTTTTGTTTATACAATCCACTTGTTTGTTAATTGTACTCAAACACTCTACATGTAAACAAATAGCAAACTTAAGCAAAAAAAAAAGAAAAAATTAAAATATTAAAATATTAGAAAATCACAAAATAAGCGGATTTTTTTTTATAAAAAATTAACAAATTTATAAATTATCTAAAAAACTTGCAAACTTATGTTATAAACTTTGTTAACTTTTTTGAAAAGAATTTCCAACTCACTCTTTGATCTTATTGTTGCACTATATTTATGTTTAATAACTTACTGCACCAATTAAGGAACATTAAGAGAATTTCTTTATTGAAAAGCAATTTAAAGAATTATTTATTTGAAAATATAAAAGAAATTCTTGTAGCCAGAGCGCACACTGCGATAGACACAATGACCAATTTGACAGCTGAAAGTTGCTTTGTGGTTGGTTTGCTTTGCAATTTCATAATGAATAGACTCATGCCAGAGCAACAAATTTTTAAATTCTCAAAAATACAAAAAAAAATATTTAAAAAATATAATTTCATGTAATGATTCTGTTTATTCATGCTCCTGAATTAATCTTGAACTCGTTTGATGAAATCCCATCTATAACAGCTCGTATAGTGCGATCCTTGAGGAAGCACGATATAAATTGAGAGAAATCATTATCAATTAAAAGAATCTACAGAAACCGTTTGAAAAATTTGGACGAAGTTTCGTTTGTGTTAGACTAGTTTATGATGGCCGGCCATAAAGAGCTCGCATAGACCGTGTTGGTGCTTAGCGTTACCACAATGTACGATAACCTATAAATGATAAAGTTAGTTCGATATGATGATACCAAAAGTACCATACAATCTCTTGACGAATGCTAGGAGTGTCATTAGTGCGATTTCGGAGATTTGCCCAAGATCTTACTAGTAATGATCACCCAGACAGTTGGCTCTGGAGCGTATGAGTGACGGCCAATAGCAGAGTATGTGTGCCACCATCTCTCTTTACCCTGGTACCCAATAGCATCTGCAGTTTTCACTAGTCAGCTTCCCCGCCCTTCTGGCGTATACTGCCATCCAATAGTGATCCGTTATAAGGCGTACCAGAAGCCTATAGTCCTTTCTCGATATCGACACTAAAAGTGTAGTCGATTTCGGATCATAGGATCACCACATAGCTTTGGATAGTTTGCACGTTTCGGTGTTTCCCCAAACCGCCTCAGATTTCCTCCGCATAGCAGAGTCTATATCTCTCTTAATATTACGAATTGGAATTAGAATTTGTATCAGCCTGTTATACGGTAACTGAACTCTCCGCTAATTCGTCCGCCTTAACTTAAAATTTAATTGACAATTTGTTTAGACAAACGGGTTAGTGTTTATTTCTATTCGTAAATAAATTTAATAAATTCTTTCTTTCGAGTCGAAATTAATAATAACACCCCTCCGGGTTGTGGCTTTGTTCCGTTCCCTGGCTTCTGCAGAAGTTATTAAGGAACACTTTTTTTCATTAAATGCCAAAATTTTGATTATTTTCTTCTGTTTTAGATATGACTATGAATACATTACACACATATTTGAAATTATAAGACGACCTTGCATGGTATGTATGTAAACCTTAAATGCATCTTGCCTTTGTGCATTGACAAAATAATCTTCTTTTGCTCCAGCGACACGTTTACAATGCTACCACTGTTGTCATATATTTTTTGTTTTGGAAATCTTAAAATTTCTTTTCGGCCTAAATTTTTTTTTTCTTACAAATCATTAAAAAGAAGTATAAATGTGTATTTTTTAGTTTTATTTTATTAATAAAACATACATATACATATGTATTTAGATATGTATGTGTATTATTTTCGTCGTACATTATTTTATTAAATTTTAAATTCATTTATTTGAATGAAACGAAGTTTGCACAATTGCTATAATTTATTTTGTAAAAAGTCTTTAGTTCTTGGAATGCACATAATGTTGAATTTATTTCTTTTTTTACTTTTATTTAAATTAATTTGCAAAAATATTCGCTCTACGTTGGCTGTGGATATAGGAACCGACAAAACCGCATTAACTATTTAAAAAAATTAAAAACTTTCTCCCCAAAACTTTTCAATGTTTCGCTCTTGCAACAGACTAATTTTCGAAAAGTCAAAGTGAAGAAGTTCGAGCCATTCATTATCTGTTATTTGAATATTTTGTATATTAATTACATTTGGCAGAGAACCACATACGTAAATATACATTTGTTTTTTTTTTATATTATTTATATTGACAGGTGCTAAGGACTCCTCCACACATTTAAGAAAAATGTAGTGGAAATCAAACCTTTTTAAAAAGCCATTGCAAAGCTCAATATAAAATTTTAAACAGTGTTCGCTGAAATCAATTTCGTTGCCAGCATTGGGGGAAACATTACCTTAAGTAAAGTTTGAACAGTTTTTTGAAATAAACGAAATAGCCAAGTTTAAAAAATATATAAATATTTATTTTAAACAAATATTGTAGGGTATAGAAATTTTCAAAAAACTTTTGTTTGAGAAGAAAAACTTAAAAACTTATAGCATCTCAAAAAAATTGCAAAAAAAGAAAAATTTTATAATATGACAACGCTGAATGCTACACACAAATAATATCTTCTGACGATAAATATAAAATACTCGTATGTAATGAAAAAGTTTTCTCTTCAAATAGACTTACGATACGTTATTGTATCTTTTATGTTTTACTAACGTGCCGTTAATTCAATTAGTTACGTGCAAATGATGTGCTACGATGATGCCATTGGAAAAAATGTTTAATGTTCGACATCATCATCATCAGCATCATCAGCATCATCATCGCTATCTCCATCTTTACGATACAGTTGTGTTTGGCGCTGATAATGCTGTGATTATAATCACTTAATGACTGACTGAATGACTGGCAGTGATGTGATATTAGTAATGTGTCGTCTTAAAGTAAAATATAAAAAAAATCTTTTGTACTACGAGTATACGAAGATTTGAAAATTTAGCTGATACCAGTAATATTTAACTACACTCACAATTCATTTGTAATTTTTTTAATAGTTTTCTTAATAATTTCAAAGTTAGTTTTTTTCTCTTTTCACACTCTAAGCAATTTTTTGTATGTGATGTGCACAATTTCGTTTTTGAAAAGTAAAAAAAAATTTAAACCTAAATAGATTTTAATTCAATTAAACATGAAAAGTACTTCGTTATTTTCTCTTTTGTATAAATATTTTGTTAAGTTATTATTGAAATATTTAATTTAATATTATTTTTATTATTTAATATAAGTTAATTACAAAATCTAAGTTAATTATGATATTTGAAATGTAAGCAAAAATACATTTAAAATAGTTCACTTATTTAAATCTAAAGATTGCATTTTATTTTAATTTTTTAAACCTTAAAAAGTTGTTTGTTTGTTTGTTTGTTTGTTTGTTTTAATTAGTAAGTCTTTTATTTGCTTCATACTCGTATGTATAATACGATTATATGAATATAAATGGCATGATAGAATTTAATTAAAGGAGAAAATAAACGTAGTCATTGCAATGCGGCACATATAACAAATATGGAAACTAAACAAAACAAAAAATTAGAAGGAAAATGGTACATGAGATAAACGAACGTGCAACAATGGGATAATTTAACGTTAATTAGTGATGGTAAAATTTGAATATTGATAGTGGTGAAGTTTTGTTTGCTGTAAAAACAATGAATAGTACCTTCCATAATACAAATAACTCTCGTATCCTTTTTCAGGTGATAATTTGTATAAATACAAATTTGAAATCACATTCAACCGAGCCACCTAAACAGTGGTGGATACATGGAAACACACATCAACAATGATGATGGGAGTGTAGCGGCTCCCAAAAAACAACGTTGTTTCTGTTCTGCCGTTTAAGTTGAAATTAATTGATGTTAAATTTTCCCTTCTTCCTTTGGAATTATTGACTCATGTAAAATTTTTCTTGAATAAAAATGTTATGAACTTTAGGCAAAATAATAATCACTTTGGATTAAGAACCACTAACTAAACAAACAATCTTTGTCTTTACGTCTGCTCTGCTATTAACATGCTAAAATCATAGTTAACAAAATATTGTCCAGCAATCTGCCCTAAAGGCCATATCACACTATCATACAAGTATTACGTCAGTAAGTAGTCCGCTCAACTTATTCCCAAGCTAAAGTCACAGGTACCTGAATCTTATTACTAATTTGGAATAAATTTTAAAATATGTAGTTTGTAAGTGTAGCAAAGCTTCTGCAACAAGTGTTTGCGCATCGGCAACAAGTGTTTGATATACGAGATGCACAGTTTTACTGCATTTAAAAACATACCCCTTCATGGCGACTGGGGAATATGATTGCAGCAGAAATTCTTAATGATATAACCTAATTATTGTTTAATTATCATCTTTGCTATAATCTGTGTGGTATGAAAATAACATTTGCGACAGAGTTAATAATTATTTAATAATTATTGAAATAATGATTTAATCGAATTAAAATCAACAGTTCGTTAAATTAATGTAAAGGACTTAATATGCGAGTACATAATATACATACATACGAGTACATACACACATATGTATGTGTGCGGCAAATGTGTACATAAGAAAATAATAAATAGCTGCAAATAAAATCTAATGGTAGCTATTTCTCTGCACCCTACACGCATACATACATATTGTGACGTTTTGATCTTCTTAAATGTCGTTTAATTTATTATATAAATAGGCAAAGACAAATTTTTAGATCACTTTTTCTTCTTTTGTTTGCCAACCGATTTTTTTCATTCTTTTACCAAATGGTCAACATTACTGAGCTTTAGTGACCGGACTATATATTATTTAAATCGATTAAGTACTAAAGGAATTATAGGCTCCTAAAGTTGACACCACTACAAATGTAGTAAGTATTGGTTCAAATTAAAACATGCGTGTTTGCTTGCGATTTTATTTTATTTATTGCTTTTTCCATGGGGGAAAGAAATGAGAAATTAGGTAGTTTTCTCTCTTTAAATGATTGTAGCTAAAATAAGTATATGCTTAAACTGGCGGTCGAATTTCGACCACTATGCTTTCTATAAGTTATTTTTATTGCACAACATATAAGAATAAATACAAGTTATTTAATTTGTCTACACTAAAAAGTCAAACACTGAAAGTTTAAAATTAGCACTGATTCTTGTCTTTAAGAGCGACGTTAACACGACTACGCTTCACTTTCAGACTTTTAAAGTGAGATTACTTATTAACTGACGGCGATATTTATTTAAGGCGACTCCGTGCTCAGCTGAATCTGCACACAAACAATCTGGGGGCAAACTACGGCATTCGATATCGAACGAAATCCCATACAAAATTTTTTGAATTTGTATGTAAATTACGTTCGATATTGAATGCCGTAATTCGCACCCTGGTAAGGTTTTTAAGTGGATTTATGTGACGTCATAATTTAAATGGTAACGAAACGAATAAGTAAATGGGGAACTTTTTTTCTGAATGAAAATCTACATTCTGTACGTTCGAAAAATGTTTCTATTTGTATTTATATAATTTTTTAATTTATTAACAAGCTTGAGGTCACTTTTATATAAAAAAAAACATCAAAATTTATTATCGATATTTCGTAACTCCTTTGTGTAGCTTCATCAGAATGAAAACAATTCGTTTAACAATTAAAATAACAATTAATTAACAATTAGTATAAATGAATAATTTCCTTTTCCGGTTTTTTTTTGTTTTACAATTAATTGTCAATTGTTTCTATTTATTTCAACAAACAAATTCAACTACAATCAAATTCATGTTTGATTTAAATTATGCGAATTAACCAATAAGTGGTCTTGAAACACAATTATTATATCGCAAACGTTTTTGAAGTTGACAGTCAATGTAAAATTAACCATATTCTGCATAAAGAATAACAAACAATACTCGTAAATAGAAAACAATTTCATGGCAGCCACAATAATAAAATTAAAAATGAAATAAAAATTAAACATTGAAATCGAAATCGAAATGTAAACAAAATTTCCTTAAACCATATACACGTGTTTGTGTGATTGTGTTTTTCTGCTCATTTACTACTGTGACGTAGAGGCGCAGAAAAATTATGTTTTTCAAAACTTAAATGATGAAACAGAACACTGGTACTAAACAATGTTTTCCATATAGTTTGATATAAAATTTCGCTAGAGAATGTGGCCGTGAAATAGAATCTATTTTTATTTTTACAGCGTTTTTTCTTATGCTCTCAATTTTAGATACTCTCAACAATTTTAACGTGTTTTCTTGAAAGCTCATACATGTTTCATACGAAAAATGCAAACAAAAGAAAATCAAACAATAATATGAGAGTATTTAAAGTTGCTGCCGGCGATTAGCCCACTAGCGATTATTCCTGAAGTTGCAGACTTTGTTGTGTTTCATCATTGAATGCGTTATCTTGTCTTCTTTGTATCATTGCTCAATTATACCAGCCACCAGTCGGGAGCAATTTGAGGCTCAACTGGTAGTAGCTTCACTACGAGGTCAGACCGGAGGCTTAATTTCTGGTACCACGGGTGTCAGGAGCCCTAAGGACTTCGGTTCTTGCCTGACAATGGTTGCGCAGCACCTCGGGCAGCATCGTGATGGCTATGGTTTAAGCCCAAATCGCAGGTAGAGCGCAGGCTCGGTGTGGAGTTGCATTGCAACCGGGAGTTTTAGATAGCCTCCGCTCCTAACCAAGGGGGAAGGCCTGTACAAATACGTGTCTTCGAATCGGAACTCATGTGTAGCAGACTGTTGCACATGGGGGCGCTGGTGGACGCATTGTATATTGAGTAGCACCATGTTGGTAGACACCCACACAAATCTTAGACACATTGTACCTTTAAAGGGAAAGCGTAAGACCTTTTATTCTTTTAATTATTATCTTTTTTCTGTTTCTTATAAAATTACAAAATTCTACTTTAACCCACCGACAGATTTCAGTCAAATGTGTATAAAAGTTTTTTAAAAGCTTTTATGTCACATTTATCTTCTTAAGAAAATCTTTCAAATTACAGCAGTTTCTGCTTAATTTGTTATAATAAAAACAGACACATCCATACATAATTGCTTTCCATGGAAGAGTTTCGAAAGTATATAAATTAAATTAAACAATAAATTGTTCTATATGCACATACATACATACATACATATGTATGTACATCCTTACATCTAACGAAAGTTAGTTAATATTATATTTTTCTTACTTGTCTGATCTTCTTTTTAACATTTTTGTGGATTATATTTTCCAAAAAAGAAAAGAGATATGTACCTACAACAAGTAGCAAATACATGTCAGTATGCCATTCCAAGAGTTGTGAGTAATAATAAACTTAATTAAATTGTTTTTTTTTTTAATCAATGAACAGGATTCTGCTTGCATACTCGTACCAAGCTGTTTTACTGCTAGCGAACATGTTTTTGTGTTCGTACGCAGATGAAAAAAAAAGTTAGAAATGAAACTGACAAAAAAGGAAACTCTCGTTAAGCCAGACCAACCAGATCTCTCTCAAAGTAGTATGAACAGCGAATAGACAAACAACTAGTGGCTGCTGTTGGATGGATATGTGGAACCAACTGTCTTAGAAAAAATAACACAATTAACACATGTTTGACTATTTTACATGTTAGACAGACAGACAGACAGACAGACAGACATACTACAACATATGAGAGCTGAGCTGAGCTGAGCTGAGGTTTGGATTTAAATTTATTAGCAAAACAAAGAGAAATCTTTTAATGTTGGCAATTTCGTTTTTTATAATAAACTGGAATTAAATTAAGAAAAAGAAAATATATACTCGTATGTAAATAAAAAAAAAACTTTTTAGCCTTCGCTCAGCCCAGTTGGCTTCATTTCACATTTTAACATGCAAAATTTAATGTCTTGCAAATCCTAAAACTACACAAAAAACTACATAGAAAATCCCATAAAAATTAAAAGTTGTATTAACCAACAACTAAGAAACAATGTTTACAGAGTTGTATAAATATTTCATAAAAGACAACAACCGACAACAGAAAACCAAAACTTGTGCTTAAACATCATCGCACACCACATCCACTAGTTGTCGGTCGTAGTCAGTAACTGAAACTGAACAAACCACCATCTGTTTTGTGTTCCAACAAGTTAAAGAACAACGCATAGTGAAGGAAAATGAAAAACCAAGACTCTGTGCTTTAAATGAATAACCGCGTAAGTCAATTTTTGCAGATTTTGCTTTATTTTAAATGCTCTTTTCATAAGTGTAAAATTATTTGGGACATCATGAACCAGCTCGACGGTTTCTTTGTGCTGAACAACCTCGCTGCTGTATTTATTCCAACAACTTTCATTAATAATGAATGACCTACACATCTCCTTGTGTCAACGTCCCCAATCTGAACACATTTTGACATTATTGACTTGTTTTCTCATTTTTTTTTTTCTTAGTAAATACTGGAAATCGCATCCTGAGTTATTTTTCGCTCACGCTCACGCGGACTGTACAAGTTGTAATACAAATGACTGGAATTGAAAAAGATGGAAGAGTTTCCTAATTCGAATGCCATGAGACGAGCTGAACCGAAAAATAAAACGACATATGTAGGTACCATTAGTGGCAGGATGTGGAAACTTAAAATATTATCTGACAGAGATACAAACCGAACTGTACCTACAAATGTTGTTTGTGATTATCCATCCCTGACTAGTATTAATCAGTTTGTTAACTTTTAACTGTGGGACCCTCAAAGCAAGTAATTGCCAGTGATTATAATACTAATGATTAGTATACTACGAACTTTGCGATGAGAATGGAAGTTAATATCTAAAAGGCGACTACCTGAAGTCACTAGAGCAAGCAGCAAGCATCATTAACGTTGCTTGCTTGTCCAGCCGTATTTTCGTGGAAAAAATGGTTCCTGTTCTCTCGGCATTTTCCTAATAGGCATTAATCTTGCAATTATCACCAGCGTGACGGTCTGTGTCACTAAAGTATCAATTTGCTACTTTTCTGACCTTCTTGTGACTTTTAGTGCCACTCTTTTAAAATGTGGCAAATCTGCTACTTCTTATTACACTTTTCCCCTTTTTAGAAATGCTATCATTTGTGGTAATTTTTTTTCAGAAATCTGCTTGATAACTTATTTTTTATTTCAGTCCATGCGAAAGCTAAATCAGTCAAACCTAAATCAGCGCATCAAGCGTTTTCTATCTGTCAAAAATTCCCATGATGATACAAAATGTATGATACGAATTGGCTATAAATGCTGAAAAATTCGGGGAACATTCTATAATTGAAATTAAAAACAATATATCAAAATATTACCAAAAATTTTTTAGTGAAATAATATCAAGAATTGACATTTATGACAAACAAAAAACTTAATGCACTGCGTTATCTGAATCCAACGTTTTTAAAGACAAATGAATTATAAATAAATTATTTTGAAATAGTTTTAGCGTTCTCACAGATAATCACTGATCGAGAAGGGTTTATTAATGACTTTAAATTATTAGAGAGTAAAATAAATGACAAAAGCTATGAAGACATCTTCACAGTTACAAATCCGGAAAGTTTTTGGTACGAAATAGGAAAGCTAAAAAATTCATTTAATGAACATTTATTTTTTATTTTATATAAATTTTCGACATATGTATGTGTACATTCCCTTTACAACATACTAGTGCTTCTGCTGAACGTATTTTTTTTTCAAAATTAGCACTAATGAAAAATAAAATGTGAAATAGATTGAAGGTTGTTATCAAAAAATAATTTATTTAAAGTACCAAAATATCTGATTTTGTTATACATACATTCATGAATTGCTATTTAGGTTTTTTTATCTATAAATTTTTAATAAAACTTTATAAAAGATGTAACAACAATTAACTTTTTTATGTGCCACCTTTATTTTTTAAATCTCCTTTTTGTGGCACTTTTCAAAATTTCTCAACGGTCACGCTGATTATCACAATTAACTAAAGACTTGAAATGAAAATGAGGATTATCATTTTAACTCTGTGAGAAAAATTCGAGTCCTCTACTGTTCAATAATTCAATTAACAAAGTCTTGCAGTTCGTGATTGCTCTTGGCATTTGTCATCAACGCCACAATCTAAGGCAATTGTCAAGAAAACTAAATTAGCCAAACCAACCAGCTGTTGTATAACATCATCTCTTAACAGACATGTTTGCTAGATGGCTGGCTGGGTGGCTGGCTGGCAAACTGCTTTCAGCCAAAGTAAATAGGTATTGAACTTAAATTAGTAACTCTGTCAGCGTTTCATACGCACACACACACTTTACTTTCTGCTGCACGCATGCGCATAATTTATTTATGCTGTAATTTAACATTTTTTTCTTGTTTTTTAGTATTCTATGGTACATTTTACGTCTAAACAGAGGCGTTTTTCATGTATGCAGCTAGTTTTATGTATGTATGTGTGTAGTTAGTTAGCATTTCGCACTTATAGTTTGCACATACATATTTCTTTCTTTCTTAGTAATAAAGCAACAAATTCTAATTTAGCTTTAGAAGTTTGTGCTTATTTCTCCAGCTAAAGTTTGAATCAACAGAAAACGTATGTACATATGTAAGTACAGTGGACGTCCAATAGTACGCACCTTCACTTCTACGAATGTCCAATAGTACGAAAGGCAATTTTTTTGCATTGGCAGTTCTGTAGTACGAACGCAAAATTTTTTTACTACTCGATAGTACGAATAGCGGTAGTTTTTGAGAGAATATGATTTATTTACATTTTGTTTTGATTTATTTTCTTGTTTTTTTGCGGTTAACTGCCAAATATTTATTCAATGGGCTGTCGAAAACAATATTGAAATTTCCCAAACACTTCTATTGAGATCTATTCAAGAAAAGGCAGTAGAAATTACTGCAAAAGAAAACACGCCAATGCCTAATGACTGATTTTCTGAACCAACAAATATAAAGACTGATTTTTTTAACAAATATATTTTATACTTTTAATATTTATTTATATACATATGTACAAATGTATGCTTTCACACTTGTTGATTTAACATGAATTTGAATATTTTTTTAAGTTTTTTACTTTGTTTTGTTTTTAATAAAAAAAATAATTTGAATTAAACTATGTATTTTATATAAAATAGAGTAAAATTTTTTTCAATAGTACGAATTTTCCAATATTACGAAAAGGCCTGACATTATATAATTCGTACTATTGGACGTCCACTGTATGTACCTTTGGATAAGTGTTAGTATGCCTGCCTGTCGTCTGTCTGCTTTAGTATCTAGCAGCAGCAGTTTGACAGTACTTTGTGGTTGAATATGTTTATTACCTTTTAAGTACAATAACAAATGCTATTAAAACAGGTTTTTTAAAGCTTAAAAGAGGAGGGAAAAACAGAAAAATAACAAACTCTAAAAAGGTAGAAAATACTCGGTAACAATAATGAAACGAAAACAAAAATAAAGCAAATAAACAATCATCATTACTACCCATACACTTTTCGTTCTTTAAATATGAGCTCACACTATTCACAACATCATCAACCGAATCTGACAGATAAAGAAACAGCGGCAAGAACTTCAATACATATTGAAAAAAATAAATACAAAAATTTTATTGAGTGGCGTTAAGAAAAATAATAACAGCATTATTTGAAATAGATACATAGAATGAATAATAGGCGTCGCATTTAAGCAAGGATAAGAAATCTATCTACACAATAAAAATATACTACATACATACATATGTATATTGCAAAGGACAAATCAAAGACATACATACATACACATGGATGATATCTGAATTTTTTCAGTAATACCTACATAAGTACTCGTATGTAGGAAGGGACCCCGTGCAATCAACCTTAGCTAAGCTTAAGAACGTAAAGCTTTGGATTTACAAAAAAATTTAAAGGAATTGTTATCTAACATTCTTAAAGGTTTCGGAAAATACGAAGACAACTTTTAGTAGATATTTGTGGTCAATGTTAACTTGCACTAAGTAAGCAAATATTTCGAAAAACTTTAATAAAAACACAACTGAAATTAAACGATCCGTTAGCGATAACGAACGTCAAAAATATATACATACACACATGCATACTTATTGAATGAAAGCGAATAGGCAGACCTTGATAGTACCGTTACAATCTTATCAAATTAAACGAACAACAACAGAAAAAAGTAAATGAGTACCTATAATGAATTGATAAAAACAGAAAAAAATTGTCTGTGAAAATAGCAAACTCCAATACAAAGTTGAAACAAGAAAGTAAATACTTATAGGTATTCAAAAAAAAAATAAGTAAACTTTTCTTCCTAACAAAAAAAATTTAACTAAAAGCACTTACACAGAGAACAAATTAATACATGCATTCTTCAAAACATTCAATAACAAAATTTACCATAAATTACAATTATTTTCAATTAATTTAGTCCTACTGAATCATCAATATTATCTCACTAGGTATATTTTTAAAATTTACGGTAATGGAAAATTTGGATTTGTTAAATTAAATGCTTATCTACACACATATAAAGTTTTTCTTCTCTTGAAGAATTTTAATAATAAAACCTACATACATTTTTTAATATGCAGTTTTCGTTATTCTGTTTACACAAATTTGAAAATTCTAACTTAATTCGATATTTTTGAAAATGCTAATTTTGTGTTATACCTACCTATATTTCATTATTTATGATCACAATACGTATCACGGTTTAAATTAAAAAAGTATGTTTCGGAAAATAATGCAAAAGTTATTATTTTTTTTCAAGATTTTTTGTAGGAAAAAAATACTCATACAGTATATGTATGTACATACATACAGTTGTTTCTACTTTAGTTTCATTTCCGACCAAAAATATGTGAATTAAATAAAAGTGTATAATAAAAAAATGTAAATACATAACAACATAAAAACAATAGCATGAAATTAAAATTACCTTTCGTTTTATTTAAAAGGCAAACGACCTAACAGCAACTCTGTCAAAAACAACAACACGAAGGAAACACCAACAAAAAATTATAACTCAATAACAACAACATTAACACTCAAACTAAAAAAATAGCAAAAACAATTGGACAAACAAATATGTAGGTGTTGATGCTCTTATTACTGTTGTTGTTGTTTTTGTTGTTAACGATGGTAATATGTAGTAGTTGTTGCTTGCTGTTATACGCCGATGTGCTTCAAATGAAAAAAACCAAGTTAAAAACTTTCGCCTGCTGCGTCTGTGCTGAAGATTAACCAGACTTTAATTTTTCGGCTTTAATTAACGCTTCACTGATTATTGGAGAGCATTTTTAACTTACAAAATATATCACTTTTTTTTAGTTTACGCTTGCACACGCAATATTTTTTTCTTCGTTTCTAATTTAGCAACCAAAACATGGTTAAACAAACACAAATTTAACCAAATACTATTTTAGATTTTTATTAATTTATGTATGTATGTGCAGTTTAATTTATTCTTACAGCAATTTCATTTATTATTGCAGCAATAATGCAATTAATATTGCTTGCTTCTGCTGTCTTTGCAGCTTTTGCTGCAGCTGTTGTTAAAGAAATGATCATTCACTATAGACATACATATGTACATATGTATTTTCTTTTACACATTTTCGTACTTTCTTTTTTCTTAAATTTCGTAGACTTTTTTAATTTTAATTTATTCCAACACCATTCTGCACGATTTATTATTTTTTTAGTAAATTGTTTTTATAAATAATTATTATTAGTAATTTAGCTACCGCAAACACATACACACTTTAAAAGAAAATTAGAAACAACAACGTGAAAATTTTCTTCTTAAGATATTAAATACAGGCAACAAGCGCGTAGTACAATACATACGGCACGAATATTAAACAAGAACTAACTGAAATTTATTTGCCAATATAGGCAGATTTATTTCCTTTAATACTGTCGGCTATAAGGAAAAGGTTCTTGTCAAAGCTAAATACAAACAGAGTTGCATATTTTTGTTATGAATTATTAGCTTTTGTGTATGTTGATGAAATTTCCCAAAAACTCTAACTTCTACAGATTAAAATATATGGGGAAACTTGAAAATTCCAGATAATTAGCTTTTATATTAAAATTTTGTTCGCACATACGAACTTTTCTTTGTCAAAACTTTCAAAGCAAGTATTAAATTGCATATGTCTACATATATATTTTCATACGGCGAAATCAAACTTTTAGCCAAAAGAGCACATGTATAAATAAATAAAATGCATAAAAAATGTTATTTATTATCAGTTTCGTAATATAACACAAAATGAGTCAATGGCGTATAGCAAGGCGAATTCATAACAGGTGGTCTTGACAGCTCAGGTGATTATTTTTTGCTCCTTGCATTTTGATCTGTTTTGTTTGTCAAAATTTGTTTATATATGATTTATATATAGTGTTCGATGTTTGCCTTGCATCTGATTTTGACAAAGAAAGCAGGTATTTTTCAAAGGGAATTGAGAAGAGTGTAGCTGTTGTGAATTTGCCTTAGACGTATGCTCTCATACAATTTTTACAAGGTAGGCGCAGTTGAAGAGAGTTTTTGTTTTTTCTGGGAATTATAATGTGAATTCCCAGTGATTGAAATACATGTTTTTACTCACTATATCAATCATTAGTGAATTATAGTTTGGGCACTTTCCTTGAGTGATTTGAAAGCCATTTGCAAACGTTCTCTAGAGACTGCGAGTATGATCTGTAGTTTATTTCTTTAAACATATAATATTACTATGTATAAACATTAAAAAATTTAATTAATTTAATATTAAAGACTATATAGGAAAATTCCCGATAAATGAAACATTTTAGTGAACTTGGCAACTCTTATTCATATTCAGGGAAATTTATTTTTTGTACCAAAAGCAGATTTTATTTGATTTTTCAAATTGAACGATTGTTGGGATTTTCACTGAGGGCGCCCAAACACCGAACAGACAGAAAGTCAGCATTTATTTTTCGCCAAAAAATTCTTTAAAAGTTACAAATATTTCGAATAAAATATCGGGTCATGCTTAAAAATGGAACTGGATGAGCAACAAACACCGCAAAAGTTAACACATCAATTTGTTATCAATTACAAAACAGAAACCCGATCACATTCTGTTTCTCCCTGCCATCACCAGAAAGCGACGCCAAAAAATTCTAAATGTCTTAAAAAGATGCTAAATCCGAGGACACCGAGAGCTCAAAGTTTAAGTTATTCGGTAGCGGCTTGCAGTTCTATGGTGTCAGGGAATAATTCTTCTCTGCATTCCATTTCAATGGCGGCAGTGCAGACACCACCCGCTAAAAGATATCACCGAGTAAGAAATCCTTTCGAAGTAGCCTTATCGGAAAGATTACATTTGCCTTTGATAGCTAGGTAAGTGAAAAGGGTATGTCAATTAGATAAGTATAATTAATATATAGTATAAATTATAGCCCCTCCTTATTTCAACGTCCCAATACACCGCAAATGAGTTCTACACAATTTGAATGGACTATAGACGAAGTGTCAAGTCTGAAGCCGGCAAATGTTGAGCCTCATGAAACACAATTTCAAGATTCACCTGATCCGGTATTAGAAGCAAAAGCACAATCAGCCATAAGTTCATACTTTAAAGAACAACAAATTGTTCCTAGCCCAATAGACTGCCCCTTAAGATCTCATCGCATAATTTTATCTGAAATAAATGGCAACACACCGATTTCCAAACCGGGACGAAGAATACGTGATTGTGGATCACAAACAGAATTGACATTGCCACCCGCTTTACCTCCTGCCCTAGAAGAAGCTTTAAAACCTTATTTCCAACCTCATTTGGCGGGTGCTGGAAAAGAATTAAAAAAATCTTGTTTCACTCCTTGGATGCCCAATAGTACCGAAATTAGGGATACATCCCTTAGACGCAAACTTTTCGACATGCAAAACATTGTATTGTTTGAAAACGGCAATCCGACAACAACCCAAACAGAGTCGACAAAAGCTTCCAATAGTTCTAGTCACTCGAATTCTAGTCCTATTTCTTTAAAATCACTACAGAATACGGCCATTATAGGCAAACTTTCTGATTCTTTAGACAAAAGCTCTTTTGGCTCTCTGTCACCTATTTCAGCCTCTGATAGTTTGTCGCCCAATTGCTTTACACCAAGAGCCACAAACCGTAAAACAAGATTTGGGAATTTTCTTAGCGAAGTAGAAGTAGAGCTTCTTTCACCTATACACCCTCCGGTTAGAAGGAAAAATCTCGCAGAAAATAATAGCTCACAATATAGAAACCATTTAAGTGATACGTCGAAAAATGATTTAAGCATGAAGAACTCCATTAACGAAGGAGAAGAAAACGAACGATTTACTCCCGAAAGGTCATCATCGCCATTAAATAAAATGCTGAATAATAATATCGCCGAATTTTCCACTGATAGTTTTAACATTAAGGTCAGCCGGTTAAAGGTCAACTCATCAAAGAGTCTGTCAAATGGGCAAGAAAGAATTATTAAAACCCACCATAAGTCATTAACTGACGTTGACATTTTTCAACAGGATGATATTGAAGACTTGCTAGAAAACACTGTAGACATGGACGAAATGCAAGTTTCACAAATGTCTGGACATTCTTCAAATTGCAGCTCGTCTCATTCCGATACTCCTAGAGCCAAACGCAGATCAGCCAGTCGAAAAAATCTTTCTCAATCTTTTTCCGCCAATTGGCTCGAGGATGAAGATGAACAAGAACCTGAGACATCGCAGAAAATTAAAGAAATTTTAGCTAAAAAACAATTTGCTGTCAACTCTACTGAGAAAATGGAGACCTCATTTAACGGGCCTAGTGGCCAAACGGCTGCAAATACCACGCCAACGAAACATTTAACATTTTATAGGGCTGACAGTGGTTTTAACGAAATGTCTCAGAATTCATCGTCATCTTGCGATGCAGCCATCAAATCACAGGAGCTTAAACAATCGGGCTTGCAGCAACAACATGAGATTTTAGTTTGTTGTTCTACGCCATCATCAAAAGATAATTTTAATTTTATTTAAAGCAGATTTTAAATTAATCATCTAATTATTGATAGAGTTCATTTTAAGATAAGTTTTCAAAATAATTAGATTTAGTTTTTCAGCTGTTAATTTTGCATTTCAGAAATTCTCATAAACAAAAAGTTAATTTATTAGCATATCCACAGATTTGACAAATATTTTAAACATTTTGCTTGTGCAAAATCAATTAAAAACGATCCAAAAAAGTATTCATTCATGAAATATGTATTTTGCATAATTCATTTAAGTTTTCAGCTTCGAAATTATTTTTCATTTTTCGCTGAAGCCATTTAGAGAAATTGATTTATTTTTTAGCGAATTATTTAATAAAGTTGTTTTAATTTGTAAGATGTAATTGCCAAGTAAATTTGTATGCAATATTTAAAAGGCCTTAATATAAGTTGTATTTACAATTTTTAAAAATTTTATTAATTGGCTAGTAAAAGTAAAATTTGTTTCCTAAAACGCCCACCGTCTATAAGTTTTAGTATTAAGTTAGTCAATATTTACATATTTTTATCTTTTTAAAATTTGTTTGGACTTTTAATATAAATTTATTTAATTAAGAAAAGAAAATTATTTGATTTTTCAATAATTTAGCAAGAAGAAAAATTTTAGATTATGTGCTTCAGGTATTAGAAACATAATTTTGAATTTTTTATTTTATTTTATTTTGCAGATAAAAATTAAAAAAAATTAAATCATTTAATTGCAACGAAATTATTTTGTAATAACTTTCATAATTTTGTTCAATCAGTATATTTTTCTATGCAATGAATGCATGCAGTTGTGCTTCAATTTAAAAGCAAATTTTTTTTATGTGGATTTGGCAAAAAGATCATGATCCCGCTTTAAAACTTATTTGTATATTTTATTTTTTATTTATATTATTCTTCTAATTGAGCTTGAGGTCACTTTTTTATAAAAAACATCCAAATTTATTTTTCAATAAACAATTTAAATAAAAAATTAACAAATTACAAATCAACAATTTCTTTTTCCGTTTTGGTTTAAAAATTGGTTGTAAGTTGAAAAATTGGTTTTAAAATTTTGTTGAAAAATGATATGAACTAATTCTTAAAATTTGAAAACATTATTATTGTATTATTTTATTTTATTCTATATTTACTCCTTTAGCCTTTTATATTAAATTCTGTGCTACACTATCAGTATCAGCTCTAAAACTAATTATTAAATCTGACGGTACATTAATAATTTGTAACATTATCAGCATATAACGACGTTTTTCATTATTTTCTGAGTTATTTTTTTTTATAAGTTCTTAATTTTTATTTTTTTAATACACATTTGTTCATTATACTTTGAGTTCCGCTATTAATATACTAAATATACTTTGATTCAACCGATTGAACAGTTAGTACAGCCTTATCCATAAATTAATTATATTATTGTTTCACATTTCATATTTTTAACTTTTAATTTTTTATTTTTCGATGTGATTTTTATGCAGTGTTTAATAAAAAAAATGCATCTACTTAAAATAAATAAAAAAATAAAAATGTATTTTTTGTAAAGGCGTTTTCTTCATAGTTTCTGAATGATAGTCAAGATCATTGGCCCTTTAAGTGGGAGTAGATCAAGTATATCTTAATTAATGAAATGCTTTCGAATTGCAATGTAAATGACACACAAATTCGAACAAGCTTGGAATCATATTGCAGGAAGCAGTTGTCAGCGTTTCCAACAATCGAGACACGATTTTTTAAAACGTTTAACTTTTAACGGAAACTTGTTCATTGAGTAAACATGTACCATTTCTAAAAAATTAGCCAATTTGTAAATGTGTACATATGTAATTGAATGTGTTCATAAAAATTATTAAAAACGATTGATTTTTATAAAAATTTATGTGTGTTTTATGTATTTAAATAATTTTAAAGCTGTTTATTAAGTAATATTGTTAAACGAAATGGCTAATTTGGGAAAAACGGTTCATGAGCCACTGCATAAAATGAAATATAGGAAAAGTAGAAATACGTTTTCCTGTCGGATGCCATGAAGATACATAAATAAAAGACTGATTCGAAGGCAGATTACAAACATTCACTCATTTATCACTCATATGCATGAATACGAATTTCTAATTTATGTTGTGTTGCGTTCTGTTCGTGTTTGAACAGACAAAAAATAGTTTGCTGTAAAAAATTTGTAATCTGAATGTTCATGTAAATGAGTGTATTTGTTTTTTTAATCTACGCACATTCAATATTAATATTCACTCAGCATGCGGTGAATATTATAGAACAGAAAATGCAACCATTTTGCCATTTTTCTTTTTGTTTTTGACAGCTTCGAAGCTAAAAGCAGTGTTGTTGTAGCTTCGACAGTACCTGTATTATTCTACCATGGCGAAGGGCTTAAAAGCCTCTGCCACAAAGCATACAGAGGTGACAGAAGGGGAAAACTATATAAGTTTATTTTCTGACTCCCTCTATACGCACAAGCATCGAAAAAGAAATTGAAAAAATATTTTGCATTCTTTGTGGTTTTATTTTCTGTATTAACGTAGTTTACACAAACTGCTTTGTGGTATTTTAATCTTCCCAACACGAAATGATTGATATTTGCTTTTCCCACAAACTAATAATCATATTGGAGCTAAAAACTTTCTATTCACAAAACACAAAGCACACACAAACCACAATTTTTCCAAAATTTTATTACAATTTTATTTTGTTTATTTTCCCTTCTTCGCAGCATTAAGTCTTTATAGTTGTCTCTTTCTTCAACCACCGGCACTTTAGCTGATTTGGACGATTTGCAAAAGTCATTTTTTACATGTCTGTTAGTAGTTTGTGCCTCTGCTTTAGCTACAAGCACTCGACACTCACACATGTGTATGCAATATTTGGCCTGCTTCTTTGATCGTCTCCAGAGTCCTTAATTGTCATAGTTATCGATATCTGATATAAAGCATATGGCTTTTATTTACAACAAATCAAAACAAATTTCTTTGTGGTCTGCAAATAAAATAATTTAATCTTAATTGTATTAAATGACTTTTCTTTGGATCATTTTAATAAAATATTACAACTGAAGAGGTTTGAAGTGAACAAACGAAAAACGTTTGGAGCCCAACATAAAATGAATTTGATTAATCTACTTTTTGGATTGATCACTGCTACTCTAAAGATTTAATTAAATTTCATTTCATTTCAACAATTATTAATGATATTATTGTTATAAAACCAAAACAATATGGAAGCTTTTCAGAAATATCGGTTTTGTTTTCTTGCCGGCTTGTTTGCAGCCGGTGGAAGTTTCTTTGGCAAATTCCCAAGTTTGTTTAAAGACAGTAGTTGTCTTCATAAACTTGAGATTCCCTTTTTAAACTCTTCTGCACAATCATATGCTGGTATTATACCCACTTAAGAACAATTTGATGTTTTATACATATTCATAAATATATGTAATTATTTGTTTGTTTCTAGCATTTGTTTTATGTCAATGTCTGCCAATTCTTTTCATGATTCTCAGCAACTTATTAAATTGGCGATACTATTTAAAGGGTTTGCAAATGTCGGAACAAACTTTGACAGCAACAGTCTTAACAGCAGCCAGCAATTACGTGGTATCGGTAAGTTTTTTTTGGGTTCAGTATTTAATATGCTCTATCTGGAATCTGGCTGAAAAATTGTTTTTTTTAGTTCGTTTTTGGTACCTTAGTGTTTAAGGAAGCCCTTTCCTTACTTTCAATACTGGGTTGCACTTTCATAGTCTTGGGTTTATGGTTTTTATGTGCTGGCGAACAGAATGTTCAAATGAGAAAGAATGAATAAGTAAGCATTCTTAGTTCGGAAATTTTCCCTCAGAAGAAAAACGAGAAATTTCGGATTTTATTAGTCTATTCCCCCCCCCAAGTCTTATAAAAATTCAAAGCTTTTTTTATATTTTCTGTTTTTATGTAGATTTTTTAATTTATTAAAAATTATATTAATAAAATGAACATAAATAAGTAGATTTCCTTGTTTTTTATCTTCTTAATTTCTTTTTGAAATAGTGAAACTAGTAAAATATTTTGTTTCTAGGCGAGTTTCACCATTCATTCATTCCTTTCGTTTTTATATGATTATTTCTTGTTTTATTTATTTTTAATATTTGTATTTTTTGTTTTTAAATAAGTATATCTTTAATTTTTGTTGTATGTTAAATAATAATATTCTTTGTATTTTTATTTTCATTATTGTAAAATAATTATACTTATGTTCTTTTAAAGATTAAATACATAAAGTGTGTTGTTGTATTATTAATAATAAGTGTTTAAAATAAAAGAGGATTTTCTGCCTTCTGCTTCATAAGTCGATTTTCAACGAGGATTGTTTTTTGATAATTATATTTGGAATAACTCTTTAATCTTTTGTATTAAAGATTCCTGGTTTTAAATCCGTCCTTTGAGAAATAACGGAGTAAATTGAAAAGGTAGTTGTAGAAGTCTTTATGAAAGAGGGATGGTTTGTTTTGTTTTATTACTACTTCGATTTTTGTTTTTGCTCTAAACAAGTATGAATTTTTAATATTAAAAACTCTTAAATGATTTGTTTTTTTTTAATTCTACATAATTAATTCTTTGTAATGTATTTTTTGTTAGGTTTTCCCTTTGCCATTTAATTTGTGGTTGCTGTAGATAGAGGAAACAACGCTGTTAAGCTGGATTTAGTTTTTGTTTTCTATACCCAGAGACATACGATTAGACTGCCGCGAGTTCATATAAGAATTCGAGTTTGTATTGTTTGCGCTGCCGCCACCACTAGTTCGATTGGCCATATGGCGCGGAGGAGGGCCATTGCTGCGTGAGTTGGCAGAATTGTCTGAGCCTCTTGAGCCCCGGTAGTTGCCACCACCACTGCCGCGAGACTCGTAACGTGAATCTTTATTAGAATATACATTACTGCCACCTCCACCACCACCGCCATTACCATTTTGGTAGTACGAGTTATTGCTGGAGTTATCGTTATTGCGGAAGTAAATGCCACTAGAATTGCCTCCTCCACCGCCGCGCGACTGTCCGTTTTGTTGAGGATTACCAGAGCCATAATTGGACCGACCTCTATACCCACCGCCGCTACCACCTCCAGGACGCCTATCGTCTCTACGGTCATCATTACGCTGACGTTGATAGCCACCCGTGTTAGCACCTCCCTGACCACGATTGCCACCAGATGAACCTCTGCCGTAGCTGTTGGATTCCTGAGGATGCCAATGATTCGATTCCGAACGATTATCGTTGCCATAACCAACCGATTCCGAACTAACCACAGAATTATTGTTAGTGCTGGCTGTAGATGAAGTCCATTCATTTTTACGAGATGGGGCCTGTTGAACGGTTATGGGTGAGTTGGCATTCACTTCTGCGCTCCATTTGCTAGAGGGCTCTACTACCTGTACTGATGAAGTAGATTTATAATCTTGCTGGTTGCTTGCAGAGGACGAATTGTTGCCCTTTAAGACAGCTTCGTCCCATTCATTGATCAAATCATTTCTGTGCATATTTGCGGCCACGTTGTTGGCTTCTTGAAACGTATTCAATACCTTTTCAGCATTTAGTTTATTTTGCATTTGTTGTTCATAGCTGAGACCAGCTACGACGGAATTTTCAAAAGGAAAACTAGCATTTTTAGGCGCCTGGCTTATGTCAACGGCAACGACGTTGGGTGGCAATTGTTGTTGCATACCACCGACTAAGTTTGGATTTTGTGGGGTTACTTGCTGTTGTAACAGTCCCTGCTGCTGTTGTTGCATTAAGGGAGTTGTAGTTGGCCCTGGCACTGTTGTAGCCAAACGATTCATCATCATTATGTTAGGCGGTGGCTGTTGTTGTTGCACTTCATTTGCTGCTGACATTATTAGCTGCGATTGTTGCTGTTGCTGATGAGGTGCGGGCATACTTTGACTTGATACCGGAGAAAATAATTGCTGATTGTTTGCGTTGGTGCCCTTTTGTTGCTGTTGCGTTTGCTGTTGTTGTGGCTGTTGGAATAAAGGACTCGGTGTGTTGCTTTGCATAAGCGCAGCATTTGGAGTATGCTGGTGTTGCGGTGGTGGAATTTGTGGGAATGATTGATTTGTGAATGTTTGAGTTTGTATGGGAGTTTGTGTAGAGTTTTGCTGTGTTAAAGGATGATGCTGGTTGAGCTGCAATTGCTGCTGCTGTTGTTGTTGTGGTTGATTTGGTGGGGGAACAATTTGCTCCGTTATTAAATTTTGTGTGGGCTTGTTTGGTTGCAGATTTTGCTGCGGCTGCTGCTGCTGTTCGAATACTATAGTATTTTGGGGAACACCTTGTACGCCTTGGTTATTAAGATCGGGGGAGTCTAGTTCACTGTCCTGCAGGAAATAGAAATTTCCACTGCCAATAACTTCGGCTAGGGGTCTTATTTGCTGCAAATATTGCTGCTGTTGTTGGGGATGTTGCGACTGGTGTTTGAAGAAATTCTGTTCGACAGCATGAACTGGCGTGGGATTAAAATGTCCTGGAGGAGGAGGTTGTTGTTGAGGATTGCCATTATGGATGGCAATGGGACCTGCCCCAACACCTGGTTGTCCAGCTGGGCTTGTTAACATTTGACGCTGTTGTTGCTGCTGCTGATTCGCCTGTACAGCGGAAGGTAGTGGCACATTTTGAACTCCGCCCTGTTGTTGAGCTGGTATAATTTGCCCAGCGGCGTTCGTATGTACGGCTCCAATTATGGCTGTACCATTTGGCATTTGTTGTATCTGTGGTTGCTGTAAAGGATGGTATATAGCAACATGCACAGGAGTGGAGGCACCAGAATGCGGTGTAGGTGCAGTTGGCTGAAATGATGGCACCGCTGTAGCTGGTGGTGCCATTGGAGCCGGAATTAATGGCTGAACCGTTTGAGGGTGCAAGTTTGCTAATGCTACTTGCTGCTGTTGCTGCTGCAAGTCCAGATGTTCTTTTAAATTGGTCTGCTGTTGCTGTTGACCTGACATAAGAACATTGTCTGCAGCAGGAGTTTCGTGGTCTGACTGCGCCATGTTACCGTCGTCATTATTTAACTTATCCATGTTTTCTTCTACAATTACTTCCTCCTCTTGATTATTTATTTCCACAATTGCATCATCCTCATTTTCAGCAACAGTTTCCTGATCTATCTCCTCATCAGGAGTTTTAACTTCTGGTTCGGGTACATCCGTTAAATAGATTTTGTCCAAATAGTCAGATTCTTGTATACGATGGAAAATACGTTTAACGTTTTCATATGTAGTCTCACCATACTGCTTAGGACGAGCATCAATGGTCATGGAAAATATTTCTGCTGCCTTTTGTGCCGATGTGGCAAAAGGCACATCCTCCGATGCTTCAGGGCGTCTGGTTTGAACGTCTGAACAACTGTAAAAGAAACCCATTTTGGCAATTTATAAATTATTAATAAATGCATATTGCATAATAAACGCCTTACAATTTTTCCAAAATCTCAAGTTCAGTAGTCTCCATTTTGGCAGCACCATTTTCACCCGCCAAAAAATCATTTCGCACAGCATCATCAGTAAAGCAAGACAAGATATTTTGTATAATCAACACCTCACGAATCTTAATAGTCTCAGCCTGAGCTTTTGCAATTAGTTCCTAAAAATTTACATTTATTTTAATACAGAACACCCATTTCAACAAATTTTAAAATTACTATACCTTACGCGCCTGCTTTTTTTGTTCTTTCTCAGCATCCTTGGTAAATTGTTGCATTTGTTTGACCAGATCACGAGCAAATTCCAAAGTAGCCATAACTGCATCATATTTAGCCACAGCAGCCCGTTGATCTGAGCTTAATTCTTTACCAGAAGAGAGATAGCCCTCCAACTTAGTCTAAAAAGAGGAAATTACTTTACATTATCTACTGTGTTCTCGACAACACTTTACCTTTTTTTCTGTTACAAAAAAAGTACTAAAGCAAGCAACCAAGGATTAATAAAGGAAATTGAAAAAAATAAGTCCAACAAGAAACAACAGATTTTTTTCTATCATTTATAAAAAAACTTTGTTCCTAAATAAATCTAATCGGTTCATTAATCATAACTTCTTAATAGTTATTTATAAATAAATCAAGTCTGATGACAAGAAAATAAAAATTATTGGTTTATTACAGCGGCAATAAAAATATGGAAACAGTGCTACAAGCCCACGTCATAAACGTTTTTCATTCCCACACAAGTTGAAACATTTTCAAAAGCAAAAGCACATGTAAAATTTATTTATCTGTCGTACAAATATTAAACAATAAACTATGTAAATGTTTTTTCAGTTTTTGTTTTTTTCTATTTCTCTTTTTTAAACTTCTTTTATGAGTCTGGCATCCCTTTTTTTATCAAACATGGCGTCACAAAAAAATCTACGAAACGAATTCCAACAAAACGGAAAATATGAAAAAATGGTGGAAAAAATAGGACAAAGAAAAAATTAAATCCTTTGTCCTAATTTTTATGGAAAAATTAATGCAAAAACCTTGAATAATTCAAGAAATTAAATATTTTTATCTAAGCTAAACTGACATCTTTTAGAAGAAACGACCGGTTACACGCTATGAGAACGATACATTTTTTTAACGCTTTTAATGGGTAGCAGGGAGTTTAAAGAAAAAAATAAAAAATGTTAAACTACTCATATTTTAAATGATGTCTAAAAATTTACTTATTACAACTGGTAGTTTACCTTGAGTTTTATAAATTTTTCTCATTAAAATTACTTTATTTTTTCTTTTGGAACTAGACTTGATTCACTTCAAATCACATACACCCATACGTACCTTGCGCTTTTCCAAATTGCGTATTTTATGCTCAATTGTGGTAAAAGTAAATTTCATGGGATTAAGAGCATCGTTGCCAGCATCCTTGTTGGTATTGGCAGCTGCAGTTGTATTTCCAGCCACGGAAGAAGTCTCCCAATTTTTGTTATTCTGCTGCTGGGCAGCAGCAACCACATTATTGGTATTTTCTTTAGCCGTTTTCAAGCTTGATGTCTCATTGGCAATAGCAATGATTGTGGTGTCCGTATTATTGGATTTTGTTGTATTTTCCGTTTTCTTATTACCTTTACCACCACTAGTTCCACTTGCACCTCCAGAATTGACCGAATTCACGGAGGTTTGTTTCACTAGTTTAGTACTTGACTGGTTGTTAATTGAAGCAGAAGGCATCCTCTACGGATAAAAACTGAAACAGGAATGAAGCACAGCACAGACAAAATGAGCGTGTATGTTGTTTTTTCACAATTTTTCAAGTTCTTTTATATATGTATATAATTTTTTCTTCCCTAAACTCGGTTTTTAGCTTGAAGCGGACGAACGAAGAAAAACTACTGGGAGAATGACACAAAAGCGAATGAGCAAAAACCAGGACTGCATTTCCAATGAAGTATTGTACACAAAAGTACTAAAAATACTGCAAAAGCTACCAGATGAGAAGTGAGTGTCTGGCAGCACTTTTAAAGGGTAATCAGAACAAGGTAATTGTAAAAAGTGTAACTTCTTCAAATATTGTTACTGTTTATTCACTATGTGTCGTGTCTTCTGCGACAGGGTCTTACATAGAGAACGTCAAACGTTGCCTGATACCAAGAACGAAAAGCAGCGCAAAGTTAATATCAAACAATTATAACAAAAAATATAATTAAGAAATAAAAGATAATCTAATTTTATTTATTTGATACAATAAAATGAAACAAATCTTTGCATCTATATGTTTTAATTAAATAGCACACAAAGTTGATCAATATGGAAAAGTGTTAAGTAACAATATATTAATCTATTAGTTCTACTATAATAAGTGTAACATTCCTTATGTTTGTAAAAGCAGTACTTCGCTGCAGTAGAAAAACACAAACATTTTTAATAAAAATTTGCGATAAGACTTTTTAAAAATTGGGAACACTGACTGAAAAAAGATATTTGATAATTTTTTAAAATTTTTAGGAACATATGTATTAGCAGTTCCAAAATAGTTTTGCATACCAGCACACAAAAACTCAAATCAAAAGTCAGACGCTATTTCTTTAAACTAGACCCGATTGAAAAAGTCTTATCAGATAAAATTACTGTTTTGATGGAGAAAATATCGAAGTGAAATCAATAATAAATCGCGAAGTCTTACATTTCCAATTGGCATTGACAAGTCCTGCCACAAAATTAGGAAAGCGGTCGCTGGCTGTACTACAAGAATATAAGAGGTATGATTTGGTGGCAAGCTAACATTCCTAAATATATAATATATATATATAGCGACTTTTTTACTTTTCCAATCTAAGCATCAAATGAGAAGACTTTTTGACAACTTGATTTTGTTTAGATTTGAAGTCTTATCATTTGTACAGCGATTTTCTAAAAGTTGACAAACCTCCAAGTTTTTATTAGTCGAGACACACACCGTGTCTTTAAGCAAATATTAAAAATAGCATTCCCAGATTAAAGGATTTACATGTCCACGAATCGGAGATTTTTTCGTGCTTGGGCTAGTATATTTTAGGAATCGCTTATATCACTTGAACCTTATTTTTTTACCAAGTCTTTTTTTTATAATGATTTTCAATCAGGCATAAAAAGGAGTTCTAAATTAGTGGGAGTATGCTAAAATTTCATAATATAATTTTATTTAAATTTAAAAATTTGCAACAAATTACAATTGAAAAATCCCAAGTTAGATAAAAACTATTTCGTTATTATAAGGATATGTGGTACTTAGGCTGTTTTTCGAGATGAAACCCCGAAAATTGGTGATAAGGCTGAAATAGTTAGCGAGTTGACCGCAACGCAAATAATGACTAAGAACGTAGGTTCGAGCCAAGTCTCAGGCAAGTCATAACAGAATAGTCGGCGAAGTAAAGTTATTAATAAAATGGCTACAACAGCTTAAAGAAATTTAATGCGAGTACATACTTGACAGCAGAGGCGCTGCAACACTGATCTAAAAACTAACATAACGCACAATATTTGAGTTGTAAAAACAATTAAGATTTTTGTTTTTTACATCTGTGCTCTCTCACTATCACTTTCCTAAAAAAATAGTACACCTACTGATTGGTAGGCATATTAATTGCCTGAGTGTTACTTCTCTTTTCAAAAAAAATATAGGAACCCTGATTAAACAATACTTGACCTTGCAAAAAAGTATACACATTTTTGTGTATTACATATGTAACTATTTCTTAGAAACTTTGTAGCTTCTGTTTTTAATCAGAAATTCCAGTACATATTTATTACTTTATCATTTAATAGAAGAAAATCGTTTCCTGTTTTTTTTTTATTTATTCCGAGAAAAATTCCAACTTCTTCAACATTCATCTGGCAGCTTTTCAGCTTGTGTACTTTTGGAAAGTTATTTTACGTGAAATAAATATGACCAATCATTTTCGTTCTCAATAGAGTGTTTTAAATATTTTTGCAAGAAAAAAAAAACATTAAAGTTCCTATGATTTTTCAACAATTACATATTTATTTACGTTTCATTTCAATAAACTTCAACTTTTAGTTTTTCAAATATGTATATTATTTTTCAATGCCAACATTTTATTTTTATTTTTTTGGTTTATTTATTTGTTGCTTAAAACTAAAAGTTATTAATAATTTTTATTATATACTATTAAAGAGTTTCAATGAGTTAAGTGCACTTTCTTCTTCTTGTTGTTGCTGTTTTTTTTAAACTAAATTTAAACCGGAGTTTTGTTGTGTATTTTGAGTTAAATGGACATTTTAAGTGTTTTTTTTTACAAATTAAAAACTGAAACTGATAAAAATGAATAATGAAATGTATAAAACAGTAGTCAGAGGATTATTAGTATTTTTCTAAGTAAATGTTAGAGATAGTAGAGTTAAGTTAAAGCCCACCAGTGGCTTATAGTCTGTAAAGTAGGAGGAGTCAAGAGTAGAAGAAAAGACGTAAATTTCAAATAAGAATAAAGCCACAATTTTGAGAGCATTTTTTTATAAAATAAAAGGAAGACTAATAAATAAATAGAAAAGGAAGTTCAAAAATAATTTGAATATTTTATAAAATATGTATTTTGTGTAAAATTTTTATCCAAAATATATCAGGTAAAGTGGAAGTTTATTTCACGATTTCTAACGTTAAAAAAATAAAAAATTTAAGTTATTATTATTTTTTTTTTGTTCAACTACTTTTTTAAAAAAGCCTCTTTGTTTTTAATAATTTTATTTAAACAAAAAATGCAATACGTCTATATCTTTACGGTTGGTTGTTGGGGTAAATTTCCCGGGCTATTCTTGTTACTGGTATTCCAAAGAATCACTATCCAAAAGGGTGGACGATTGTTTGGAGGTGCGGCGACGCCAGTAGTCGGAATAGCGGGTCTCATACTGTACAGCTGTTCGCCATGGCGGCCATTTCAGCTATTCTTCAACCAAATCCCAAACCATCAAAGAGGCATCAGTGCCTCCCACAGTGACAATGGTGTGGTCACCAAACAAAAAACGTGCACAGGCCACCATGCCCGAATAAACCTTTGCCTCATGGAATTCAGCACGAGGACTTATGCAGGGATATCTAAAAATTATTTATATTAAAAGAACAATATTTGCCTTGAATTCCATAAACAAAAATTTACCTAAATAATCTTATATAGCCATCGGCATCGCCTGACACCAACATATCTTGTGCGGCCGAGCGACTGCAGGTGGCTATAATTGTATTGCTGTTGCCGTAATAGCGATTACTCCATTGACCAGCCACTAGGAATCCTACTGTACAATTGCTGGTCAGCCATTTGACATCTTTCATGGCTATGGGACTTCGCTCGGGACTAAGGGACTTGGCATCCCAGAACAGTAGGTCAAAATCAATAGTCACGGTTTGTACAAAATTGCCATCCATACTCCAATCCAAGTGAGTTAACGGCTGTGAGCCGCGTATTTTGTTGACCTTTTTGTAAGAGAAACCGTCTCGGGAAACTCGGAATAAATAAATGCTGCCATTTTGAGAACCCATAGCAATCATATCGCCCACTGTGCGATACAAATATACATTTCATTAGTAATTTTTTTTAAAAGTATTTCCAAATAATTTACCCTGATTGAAAGCCACACAATTGATGGGAGATCCACATACTCGTAGTGTCAGCATGACGGCTCCATTTTCACAATTGATAACCAGCAAATGACCCTCAGTGCTGCCAGCAGCCAGGGCGGTGCCAAACGGATGGAAGGCCAATGAGACACATTCATAGCCCGTCTGTATGGTCCATATAAGTTTGCTTTTGCGCCACAACGCTATGTGTTTGTCATGACCCGCTGTAGCGTATAAATCATCTTCCGGATGAGCGGCCAGGCCCCACAATTGGCGGCCATGGCCAAAAACAACTTGGGTAAAACGTCTCTGTAAAGAACCTTCTAAAATATTGTTTCGTGTAGTGCCGACATAAATATTGCCATCATTACGGCCGGGACGTTGGGGGTAAATAGTGCGTACTCCGCCAGCGGATTCGGGTAGCTAAAGTAATACACACATACACAATATTTTTATTTGCTAACTTTTCTCTCAAACAAAAACTCAACCTTTGTATCAGCTATTTTCTTATAGTTTTGCAAAGAATCCCAAGCTGCTATTTTACGATCCTTTTCGCCACCCGACAACAAAGTGCCCTCCCCCAGCATTATCAAACAACCGATGCCCTTGGTGTGGGCCTCAAATTCAGTGCGCACAAAATAAGCACCATCGGAATCTACCGAGTAAATTGTTATAAAACCGTCTGAGTCGGCGGTTATGACGTCACCATCCGGCTCAAATTGTACGCTGGTGACATGTGAACGTGAAGGCTGTTTCACAATGTCTGTGCGTTCAAAGAAACCATCCTTGCGTCTATGCCAAAAGGCCAAGTGACCGCGTCCATGTGTTATAATTAGATTATCATCCAAAGGATGAAATGCAGCCCCGGAAAGGCCCTCCTGTAAAGTCTAAAGAAGGCAACAGAAAACCTAGAAATGAAACCAATCATTCCGAATAAAAAACTTACCGCAACTTTTCCCAGTAAGTGCCCCCACTGCCACTGCCACACGGACAATATGCTCTCACGCCCACTATCTACAGCCAATATGTAACTGCCGCCATTCTAAAGAACAATAACAACAAAAACAACAACAACAACCGAAAAAGGGCTCAAATTAGAATTGTTAAACTTAATTTTAGGCTCTTGTTTGAATTTACCAATTGTGAAAAGGCCACCGCTGTTACTCCCGTATCGAGTTCTCCCATACCAAAAACATATAAAGTCTGCAAAGATTCTGTACTCCATATACGAACGTGAGCCTGCGATTTACGATCACGGCCGGCTTTTTGCCCTGACGCTACCAATTCCCGCGAGGGATGAACATCCATGCTTAAATGACATTTAGTTAAATCTTTTCCGCATTTGATATTTTTAATAATCCTACCACATGATATCCTCGGTATGACCCGTGTAATGACGCTGAGCATCTTCCTCTCGATCCAGTAAGACCGCCACAGCAGCTACATAGTATAAAAGTTCTCCCGACGGCAAAACCCACAAATTTCGACGAGCATCTATCCCACGATAGCCATGTCTGAAGAGAATTTTTTATTTATTTAAAAGGAAACTGGCGGTTTTGACAAAACAAGATGCGCCCAAGGAATATTTATTAGATAAAATTATTTCAACAGCTACATATATGAACTTAAATGTCAAAGACGGCTGCTGCAAATTCGCCTTGGAAGCATCTTAGAGTAGAAAATGCAATTGCCTGCGAAAAAATTCAGTTTTTTTGTGCAAAGAGTGCAACAATTTGTGAAAAAGTGCAAAAGTTTTTTACAAAACTTTCTTTGTTTAAAAAAAAAAGTTTAGCTTTTACAGAATATCTTAAATTTTTTGTTAGATTGTTTGAGCTTTTCGAGGAAAGGTGTAATTTATTGTAAAAAGTTCAACTTTCTGAGAAAACTTTTTTTTGAAAGAAGGGCAACTTTTTTGAAAAAAAGCTAAAGTTTTTTAAATAGTGAAAGTGTTTATAGAAGGAGTAATGCATGTGAAAAATTGCTATTTATTTCAAAATGGAAAACTGATAGTAAAAATTTAGCTTTGTATTCCTGTAAAAAGTGCAACTTTTTGTGAAAAAGTGTAATTTTTGTTTACAAAATGTTTAGATCAAGAGCTTGTGAAAAACGCATTTGGATAAAAACAGCAATTTTGCCTAAAAAAGGGAAACCTTTTTAACTAGTGAAAAAAAAATTGTGAAAAACTACAACTTTCTGTGAAAAATTGCAATTTTTTTATAAAAGAGTTAAAATTGGTTGTGAACAAATGCAAGTTTTATAATAAGTGTGAAATATAGCTAAATTTTTAAAAGGCGAAACTGATTTTAAAAACACAAGTTTATATAGAAAGTGCAAAATTTTGAAATAAAGTGTAAGTTCAAGACAAATTTTTAAAATTGGTTTATGGTGTCAAGTGTAATTGCACAAAATACATTTTTCTTTCGGTATTGTGGCATCCACATTGCAGTGATGCAATTTTGCAACTATATTGCTTACTTTGTAAAAAAACCAGCAACAAAATTAGTGATGCACAATTTGCTTTATTTTGCGTATCGATTTAGGGATGTGTGACAATGTCAATGTTCGCATGGTTGCGTTAAGGAATGCATGACTTTGTTTAGTTGCACTGCAAATGACGTTTTCGAACTCACACTTTCTATAAGCAAACATTTTATCTGTGGAAATGCAAAGAAGCTTCAACATTTTTTTTTTTAAAAAAGTGCCACTTTTTTATATAAAAAAGGAACATTTTGCACATTTTTTTGTGAAAAGTTCAACATTTTGCAAATAGTTTTTAGGATCTTGCAAGTAATACAAATTGTTTATGTGAAAAGTGCAAATTTCTTGTTTATAAAACTTTAACTTTATAAGTGTAATTTCTTTACAAAAAAGTGCAAAATTAAAAGAAAAAAAATAGATATTGTTTTGTGAAAACTGCCACATTTTGCTTAAACTAATTTCAGTAATACAAATTATGTTTGCAATAATTGCAACACAATCTAAGAAAACACCAAATTTTTGTGAAAAGCACATCCTTTTGCAACAAGTGCACTTTTCTTTAAACATTTTTCTGTAGCAAATAAATGAAAATCGACAAAATTTACTTACACCCACTGCAACTGTAATTTTTTATCTGGTGGCGTATTATCGGCTGGTGCATGATGTGCTGGCGGATAAAATGTTCTACGGAGGCCCCTTATGGTCACTTTGGTGGGGTCTTCCTTCATCATATCTAACATGGTGTATTCACCATTTGTGCGTAATATTTCGCTCTCGGGAGCATATAAAATACGTGGACGACTTTTACTACGTGGTCGGGCACCGCGTAAAGGAACCTTTGGAAGATCTTCTGTTGGTAAAATGGGAGCGGCCGCCATAACGGATGGCCTAGAGCGTGAACGTCTTATTGGAGAGCCGGCTATTAAAGCAGTACCTGTGGCCAAATAAAATGTATCCACATCGGCGAATTCATTGCGGAGTTGGGAAAAACTGCGTACCTTTTTTTTAAATTACAAAAAAAATTCATATCAAAATGCTGCTAATTTGTTCAAACAAACAAGCAAGGGAAATCTGGTTATGGGAAAGCGGATGGGTGATTAATTTATGTCAAATTAAAGTTTCGTTAATATTTTTGAAATGTTGGAAAGGGAAGCTTATGTTTAACGCATGCATATACATTTGAAAAAAATAAAAATTGTACCTCTTGTCCTGTGCCCGTATACATTTTCTTAGCGCCATTTATTTTCAAAACTTGACCCAAATCTTCCAACACTTCTTCAAATGGTTGTGAAGTGCGTAGATTGAGTAGAACACGACACTAAGGAAAATGAGAAAAAAAATACAAATTATGGATTATTTTCTTCAGCATAATACATTTTATTATTATTGCAGACAGTCATGGAAATCACGTGCCATAATAAATGAAATATTTGACGTTTCACACACATACAGACTTTAATGTCGCGTTTGTTTAAGAACATCGCTCGCGCTTTCCTTTGAGAAGTACGTTAGTGTGTGCTATTGTGTTTGTGTTTGTGGATTGGAAGTGAGTGATATTGTTTGTTTATGTGTTAAAAGATAGATTGTTTATTTTACTTCCTTTTACAGTTTGTTTGAGCTTCATTACTGTAATTGTTACTTATGATAAGCCCATGATTTTTATATATTATTTTTTTCATGTTTATTATAAAAAAGTTATATCATGTTAGAGTGCAGGATATTAGAAAAATTAGCTTGAAGTTAATTTAATATTGCCTAAATGAGAGCGGAAATTAAAATGGAGAATAAAAGACTTATAAATGTATAAATTAGACAATATTTGAGGATTATTTAAATATAATTTTTTCTTAATTTGGTAAATAGCTGCAAAAGTTGTTTAAATAATTTTCCTATAATGTTGTGTGTGTGTATGTATGTGTTTGTTTTTCTATAAAAGTATAATGAAGTATTAATTATTTGAGCAGCCAGCCACACGTTACTTAAATGTTAATTATTTTTGGTTTTGATTACCAACATGTAACTAAGTATTAAGTCGCAGCCTTATGTTACTTGCGGCTTTAAAATGTTAGAAAACACGCAATAAACAGTTTTACCTTAGCAACAACAACAAAACAGCACACATCCTCATAAATATTGGCAATATATGCCATGCGGACCATCTACAATAACCACTTTAGTGTACATGTGTGCTTTTTTGTGGCGCTTTATTCATCATATTGAACAGCCTTAGAAAGACTCACTAATTTTTAATAGACACGCACAATTTCTGAACACGAGGAGTATGAACAATTAACAGTTTTGGAAAGGCTTTAAAATAATATTTTTGAGTTTTTCTATAAAGTGGGTTTAAAACTTATTTGTACAGTGTCACGCCCATTCAAATACATATAACATTTTTTTTCTACTTTAGTTAAACACTAAGCACTAAATACGGCCAGTTTGATAATTCCGTGGATTTTTATATTTCCAAAGCACCAGCTTTACAACTAACACTGGTCCCGCTAAGTGTTATTTATTACTAGACTGCTGTCAAATTTTGACGAAGTTGCGTCTATTAGTTGGCTTTTGACAGCCATTAAAAGTACACAACCTGGTTAGTTTTAAAGAAAATGTATTTTTTAAGTTAGAAAACCATCAACGAAACCAAAGAAAGGCGTAGTAAATACTGTGGGGACTCTGCACCACCAATTTAAATTATTAAAAAGTGGTTTACTGAGTTTCGTTGCGGTCGTAACAACACAAATGATGACAAACGTACAGATCGCCCAAAAAGGGTCGTCACGGCGGAAAAAGCCGATAAAATCCATTGAAATGGTTTTGCACGATCCGAGCGAGAATGAAAGGGTGTTAGATGGCTGAGGCTGCAGGCATCTCAACCGAACGAGTACATTACATTTTGCATGAATATTTGGATATGAAGAAGCTATCCGCGAGATGGGTGCCGCTCACACTACACCATAAACGGAACCACATGAACAAAGCGAAAATCCATACATTCGGCTACGAACTGCATCTCCATCCAAATTTTAAGAAATGGCTGGCGGGTAAAATATTTGGATCAAACAAAAGGGATATCATTGAAACAAACGCCTATTTTGAGAGTTTTGAGAAATCTTATTATTTGGAGGGAGGGAAAAAACTAGAAAAACGTTTTAATAAATGTAACGACTTTAAAGAAGACTGTGTTGAGAAATAAAACGCTTATTTGCTGAAAAAATTTCACGGAATTATCAAACTGACCTCGTAGCAACTAAATTTACCGAATGACCACAAATAAAGCTCTAATTTTCCACATCACTTAGAAGAATCCCCAAAAAAGAAAAAAACATCTGAAGCAAAGTATCCTTTTCGAAAAAACCTGTTGTAATAAAAGATGGTTCTTTTGCCACTCTTGTTCGGATAGAACAAATATTAAAAGTATTAATCGTCTCTGCAATATTAAACACCACCATCCACATTCACACACACACACACATACACACACACTTACACAAAAAACTTTATTACACCATTATAAAACAATTTCAGTTATTTAATCTCTCTCATTTCCAGTTTTTTAAGAGTATTTTTTATTAGTGTGGTTAAGTTGAATTATTTATGGTTATTATAATTATGATGTCTCTGACCCAAATGTATGTGAATAATACTGTGACTGTCCGTGTGTGCGAAAGTGTGCTGTATAAAATTTATAGTTGTTCTTTCTTCAAGTGTTGCTTTACACTCATACATACACATGTATGTTTTCAGGACATAAGGAAGGCGCTCTGCTCTCACTTACACATAAATCCCTTCAAAAGTTTACAGTTACCCAAAAACATAATGAGTTTGATTTGTAATGGTGTTGTAAGATTTGCTAGTATAGACATATGTATGTGTGTGTGTGCGTGCTTTGAAACAATATCTCATGCTCTTATGTATTTTTTGTTTGTGGACTTGTGTTTCCTTTGTCATACTTTTAGTTCAGTTTATTATTTTTTACAGTTTTTTTGCTGTTGTTGCTGCTATTGTCCTTGAAGTGAGTGTAGTTTGTTGTTGTATGTGTTACATAAATCAAGTATTAAATGGGATGTGGAGTAGTAATGGAAAAAAAACTGCAGAAGTTTAGAGTTTCATGTTGGTCTCTTATCTCACTCTCTCGCTTTGGTTTTTTAAGAGGGTTGTGTTTGTTTTTTTATATATATTTTTTAACCAAATACTTGTTAAGCAGTTTGCTCATTTGCTTGGTAACACCTTCAATTAATAATTAAGGATTTTGTTTATGAGAGAAAAATTAAGCACAACAAGGTATGCTTATGAACATTCATTCATACACACTTGCACACACATACATATACATATGTGTGTAAAGGTTGTTAAAGTAAAGGGTTTGAGACAAATTAATATTTCCTTTGTTTAATAATTTGACTCTACTTAAATAGCCATTAGCACACTTTCGGGGCTAAAAAGAAAATTATAGGCCTTAATTTGTGTTGCTTTGCAGGAAAACTATAAACTTATTTTTTCTGCCAAATATTTCAAAAAATTTATACATAAATCTTTAAGAGCAATTAAAAACTGAGCAATTATAAGCGTCGCTGTGTATTTTAAGCCGGATTGTTTTGGAAGGCATTTTATCGAACTCTTTATAAAAACTTAAAAATAATTTTATATAATACCTGAAACGCAGATACATTTTTTATTAATTACGGTGCGTTTCATTAAAATATGTCACTGCGAAAAAAATCTATTAGATTTTTTTATATTGAATTCGAGAAGTTTACAGTAAAAGACAGGATATATTTAATTTTAACTTATTTTTTTTTTGCTTCTATTGTAATTTTTTTAAAATTGTGGTTAGGGCGTTTTGCGTTTTAGGTAACGATATGTATGTACATCTGCTTAACTCTCTAGAAGTAAATAAAAATTGGTTCTTTAAAAAAGTCTTCCCATCTTAGGTTTCCCAATGACAAGTCTCTATTAAAGTCTTTGCGATTGCTCCAAATTTGTATCACTTCATGCTCACAAGTTCTGCTTCTTATGGACTTCTTTTTATGCTCTTTTTTCTGGTTAATTATTGATGTTCCCTTTAAACAAGTCTTCCTATTTCAAACGATGAAGCATTTATAGAATATATAAAATATATTTTTATATACTTTTTGGACATTAAATTTAATTTTTGACATTTACCAGCCAATTTTGTCAAACTGAACAAAAAATTACTTTAACAAGTCTGCTACTTCATTTGCCGCTACTGCAAAACTAAAACAAAAACATGAGATTTTAATTACTTTATAAAGGCCAGCTGTTACCAAAATTCTGTCTATTTTTCCAGCCTAAAATGTCCTTATAGTTCTTATTTTACAACAGTTTAGAAGTTGGGGCACAATTTGCCCCATTATAATATATTATTATATAATAGGTATATAGCGGGATAAAAAAGAAACGAATATCTGTTATGGCATCATCTATAATTTGTATGCTAATTAATGGTGTATTGAAAATAATAAAAATGCCATTAAAGGCAGTTGTGTTACAGTGAAAAATTTATATCAGCCTTACAGCCACACAAATACGTATGTACATACATACTGGTATAATACATATTTTAGGTTAAAGTAGAAAACTTTGGTTGCGTTTTTTTTTTGGTTTAACTTTATGTTTTTTTGTTTAAGTGCAGTTTATACAAACCAGACGGCCAGGCCAGCTCATCTGGGAAGTTTATATAGAAATCACTAAAAAACAAAGTGGTTTTCATATAAAATTTCTAGTCAATTTTAAAGTCTGGAACAGTATTTTAATATTTATTTATTTGTTTTTTTATGTTAAACAAAATTCTTTGAAACGTAGGAATAAACTTAATTATTTAAATATCAGTTTTTCAAACTTTATAATTTATTCAAATTAAAAATTTCCTTTATAGCCTGCCGTTTTAAGTAAAAGTATAATTTGTTTGTGTCAGTGTGTTAAGTGGCATACATTTTCTTTTTAGAATTATTATAGTACGATTGGGAGGTAAGTGTATATGTATGCAAACTAAGACAATATGCCCTTGGCCTTGGTCACTTAAGTAAAATAAGCAAAACAAAAAAAAAACAAAATAACAATTTGATTCCCTATTTCCTTAGTTTACTCTGCATTTTACTTTCCATTTCGTTGTTTACTACTCTTTGTATTTGCTTTTAGTTGTTGGTGCTGTTGTTGTTTTAGCATATTTCCAATTCAAATTCCTGCAGTTTGATTGCTTAGGTCTAATATTTGTTTTTGTTTATTTTTTATTTGTTTGTTTTCTACTCTGTATACACTCTCGTACATACATATATTGTGATTTACCGTTTTATTTCGTACTCATTCTCATACTCCCACTCATGCTGCTTTTCATACTCCGACTATTGCTCATCCAGTATACAATGAATGCTCAATAAGCAACAATAACAACAACATGAGATGAGTACCATGTTGTAACAATTTTTTTATTATTATTTTCTGTTCATGAAATTGCAGGAGTCGGGTTGAGTTGAGTGTGTTACCCTTTTGTTTTGTTTTCTTATTGTTTTTCTTTTCTTCTCATACACTTATTTCGAAATATTACGATTGTCTGACTGGCGGTGTGTGTGTGTGTGTTAAGATTATAAAGAATTGTTACATTTTGTGGTGTACGAATTTCTTATGAAAAAATAATTTCAATTAAATCAAAAATTCATTGATTGAGGACTTTGTTGTTTTTCGTGTTGCTTTCGGTGTCGCTTTTTTGTGCATTAAAATATATCTAAAAAGGAAAATACGAAATATGAGTAGTAATACATCCATTGATTAAGTTTACTCATTTAGCCAATGACTTTATGTTAACTTTTGTCTTTGTTATCAAAATAATTTAGCATTTTATATACAAATAATGCTGCTAAAGAAAGGCATGAAATTATTAAATATTTAAAAAAATTTATTTTTAACTAGCTGCTCCCCTTTATAAAAAGCAGCGTATGTGCTATTTCAGACTATAATATATATCTGTGCCAAATTTCATCCAGATCCGTTCAGCCGTTCTGACGTGATTGAGTAACAAACATTCATCCATCCATACATCCAAACTTTCACATACATATGTATATAATATTAGGTAAGTACAAGTTTGATCAGATTGAAAAAGAAAATATATTGTAGTCTTCTATACAATGAAACTAAAACTTATCAAATGTATTAAAGGTTGTTTGAATTATGACGTTGTTGGAGTAAATGTGCGATATGTATGCACCCGTAAAATTTAAAATCAAATTTATTTTAACTCGTTTATTTACACAAATACATATTTCTCAAAGCATTTTATTTATTTATTTATTTATGAAATTTATTTAATCGAGATTGCCTTGATATCTTCTTTCAAAGATTTTCAAAATCTTTTGTTTGTTGAGGGTTTTTTTAGCTAGTCTCAGCCACACTGGCCAAAAAAAGTTATAAGGCAAAATAAATAATTTTATTAAAAATAAAAAGGTTGCAGATTAAATATGTTTATATCATGAATTATTGTAAGAAAAATATTTTCTCACATCCACATGTATTCGAATATTCGGTAATATTTCGGCCAATATTAATATACATACATATGTTCATACATATAAGTACATACATAAATACATTCACTCACAATTGCTGATTATATGCGTGTGGTTGTGTTTAAGTTCACAATTGCTAGACAAGTGTTATTGTTTTTATTAAAAAAAGTCACATTATGAGAAGTCTGGTTTGTATATGTATATGTATTTTTCATTCTTAAACACAAAAAGGACAACTACCTTAAATAAAAAAAAAGAAAAACTCAAGCACTACATAATGGATATAAGATTATGTAGTGTTTGAGTTGTTGTAAGCACAAAAAAATGGATGGAAATTTTGATTTGCTATCTTTGGTTTGTTATTAAAGTCATATTATACTTGTCCCTTTTTTGCTTTCTACTTAAAAAGATAAATGTCAGGTTAAATATTAGGTTAAATAAAGAGTTGGTACAATAAGCAGCTTATAGAAAGATTACGAAAAGCTTATTAAATAATATTAGCTTAATCATGTGGAAACTGTAAAGTCGAATGGTAGCTTATAATCGGGTCTCTTCTATTTGATAAGAAGTCAAATTAGGTGGTTTCCAAAAATTAATAATAGTCAAATAAGTGTTTTGTAAATCGCACAATTTATTAGTTAAAAAAAACAAGAACATCTTTTATATATATATAATAAGTCAACAATTAATAAAATGAATTTTGAAAATCATGTGATTTTAATTTCCTTGAATTAGGGAACTGGCTTGAATATGTATTAAAAAATTAAACATCTTGAAATATGGTTAATAAATTTCATAGGATTTTTTTAATTTTCTTAAAAATTCTTGAATATTTTATATATAATGATCTATATAATTAATAGGCGAACACATTTTCTTAGATCCCTTTTACGCTCATAATCTACAACAGATTTGGACAAAACTTATATCATTTTGAAGATATTCAATCACAAATGCGCTATAAGTATTGAAATTTCCTACTAATGCATGGATACTTATTGTCCATGCATAAACAAAGAATAAATGTGTGTTTGTCCAATTTGCTTTTCCAAAGAAATGAAATACAGCATTTTCCATACATACTTGGTGAACAAAAGAGAGGTAATAAGTTTTAGTTGTTTATTTAAAATGTTTTAGTTTTTGTACTTTATCGTATATTTTAATGTAAATGCTTAGGGCCGTATTTATAAAAAATAATGAGTATTTGAAATGTATTTTAAGACATATTTTTCATAAAAATTTTCCTTAAAATACATTTCAAACTTAAATTTTTTTTTTCCGAATACGGCCTTTAATATTTAATTACTAAAATATTTCAATTAATACCCGTGTTCTTAGTTTTGTGACTAATGGCAAAATTATAGCGAATGACAATTTTCATATCCTGAGCAATGTAAAAATTATCATTTGTTATAAATTTTATTTTGGCATAAAAAAATATACAAAATTTTCACTACTACAAATAAAACAAAACAGAAGCCTTGACCCCTAAAAGTAGGCAATTTTTATTATATTTTTTAGTATTCCTACAAATTATTAAAGAATTTTAGTTTAATAACTTTTCGTAAAACTGTAATGAAAAGAATGGAGATTTTCGAACGCCATATAGTGCGGAAATGCATAGGGAAAAGTTATGAATCTTTAAATAAAAGGTTTTCTAATAAATATGTTTATGAAAATTCCAAACTATCTGCCTTATCTCAGTATGCTTTCGAGTTGATGAGTAGTTTTGTGGCAAAATTGTCTTATTTTAAAGGTAATGTCATTCAGGATATTTTATCCAGCGAGCAGGATTTCAGTTGGTCAAATACGCAATATATTTCTTGTATTGGGATCTTACGAGAAGGGGCCAATAGTTTTGTTAGGCAAAACTTTTACACGCATTATACTCCCGGCATTCACAGGGGGTAATAATTTTTTTTTTTAATGTTTTTTTTATTATTATTATTTGTTTTGTTTTTATTTCATTGTTTTTTTTCTGTTTGTATTAGTTTTAATTTGTTTTTAGTGTTGTAAGGTTTAGATTTAAGTTTGTTATATTAGTATTATTAAGGTCATTTAGTGTAAACATAGCATTACTAGTATTGACAAGTGCCGGGAGCAAGCATTGTAATTAACAAAACTAATGTTAAAAATTCCATTATTTTTTTATCTTTTAACTTAATAAGCATGTCGCATTTTCAAAAAATAGCTTATGTCATTAAAATAATACTTAATAATTTTAAGTTTTCATTGAATTTATGTTGGGTAATCCTGTATTATGAAAGAAATGAAGTCTCAATAAAATACCAATACCAATACCATAACTTTTCGTAAGTGCATAAAAATATTTTTAATATCATCATGTTTTATGAACATATAATTTTAATGCAAGTGTTTCAAAAGTTATAAAAAATTTTACATATACATGCTCAGACAATTTTAATTTAATTAATAAGTTTTTTTCTCCACAAAATGTCGCTTACAATTATTTTCCCAAAAGGGCTCGACATGCTTTAAAACAATGTCTAACACATTTAATGTTTACATGTACATATTATTATCTTTCTGATGGAGTATCTTTTTAGGGCGTCTAAGTTACCGCAATACAAATTTCTTTGGTTTTATCCCTTCTGCACACTACATGATATCTTAATTGAGCATTTAAGTAATCATAACAAGTTATTATCTTATGATAAATGGATTTAATATTTTGCTTGTTCTTATCATTTGTATGGTTTTATGATTAAATCTTTACCATACACACACGCTATACACACACACAGACACACACATAAAAACAAACATAGACAATTAATCGAATGCAAATGTGTACAAAATTTAGTTTTAAGAAATTTTATGATATCCAAGGAAATATTCCTAAGGCTCAATAGTTAATAAATTAATAAAATCAAACAGATTATTTTTATGACCCAAGCTAAGGCCATAAATTTATTTAATTATAACATCAATATGCTCTATTTTTGGTATTTCTTTGTGTTTTTATAATATAAAAATTTATATAGTTTAATAAGCTGAGATAATAATGAGTTTGATAGCAATTGATGAAGTGTTATTGAAATTAATTTCGAGGCTTTTCAAGTAGGTTTGTTAATTTACATCGAATATGAATTGTGGCTGCAGCTTTGTTTGCTATACAATGTCAATTTATTATACAAATAATCGTTAGATAGTTATTGGAAAATATAGATTTATTGTTTTGAAACCCTAAGGACATGCTTTGAAGTTTTACAAAAATGCAGACACTTGCAAACATTATCAATAGGCTAAGAGTAATTAGTATGGAAACGGGAAAAATAAAAAAAAACATTTCACTTGATTAATAACATTTCATTTGCAGATGAAGCTGGGGACAATATCTTCAAAAATGTTAATTTTTGTTTTTGACACAAAGAAAGGCACGAAATGCTAAACTAATTGTTATTGTTATATTATTGATAAAGCAAAGGCCTCAATATCTTCAATCCTTGATCAATGCGTAAAAATGTTTAATTTCTGCTAAATTTAATAAATTTTAAATTTTATTATATTTATAACGATTTTACTGCCTCAAAATATGTTATTATTTTGTTTCTAACAATTTCTCTGAAAAGCTACAGGTGTTAAAAATGTTTTATTAATAATACAAAAATAGTTATTAATAAACAACAATAAATAAAATTATTTTCCAAATGACAAATCAAAGAAAAAATAAAATAGACAAAATTTATATAATTTCCAATTTAATTACGAGCTTGAGGTCACTTTTAATTAAAGCAACAGGATGACACAGGAATCGTTTAACAACAGTTTATCATTTAAACTATTTTTAATTAATTGTTCTTTTAATTGTTGACCGATTTGTTTGTTATCCTGAGAAAGCTACACAAAGGAGTTGCGAAATATTGATAATAAATTTGGATGTTTTTTCATGTCAAACTGACCTCAAGCTCGTTATTCAATCGGAAAGTTATGTAAATGTATCAAGGAAAGGTCGACAATTTAGTTATTAATAGAAATATAATAAAAAGTTGTTTCAGGAATTTAAAAGTTTTAGTAAATAAATAGCTTAAGTACCTTTGAAAAGGATTAGATACGCAAATATTTCGCTTGTACCTTTTAATTTGTAACACTTCTAAATGCTTAATAATATTTCGTTAAATTTAAATAATTAATAACAAAAACAGTTACACGACAAACTAATTGTTATAAAAATATTTTACACCTGCAATTATGACACAAAAATAGATTTTAATAAAAACTCAAATAACACATAAAAAAAAGATAGTAAATCAAAAACAGTTTTCATTTTTTTTTTTTTGGTTTCATTGGTGCATATGACAAATCAGGAGTGGACTTTAAGCCATATTAATGAAATGCAGAGTACAAGACTAACCGTCACTAAAAGCAAACTATTTGAAATTGAATTGTGAGAATATTTTGTGTAATAAAATTACTTAAAAAAATTTGAAATAATTTCCCATTTAACAACTTTTTGCATGAGTTGTAAATTGTTGCTAATTTCTATAAACATTTTTGTTAGAAACATATTTATTGATACAACTTACAACTCCTACAATAGCTTGTGAATTAGGCAAATATAACAAAAAAAAACGATGTATAAATGTTAAAGAATTTGTTACAAAATATTTAAATATATTCTAGTATTTAGTTCTGTTTTGCTGAACAAATGTTTGTAACATAAAGAAATTGTTTGGCTGTTTGCAAAGTAAAACTATTGCATACAAACATATTTATTTAAATTGCACACATACATTTACCAAAGGCGAGAAAAACTTCACGTATATTTATAAATTATACTCTACACTTTTTTGGCAATAATGCAGATTTCGTGGTTAAATTGTTCTTTGCCTTTTCCTTGTTGTATGTTATCATTTTAGCCTTTTGCTGTACGACCCCATAGAAATACGTGACGTTATTTGTCATAAACATTGCACGAACAGACACTATTACAAACGAAATGAAACAAATATTATACTAAATATACGCATGGACAGCGATTCCCATACATGAAAAAGCAGAAAATAATTTGGCTTTGTTAAAATTTTTATTTTATTTTTTTTTTAAGAAAGTGAACAAATAATATTTTTATAAAGAAGTACTTTTGAAAATAGTATCTCTCAAAAAAAAGTTCGTTTTACGAAGTACTTTTTCACGAAGTGCCAGATTAAGAAAGTGTCTGTTTCAAAAAGAACCCTTCATTTTAAAGAAGTGCTTTCTTATGACAGAAAGTTTTGATAATGTGCCTTTTAAAAAATTACTTTTTGATTAAAATATTTTTTTAAAGTACCTTTTGAAAAAGTACCATTTGAAAAAAACTTCTTTTTGAAAATGTAAGTTAAAAAAAATCGTGAAGCAGATTAAAGAAAATTACTTAAAAAAATACTGCCTATAGGAATTTCTTTTTAAAAGAGCATAATTTGGAAAAAGAACCTTTAGAAAAACTTGCTTTTGAAAGAAATCTTATTAAAAAAGTACATATTGAAAAAAACCTTAAATTAAAATTGTTTAAAATTTTCTAAAAGTACTTTTAGAAAAAAGTGCAGGTAAAAATGTAATTTTTGAAAACAGTATATGTTGGAAAAAGTACTTTTTGATAAAATACTTTTTGAAAAAGTACCTCTTGAAAAACAATAATTTTTGAAAACATTACTGTCCAAAAAATGGCTGTTATTTAAAGTATAACTTCGAAAAAGTACCTGTAAAAAATATACATATTAAAAAAGTACTTTCTGAAAAAAATCTTTTAGGAAAAGTACTTTTTGAAAAGAAGTACCGTCCAAAAAAGTTCTATTAAAAAAATTATAATTTGGAAAAGGAACTAAAAGTCATATGCTAAAGTAGCTTTTGTATTGGCTCAAAAAATAATAATCTAGTGGCTGGATTTTAAAAAAGTACCTTCCAAAAAAGTAGCTGTGTAAAAAGAAAGTTCTGAAAGAGTTTCAAAAGCCTTTTATTTAAAAGGTTATTTTGAAAAAAGCGCCCCATAAAAAATATAATCTTTTAAAGAATAATATGATATAAAAAAAGTACGTTTTCAAGAAAATATCTGTCTAAAATGTACCTTTTCAAAGGGCTTTCTTAAAATTTTTTTTTTTTTCAGAAGCTAACGTTTCAACAAGCACATTTTGAAAATAGTACCTTTACATATTCTAAACGTTTGAAATTCCAAAAAGTACTTATGAATATTTGATTTTTTGGATAGTTTTGAAGCACCAAAAAGCGGCACTTTGATCGTTTTTGTACCTTTTGTTTCTTCACACGCACTTTCATTTTCGAGCAACAAATTACATGAGAAAAGTTCTGGTTTATTCTCGGCCTCCAAGAGTGCTTTATATTGCTAGTTCTGTTTTAATATATTTTCATAAAATTATGTTGCCACAAGAACTTCTCATGCCTTAAGCGCATATTTTAAATGCTTTCTAACACACAAAACTAATAAAGAAAAAAATTTATTTTTGCTCCTAAAACTATGCATAAAAAGTTGTTTGATATTTAAATTATACAATTTTGTGAAATGTGAAAGCGAAATGACAACTTAAGCTTCTCTTATTTCTTCTAATTCGTACTACCGTAAAGTAGTTCCAAGCAGACGTTAAAGAATCGCTGTTCTTCCATTTTAGTGCTCTATAAGGAAATCTTGTTGAAAAAAAATAAGGTAAGGGGAAAGAAATAAAATTCAAAAGTCATGAATATCATGCAAAAAGCTTAACACCTTGATTGTCGTTGTCTAAAGTAAGTAAAATAATGATACCCATGGCATGACGGTGAGTATCACCACAACAACAAATTTACAATTCATATAAGCGTCAGACAAACACTTTTCTGCTGAATAAAGAATTTTGTATTTTGTATTTTGCATTTAATATAAAATATCATGCGATTGTTTGTATTACATGAATTTTTAAATTTAATTCAAAACGTCATTTATTTATTACATACATATTTGCTAAAATTCCTTAAGCAGCCCTAAAGTATGCAAAAAACAGTTTTTATACTTTGTTTTGACGTCATTATGAGAAGTAAGTAAGCGGAAAAATAAAATCTACAGCAAAATTGTTTAGTAATAAATTTATTGTAATACAGCATTACTTTGCTGTTGCTGCCGTACTATCGCTCTTTTTATTATTATTATTTCTTTTTTTTGGAAAATAATATAATTGCAGAATTGCAGGTGTATGTTTAAAAGCATACCTTGCCAACGGCACGTGCTTAGCTTATATAATATAATAATACAAATTTCGTTTCAAAAAAGGAAAGAAAGAACTAGGATAAAGGAGTAATAGCCTGACTTTAAGTGCACTAATTCCACTTGTACAAATAAAAATACACTATTGCTGTAAAAATCCATTAATATTGCAAGCACTTGTAACTTCCATATTTTGTTGCTGTCTTTCTATATAAAATGCGCCAATGCTGTAGATATTTCTTGCTTTTTTCTGAAGGAGTATTACAACTAATGCCACTTTATACTACCACTACCACAGTTACTTGGGAGTTTGTGTTACGACTTTGCCAAAGTAAACCCCAGCTATTTACTTGCACAATCCTATTCAAATGTAAAAGTAAGTTTCGCTAAAAATTATTTCAAATGTGCACATGTATTTGTAAGCGTATAGCTTATTGTGTATTGAAATACATATTTGTGTAATGTTTAGTATATGTACAGCTTTAAACGTACATTATGCGATTTATGCATAATTTACCTTATGTTTACATAACTTAAGGCATTTGAAAGCACTAAACAGACATAAACAGCTAAAAGCGAAAGCATGTAAAAATTAAATGCTCTAAAGACTTATTAAATCAATGAAAAATAAAAACAAAACAATTAATATTTGTGATATCCAACATCTTTTTTTTGAAGAAAAATATCCTAACCATTTTTTTTGGTAAAAATAATAATTTAAATAATTTATATTTTGCCTCTTAAGCCCTTTCAATAACGCACTCACTCAAATAGCTTGCAAGAATTGCCCAGTTATTTTCTTATTTACTTAGAAGGTGGCTATTTCATGTTTAAACATGCACAAATAGCCCAAACGCATGTGCGCCCCAAGGTATGCAATACTACATGCATATCATTTCAACGTTTACAATTACATTTAACTATAAAACTAAAATTGTCTATAAAATTACTTAATTATCGAAACGATACATTGATATTAATGGCGGCTTATTTTGAACACACTGGCACACACACACACACACACACACACTCACACACAAAAACATTTAACTTCATCAAACAGTCTTAATGGCATTTAAATAGCAAATTGTGGACTTAAAATTAAGCATTCAATTGAGTTATAAATACTTGGAAAACATTTTCGAAAGCTGTTCAATTTGCCAAGCGATAAAACGTGAACATGGAGAACTAATTGACAAGATGTAAAAATGGAAATTTAAAATTTAATTTTCCGGCCTTTAATTTAATTTTCTTACCTTAATAGAGAAAGAGCCTAACTTAGTTTGTTTCAAAATCAAGTGTTTTTGGATATTTCAATAAATTGAAGGATCTCTTATCGAAATAGGTTAAACACTCGATTTTGAAAAAAATATATATTTAGGGCCTTTCCATATTAAGGCAACGATATATGCAAAAGGATTGTCTTTTGCAATTGATGACCTTAGATTTTTTAATTTTAACATTTTATTTAATATTTATACGTAATTACGAGTAGTTGAATTGTTTAAGCATTAAGTTAAAAAGTACTGTTTGACTCAAGTTCAAATTTAATATCTTTACATTATTTTTATTAAGAAACTAATATTGAGAGATTTTTAAACTTCAGACTAGCAGAACAGATCAGTAATGATTTCGAGATATCTGCTTCATCTAAAATGGAAAAAGCTTGATATCAGTAGCCACAAAACACTGGGAAAGAAAGACAGTAATAATTTATGGAATAATTATTCATCGGAGATGAGAATTGCTTAGTGAATAAGGAAATTTCTTGTTTATGAAATTACACCTTAAAGTGTGCGACATTCTTTGCAATTCAGCCCTAACTTTTTTCCCAAGATCCTTTTTTTGATGTAAATATTTTAAAAAGAATTTATTTCAAAAGATTTTTTTCAAAAGTACTTTTTTCAAAAGTTTCTTGTACAAAAGTAATTCTGTTCAATAACAATGTTTCAAAATGTAATTTTATGAAAAAGTACTTTTTCATTTAGTATATTTTTCAATAGATTTTCTTAAAAGGTACTTTTTTCCAATGCTTCTTTTTTAAGAGGTAATTTCAAAAAATTTTCAAAAGATAGTTTTTCAAAATGTACTTTTTGAAAAGATATTTTTTCTGAAGGTGTTTTTTGAAAAGGCACTTTTTGAAAAGGTATTGAAAAAAAATAATTACTTCTTCATTAAAGTATTTCTTTTCAAAGTACATATTTAAAAATTGTAAAGCAACTTTTGTTGAAAAGGTACTTTTGTTTAAAAGGTACTTTCATCAGAAAAGTATTTTTTTAAGTACCTATTTAAAAATTATACTTTTATTCAAAAGGTACTTTTATTGAATAGATTCTTTAATTTAAAAGGTACTTTTATTGAATAGATTCTTTAATTTAAAAGGTACTTTTATTAAAAAAGTAATTTTATTGAAATAGTACTTCTAATGAAAATGTACTTCTATTTAAAAAAAACTTTTATTGAGAAGGTACTTTTATTGAGAAGTACTTTCTTTCAAAGTAATTTTTTTTCAACATGTCTTTAAAAAAAATACTTGTTTAAAATACTTTTCTCAAAATTACCTCTTTCTTAAAATTAATTTTTCCAAAATGTTCTCTATCTTAAAAGTATTTTTGTAAAAAGGGCTTTCTTCCATAGCTTCTTTATTAGAATGTAATTATTTAGAAAATGTGTTTTTCAAATGCTACTTCTTTTTAAGCAATTTTTCATCAAGTACCTTTTTTAAAAGATGCTCGTTAGAAAGGACTTTTTTCAGCCGATATGTTTGAAAAGGGTACTTTTTCAAAAAGGTACTTTTTCAAAAAGGTACATCTGCTGAGTGCACAAATTTAATAAAGATACTGTTTCCCAAAAGTAATTTTCCTGAAGGTTCTTTTTACAAAATGTTCACAAAAGAATATGTTTTTAAAAGGACTCTAATAATAATATCTTTTGCTATATTTTTTTTAAATTTCTTTTAAAAATCTCTTGTTTTGTCAAAGAACATTTGTTTTCAAAATTTTTGTAAATATATGCATGTCCTTGTGTTATTTAGCGTTTGATATCCTTCCTTTCTCGTTGCTGCAAAATGTTGTGTTAGTTTCTTTTAATAGTATAAATGTATTGTTGATTTAATTTTTAAATATTTTTTGTTAATTTTTATTTTTTATCTCAAATAAAATAAACAAATATTGATATAACACGAGAGGATTAAGTATTAAGCTTTTAACATACACATAAAATCTGGATAAAAATTGTAAAAAAATTTATAATAAATATAAATTGTTATAAAAAAAATGCCAATAACTTTTTATAAACATTTATGAAATATATAAAAAGAAAACAACAGAATTCATTTCAGCAATATTGATTTTATTTTAATCCTCTAGATAAATAAATAAAAAAATAATTGTTTTTTATTGTTGTGTGTTAAACATGAAAAAAGTTCAAAGTAAGAAAGTCAAAAAGGCAGACACAGAATTTCACACCTCTCTAAAACGTCAATGAAATATGTACAAAGTCGTTGTAGGCCAAAAACGTAATAAAACAAAATGCCAATGTTAACAATTAACCTTTGCCTACTTTTAGGCGGGAGAAAGGGTTTTTTTTTAAAACGATTTATTTACAAATTGTAAAACACGCGAGCATTTAAAGGGGAAAAATAATAAAAAGAAAACAAACAACGTGTGCCTGTAATTTGTTAAAAAAAAAATAAGTTGTTGAAAAAACCAATCAAAATTGTTCGAAATTGAAGTCATGGCCAATTTGCAAAACAAATTTTCTTTCAATGTATATAAATTTATTTCCCTTCAAATCTCAGGAAACTCCACCAAACCCAAAATTTTTCATTTGCCACAAAAACTTTTACGACAATTACAAAACCTGAAAACATGCAACTGTAGGTGTAAATGTGAAGAATACAAAAAAGAGGTGCCAACGGATGCCACAAATGAAAAACACGCTTTTAGAGCACTCCTAACATTGGCCTTAGCCATCGATTCCTGTAACTTATTTCTGTTGGCCTTAAAGCACTTCTCCCGCCAAAACAATTAGCCGCTACACAAAATTGTCCAACACAAAAAAATTCTGAAGGCTGATGATAACATTGATTATCTGTGTGAGTGTGTTTGACGTGTTTCAAATACAGAAAATTTTTATGCAAAGTTTTCAAAAACTGAGGTATAGCTGCAGGTGTAATTATACATCACTCAAAAGTGTAGGCGTTAAATTTCTAATTCTAGGGTAATGAAGATGAAAAATTGCAAATAAAATGCTAACGGGCAGACCCACCAAAAAAGCGATTTCTTTTTTCATTATCGCAAATAAGTTTCTGGCTTTTATAGGCTTGTTTTTTTAAATATAATAGAGTATACTTTAAGGTAAGATATTTATAAATAGCTGATTTGAATATATAATTTAAAATTTTAAGGTGTTGCTATACCTTTTCGGAATTATTTTACAAGTAAAATATTTTCTTGTTGCAATTTTTTATTGTTTATTTCCATATAAATGCATCGCTTTATAGTAATTAAACCGCTAAAAATAAGGAGCAGAAAAGTAAGACAAACACATGGTCTGTTTCACAAATGTTATTTGAAGTAATAAAGGTCATTTATAGAAAACGGCTAAAAGCGACTTTGACAAATACAATTTCAAAGAATTATTTGTTAAAAACGTACTTAAAGAATAAGTTTTAAGAAATTACCTTTTAAAAGTATTGTCTATTAAAAAACAACTTTTAAGCACAGGACCTTAAAAATACTTTTTAAAATAAGTACATTTTGAAAAATCTTTAAAAAAGATTCTTTATGAAAAGGCTCCTTTAAAAAAGTAGCTTTTACAAAAAGTACATTTTACGCAAAGTGCATATTACAAGAGATTTTTACACAAAGTGCATTTTACAAAATGTAGCTTTTTCTAAAAGTACTTATTAAAAAGGTACCTTTTACTAAAAGTACTATTAAAAATTTACCTTTTACTAAAGGTACTTATTACAAAGTTTACCTTTTACTAAAAGTACTTATTTTAAAAAGACCCGTTAAGAAAGTACCTTTTTTTAAAGTATTGTTTTCAAAAAGTATTGTTTACAAAAAGCATTGTTTACCAAAAGTACCACTTTCAAAAAGTACCATTTACAAAAAGTACCACTTACAAAAAGTAGTATTTACCAAAAGTAACTTTTACAAAAAGTACTTACAAAAAATTAAAAATAAATACTTTAAAAAAATAAAAATGCTTTTTAAAAAAATTAAAAAAAAAATTAGATACTAAAATTTTTTTTTAAGAAAGCGCCTTTCAATAAAAAGAAGCTGCTAAAAAGCACGTTTCAATTAATTATTTAATAAAATATTTTTAAAATAAGTACCTTTTATGGAATGTATGATCTTATATAAATAAAATTTTAAAAAAGACCTCCTTAAAAAAAAATTATTTAAAAAAAGAAGTACATGCAAAGCAAGTTTCTTTAAAACAACTATTTAGTAAAATATTTCTAAAATACGTAGCTTTTATAAAAAGAACATTTTTATACAATTTTACTTTTTATAAAGGAAGTACATTTTAAAAGAGTACCTTTTGAAAACAGAACACTTAAAAATAGGACTTAGGCACCTTTTCTAGAAGTACATTTAAAAAGGCAGCATCGTAGAAAAAGTACATTTCAAATAGGTACGTTTGAAGAAAGTCCTTTTAAGACAAGTATATTTTTTCAAAAGTAACTTTAAAAAATTACTTCTAAGAAACCATTTCAAAAGGTATCTTTGAACAACTTTTTAAGCAAATGGAATTTTAAAAAAGTGCCTTCTGAAATAGGATTTTATTTAACATAAATTAGCTGAGTCTTAAAAAATTCTGCAAATGGAATTTTAAAAAAGTGCCTTCTGAAATAGGATTTTATTCAACATAAATTAGCTGAGTCTTAAAAATTCTGCACCAGTCTCAAACAAATTAAATAATATCTTTTATCAAAATTTTTTATGCACGAGTGCTTTTTAAATTAAAAATTTTTTAATGTGTATTTAAAAAACAATTCTTTCAAAAAGTTGTTTAAACATCTGTTTCCATTTAACGAATAGTTTCTTCAATAGAGCAGACACATCAATTTGATTTTAACTTTTTTCTAATATTTTATTTCATTTTCTAAAATTTGCAAAAAATTAAATTCATTGTTATTAATTTTTAGCTGAAATATAAAACTTTTTTCTATTATTTTAATTTAATTTGTAACCAACCCATCATCCGCTTTTACTAATTGTATTTATGTCACTTGGTTTTTGCTATTGTTGCAAAATTTTCGTTTTCAATTTCATTTATGTCGCTATTTTGTTGTTGTTGGGTCCATAATTTAACCCAGAAATATTAATAAAAATTTGTACTTAATTAAATTTACAAAAAACGTTTTGTATTTAAAATTTCTATGGTGTTTGCTTTTACAAATTTATGAGTGTTTGTGAGTGTTTGTGTGTGTGCGATACTTAGCCTCTCTTGACAATATGCCAACACATATTTTTAACACACGCATACCATAAATATTAAGGCACACGCACACACACTCTTGCACTGACATGTATAGTGTGAAAGCGTTTTTTTTTGCATAAATTTTAAGCGCATTCGGTTAAATGCAATCATTTTCCATGAAAAATGTTTCACTCTGTCGCTTTTTTGTAAATGTTTCATTTATTATGGCGGATTTTATAGCATTTTTTTATTATTTGAATATGCATTTTGTTTATTGTTTTATTCCCAATTGTACACTTACCTGCACAGAATGATCCAAATTATTGATAATACGTATCACACGTCCGGCACTACGTTTTATCGAACCCGATGTGGTTGATAATGTACCCAAATCCGCTTCCATTATTGATGGCTTACGACTGGCAGGTTTTGAGCCCCAGCCTTGATTGCCAGGTGAAGCATACCACATGCCGTTCTTTTTACCGTAACTCGCAGGCTGCCGCAACGAATATATGATATCCAATGAATTGTTTAATACGAAAAAAATTAAATACAATTTATAGAGATGAGATTTTGTTGCAACCAGAGAAACCAGAAGCAGGCATTGAACAGGAAGAAAAAAAAAGAAAAGAAAAAGAAGAAGTAAAATAAATATTATTTGTTATTTTTGTTATATTAGTCGGAAAAAAATATTCGCTCACTCATACATTTAATATTGTTTATATTAAAATAAATATAAGTGTGTGTATGTATGTGTATGAATATGTTTGTATACAAGTGTTGATGTAAAAAATTTTAAAAACTTATGCTGGTAAAATTGTTAAAAAAAATGAAATGCATGCATAAAAAATGCAGTAAGTAGAATGTTGCCTTCATATATATGCATTTTCCAAAGTTATACAGTGACTGTAAAAAAAACACACACACACACAGAGATAAAGAGATGTTACAGATAAATAATGCCAGAAACTTAAAGAGCTCAATTGATCAATATCTTTCTGTATCAAATCAAAACTATTGATTAACGATAATGAGAACTTAATTTTTTAAACGGCGAGCAAGACGTAAAGAATTGTTATTAATTTATGTATGAAAGCTTTTGGTTACAGTTCAGCATTATTCTTTTTTTTCAAACTTGCCTAGAAGTTTGATTTCAAGGCCTTAATAAAGTAAATATTTCTTTAATTGGGAAATTTCAAACGCATAACATATTCGAAAAATCGACTTCATATTCGAAATATGTTTAAGTATCAAAATATGACCCATAAAATCATGACTTTATTTAAAAGACTGTTAAAACTGGCGTAATAATAATATTTAAATATACTAGAAAACTCGCACTTGATTTCGAAATTTGTCTAAATGTTATATGTATTACATTGTAATCCAAATATGGTATTAAATAAATTTATATATTAACAGGAAAATTAAAAATAATGCTTTTGGAGTTGTGTATGTATATGGGTATGTATATTCGAAATTTCGAACTTAATTAAAAATTTCTGTTTAAGTGTAATGTTTATTTTAGAGACTTGTAAAATATTTTACTTTTCCTATGTTCGAAAATTCGAACTTAATTTTGAAAGATTTTCAAAATATGGCAACATTTTCATAACTACTAAAAATTTTGTACTATTAAACATATTTTCTTATAATATTAAAAAAAACCTTCAACAAACATAAGTTTTTAAAAATCTTTGAAAAAAGATATCGACGTAATCTCGTTTAATAAATTTAAAAAATTATAACACATTTTTATATGTGCTCTTTAAATGTAATTATTAAACTTTCCATTTCATGCAAAATATTGAACTTTTATTATGTTCGACAATTCAAGTTTAATTTCGAAATTACTCTAAATATCATATTTTAATCCGAACACGCAACTAGGAAAACTCAAGCTTGTTCGAAATTTCGAAATATTGAAAAAAAATTCGCGTTTTAGTTTGTGAACAAATATGTGCATTTAAAGATTTAATTTTAAAAAATTTAACTCTATGAAAAAAGGGCAAGCATTGAGATTTTTCATATTCGTATATTCGAAACTAGTTTCCGAAATTTTGCAAATATTAACTTGTAGCCTAAATATAGTGGCATTAAATTAAAATTAAACTATTTATGCAAATGGAAGAGCATAATTTTATATAAAAAAGCGTATGTAAATAAGCGTTTATGCATACAAATAGGCAGTCATTTAGAGGCTGTATTCGACTTAAAGTTTGGCGATTAAACTTATGTTAATCTTTTGTATTTACCATGGAAAATACAAAAATTAATTTTAATTTATTCATTAAGCCGAAAACTGAATCTTAAGGTTTAATTCTATCACTCACTGTATCAAATATCAGCCGGCATGCATGTGCTTGTCTGTCTACTTAAATGTGTGTCAGTATTTCCGTATGATTTTGTTTGTTTAAATCTGATTTTAATTAAATTCTTTGTAACAATTTTAACTCTCTTCCATTCTCCAGCAAGTGAATACTTGTTGGTTTCCGTGCGCGTATGTGAGTGTGTGTGTGTGTGTAAGTGTTAGTATTGGTATAGCATATAACGTTACGTATGGCTTCTAAATGTATTAGTGCATGGCTATGTGAGTGAATGTGCATCTGTCATCGTTTTTACTCTTCTGTTTATTTGATTTAATATCAAACGATTTTTATCGCGATGTTTTTTTGTTTAAACTTTTATTTTTATATTTATTCTTTTTAATTATTTTGAATGTGTGTTACAAAAATTTTAAAATTTTTTATTGTTGTACGTATGTGTGTATGTGTTCGTATGATACACATATGTACATATGTATATTTAATTTCGTTATTTCCTTGTAAATAGTTGTGTGTGTGGTCTGTGTGTGTGTGAGTTTTATTTCTGTTTGTTTTCAATTATTCGTTGTATCTAGTGATTGTTTTGGATAAATCACAATATAATTGAAAACTCGTTCGTTGATTTATTTAATATTTTTCTATTTAATCATTATTTTTGTTGCTGCTGCTTTTCAATGAAAGTTTTTGTTTATTAAATTTGTTTATGGCTGCATGATTACGAATAAATTAAATAATATTTGTAGTTTATATAACTTTTTTACTTTTGAAATTTGTGCTATTGAAATTTTAATTATCCTATAAAGGAGACACAAAAAAACAGGAAAATTCATTTGAGTTATTTATATGTGCCTGTGCATGTGTCTGTGTGGTATTTTTTTGTCAGTCATAAAATAATTAAATGAAGCAAATTAACAAATAATAAATATTTAAACTATTTGGAGAGTATTAATACGCATTCACAATGTTTGTTTTGACAGTTAATCAAAAATAAATTAAAATTATAAATAAATTTGCCATGGGACTTAAATAGAAAACATTATGGGATGTGACCATAGAATAGGGGAGAGCATGTTAGACTATTAGTTTAGCGATGCGTTTCCTGCACGACCCTGTTGTTTCTGCCGACAAGCCGAAAATGTTTAAGCAGTTTGTGTTTGATAAAAAAACTTAACAAATGATAGCTAGCAAATATCGTGATTTATGATACCATAAATACACACATACAAACACACATACATACACATATGTATGTATAATGATGCTTATGAGATGCAGCAAGCAAGATTATTAGGAAGCTCAAGTTTGAAATTGAAAATTAGACTTTAAAAAATTTAAAACGAAAGATGAAATGATCCAGCCAATAAAAATTTTAGGTCCAACTCTGCTCGGTGTGGGGGGAACGACCATGCATTTACTCCAGACCACAGCAGCAGCATTGTTCAAAGTTATAAATTCTTTTTCTTATTTTTTACCTTCCATGAATTTCATTTACATTAATTAGTTGTGGAATTTTCTTCAAACTTTATTTTGTGATGGCTTGCTTTGTTTAATTTAAATAATTGAAAGTAATTTAAATTTTTAGATAAGTGGTTTGGTTGAAAGCTTTTGCCAACGCTCCCCTCCCCCCCGTTTAGTTTATCTCTTGCGTCACTTGTACAAAATAGCAAAATTTAATCAAGGATTTCATTTTCATGATGATGGCAACCAATCACACTTATAAAAATACTCAGACACATGCACGCACACTTATAAAAATTTTCATATAAACTTTATTAAGAACAAACAGTATAACACACAATATGTGGATATTAAACCGACAAAATCCCGTATTCGAAAAACAAATAAAAAATTTTTATGAAATAAAAAAATTTATACAAATACATACACATATTATATGTATGTACATGTGTATGAATGCATACACATCTCCATAAAAATTGGGACATACGTGTCCCATGCACAGATAAATACAAACACACACACACACATACACACATGCTGTGGGAGCAGTATTACAAACGTATAGTATGCTATTGTGTGGGTGCTTTGATGGGTGCTCGCAAGTTTGTGTGGGCGTGTGTTTTTGTTCGAATGTATTTTTTGTGTGCGAGTTGGCCTCAACTAAAATAATTGTTAATTTAATGAGTGAATTATAAAAAATGCAGCGCAAAATAAAATAAAATTTCGAATTGTAGATATAAATTCGCACATATTTATTGGGAAATACAGCAGCACCAGACACCAAGCATAATCCTACTAATAAATGAGAAAGTTTGTACGTTGTTTGTTCACGTGATAACCACTCAATGGATTTGGATGAAATTCAGTAGATACATTTTACTTATTTTTTCCCCAAATATATAATTTCGGCCACTGAATTTCACGTGAACGAAGTCGATGTAAAAGCAACTGAATTATAAAGCTTCATTTCATTAAAAAAAAATTGTCTCAGATGTCAAAATCAATTATTCAAAATGAATTTAAAGTCAGAAAAATGTAACAATAATACATTTTAGCAATAAAGAAAGTCAAAAATGCTGTCCAGATTTATAAACAGTTTTCATGAAAATTTCAAACGTTTTATTTTACAAAATGAGCAATTATTAACCAATTATGGTTTTCAAATGTATTTTCTATATAAATAAATGTTTATAAACATAAATATGTATTTATTTCTATGTATAGTTTTCAATTAAATCAATACACTTAAAAAAATTTTGATTTTTTAAATCTTCATAAAAATGTAAATGATTAATAAATAAAGTAACTGAAACAAACAGTACCTCCAACTAATTCGCCTTCCAAAAGACTAACTACTGATACGTTAAATGATACTGATTTTGTTGTCCTGTCCATACGATTATCATAAATATTTTTTTTAATTATAGCTTTTTCTATTAAAAAGGGTTTCAGACGTTCAATATTTATAGTTGCCAATTGGTTATTTTTTTCTACTTAAAAATATTTTTGTTTCCTTTTAATTACTCCTGTTTGGTCCCTCATATGGTTGTTGAAGTGTTCGTTCGCGTATTGCGTGCACTAAAACATAATCACATATTTTTAAGTTCTTTAGGAATATAGATACTTAATTCAGAATTCCTATATGCTTTACATATTAATTTTAATATTAATTGTAACAACTTTTCAAAACTCTTCCTTAAATAAACGTAATGAAATCCATAAATGGCTTTATTTATTCAATGAACTGATCGGATAATTCACATTCCTTAACTCAGGAAAAGATATGTTTTGAAACTTGTATTTAGGGTTTGTGAAAAAGAACATTTTAGATTTTTTGAAATTACTTACCTCTAAAAGTATGCTACAATTTCTAATGTACTGTAAAATAATAATAAAAAGTTACGCAAAATTATGCAAAAAATAAATTTTTGTCTCATAATACAAAAGGGTATATTATTAAATTGCCTGCCTCGAAAAGTATGCTATAATTTTTAATACGTTCTACGTTCCTTTTAATAATAAGAGAATAAGTGCCAACAACTAAACAATATATCTTTCATTATACGAATAAAAAATATTGTATATTTTATATTTAACTATCACTTTATTTAAGTGAAAATTTCAGAGATATTAATTATCATCTTGTACTGCATTGCCTACTTCAAGGGCTTGCGAAACATTTTCCGTAATCAAGTGAATTTCAATTGGGGTTTATTTAAATTTACTTTTACTTTCGTTACATAGTTGAATCTATTTCGGCTTTATAGTTTTATATTAAACGATTTGAAAACATAAATTTTTCATAGAAAACTTGAAATTTTAAGTTTAATATTTTTTTATTTAATGTGATTATTTTTTAAACGAAATTGGCTGTAGTCCAAAGTGATTATTTGTGAAAAATTTATACCCATAAAGATTTGGATATGAGACAATATTCCAACGGAACAAAGGAACAGTTCATTTCAACTTACACGACACAACAGAAAAGTTTCACTTTAACTACATTATTATCTTATGAATATGCAACTTGTTTAACGAGTTTAAATAAATAGTGAAACTATTGCTAAAAACAGTGATTGCTCCTGAAAATTTTACTGTATTGAAAAGCAAGCTCTTAAAAATGTAAAATATTGCCTACTTTTAGGTGTAGGGCATCAATATATCAAAGGAATATTGAGGAAAAGCCACAACAACAATTTTTAAATGACAATGAAATGTTGCTATTACTCATACTCTTGTAAAAACAGCACAAGAACAGTGGCCGAAAAATTCAAAGAAATGCTAACAAAAAGATCTTAAACGATTTTGAGAAATTGTTGAAAATTTTAAATAGATTTTTTATTAAATGTGTCGTGTTGTTTTAGAATTTTTGAGTTTAGGAATTATTTGTTCGGCTTGAGTTTTTTATTGTCACCACAATTATCCCCTTATATTTTTAATTTATCTGCGCATAATAAAAATAATTTTTAGATCATATTATGATAATATGTAACAATATTCAGCCCAATTATGAACAGAAATTCCTCATGAAATTTTTCCCTTTTTCCTTTTCTCCTATTATGAATAAAAGTTACGCCATTTCACTTATTAATCCGTTTTTATAAAGCGTGTAAAAAGGAGAAAAAAAATAAAAAGCTAAAAAGTAGTTATTCTAAATATATTTAAGTTTGGGTTTTCCCTAAAAAAAGTTTCCTCACAAAACAGAAGGAAGTTTGAATTAATTGGAGAAATTTTTTCTCAAGCAAAATCTTTCCTCATGAAACAAATTCCTTGGGAATATTAATAATTGGGCTGATTATGTTTTAAATTTACCATAATATTTATTTATTATTGTAAAACAGGCGCATTAAACTTCTTGGGAGATTTTTAAGGGAAATTGCCTATGAAAATGATATAGAAATATTTAAGTTAGAGGAAGTTATTTCATTTCTTTCTTTGCCTTGTGGATCCACTCTTGATTAAAAAAGGAGAAACAGAAAAAGAAATATGTTACGCTTTTGAAATATTTTCTATTTATTTTACAAAATTTCTTCCCACTGTTCATTGTATTGTAACATACTGATTCAATATACATATATTTTTGCAAAACAAAAACTTTTATTTGCTGCTATTAAATTAAGTACTAAATTCAATACACGTCTCCTGCTGTCTCTCTTTCTCTCTCTCTCAGTTACATACAAAAATATATAAAAACTGTTCACATACACACAAAAAAAACAAATTTAATTTGTAATTTTATAGAAATTACATTAAAATTACATTCTTGTTGTTGTCATTCAGTTGAAGCGCCCATGTATGATCATAAAAAAAATATGTATGTGTGTGTATAACAAAAAATAAATGTGATTTCTTTTTACCATTTTCAATTTCATCTGACAAATTTGAGTACAAAAAACTGTTTTCAATTATTTTCTATAATAAATTGGGTTAAAGGCCTAACAAAAAAATAATAGCAAGGAGTAACCAACCAATGTGTACACAGAAAAAAAGTAAAATTTTAGCCAACCGTATTTCTTTAAAATAAAAATAAAGTCGTATAATCTCCGGATTGATTCGAAGAGTAAGTTTGTCAATAATAAAACTTTTTGAAAATTCATTAGGAAAATATAAAAATGTTCACAGAGAATTTAAATTATCAAATATGCACAACTCGTCCTGACAGAAAATTAAAAATATTTTGTTTATTAAATCAACACTTTTCTTATATAAATATGCCCATTTACTTAGAAAAGTATACACAAATAGTCATGACAGAAAATTTGTTAATTTTTGTTCTGTGCATGACGGGGAAACTTTACAAATTATTTTAATTTTTTTTCAATGAATTATTGTAAATAATAATCATATTTTTCTGGCTTATTTGTTGTGAAATTGCAAGGAAATTGAAATTCAATTGTGTGAAATCAAATATAAAGTTAATTAATGTTTTGTTTTAAACACAACATGATTATTTATAATTAATAACAATTTTATTGAATAAAAGAAATGTGTATTTTTTATTGAAATAATACAGCTGCAATAAGTTAAGCATTCCTTAGTTGGCCTGAAGCTGTTAAACAATTAAAAATGAGCAAAAACTAGAATATATAAATACATAAGGACTCTGATATTTTTGTTCTATTTGTGGCTAAATTGCTCTCTTAGAAATATGTGCGCTTTGTTTGACAATTAACTTTTGCTGTTAAAATTGTCTATTTTCCATATTTTACCCTTTCAGTGTCATGATACTATTTAGCATCATGCTGGTGCTGTCAATATATATTTTGATTTTATGCATATGCTTGAAATGTTATTACCTGAAATAAGCCTTAAAATATGCAATGACATTTTGCATACAGCAAAATAATTGCTAAACACAAATGCTTCTCATGTACATACTTATGTGGTTAAACTAAAAAGGTTAAAAATGGAATACCAACATTTTGAAAATAATTTAATTATAAATCTCTTCTTATTTTAAAGTCTTATATATTATTTAAATACAAAGCATACTTTAAGGGAGTTGCAGCAAATTAGAATTGCTGAATTCTAAAGAATTTTTAATATTGATTTCATTCGTTGCTAGATAATAAATTTGTTGACTACAATTTATTTATTAAATAAGATTTCTAATAACATAAATTTTGGTAAAGTTTCGGCTAATTGATTTTAATATTTTATGCCCTTCAAAAAAAATCTCGTATTTTTATTTACCCATTTTTTTGTGTATACATATTTTTTAATTATTATTTTTTTGTTTTATGCAGTACAAGGTTAGATTTGCTTGTTTTTTATGAACATTCGTTTTTTATTGTTTGCCTTTTCTGTTGCCTAAAACCCATAAATTATGTTGACAATAATAACTGCAACAACAACAATTGAAAGAATAGGCTTATTAGAAACAAAACCCATAAGCTATTGTTTAATGTTTTCTATTAAAAGAAGAAAAAAAGTAGCAGTAGCGATATAATAAATAATTTATTGTTTGCTATTGTAAACAAAAAATTAAAAATTAAAAAAAATTAAAAAGTAAAAGTAAATTTTTCATAATCCTTAAAAAGGTCATCTGAAAATGTAGCCAAGCTCATTTTGTTTATTATGCCTTCGCCTTTGGGTATGCTCTATTTTTTTTTTTTTGAAGAAAATTATCAATATTTTAAGAGCCGAGATGTGTGGAAAAACAAATTTAATAAAAAAAATTTAAAATTAAACAAGCAGGTGAAGAGATATCGATCCCTTAACACGAAAATGCTGTAAGCTTTGATATACAAATATTTGAAGAAAAAGAGTTCTCTTCTATTATTTTTATGGAAATATTGCAATTTAAAAGTTATAAAGAACTTTGACTTTTATTTTATTTTATTTTCAATATTAAGATATTTTCAAAAATATCGCTTACGATAATTTGGCTCTGAGGGGTCGATATGACTAAAGTCTTAAAAGAATTATCTGGAATCGAATGGTGAAAAAAAACTTTAAAAATGAATAACTAAGTGAAGAGCTATCGACCCCTAGGCGCAATATTATCGTAAGCTCTTAAATCAAAATTTTTCAAGAGAAAGATTTTATTTTTATTAATTTGATTGAAACCTGCTTTCTTTGTGGTCGTGGTAGAAAAATCCCAGAAGCGTTAGGAAAAGCGTTTGTATTAACTGTACGATTTTTGTTGACTTATTTAATTGAGATAAATAATTTAATTTTTTTCAATTAACTAACGAATTGAAAAAGACATTCCTTTGTTATAATGATAGTTTTGCAAACATATTAAATTATTTATTTATTTAAAAAATGACTTAATACTTTTGAAACATTTAAACACACAAAGTACTGCAAAGATTAAATGACCATTAACACTTCATTAGTGTTGCAAGCAAACGAACCTTCATGGCATATTTATAGGAAAACTTATTTTATTTGCAATACATAAATAATGCACAAAAGATTAACTTTCTTAATTGCTTAACTTCAACAACAAATATTTTTGCTAATTAAAGGCAACATTAAATATTTATTGTATCCTGTTAATAAAATAATAGCAATTCTACTCAGCACATTTAAAGCAGCAAATAAACGGGAGCAGCAAGCAAAACAAAATGTAACATTCAACATTAATACGCTGAAACAGGAGCCTAGAGTTCAATACATTCGGCTGTAAGACTTTGTTAAAAATAAAGATAATCCAACTTAACTTTATACGATAGTTTTTTCTTCTTTGCTCTGCTTTTTTATGCTCTGGTTCATTAAGCAAAAATGTTAAAGTATATTTGGTTGGATAATTTACACTAGTGACACAACTACATTTAAACAAATTTACAAATGTAGAGAAGGATATTAGTAAAGCCAATCAGTATACAGCAAAAAAGAGAGTGTTTAATTAGGCAAAACACTATGCAGCGAGCGTTTCAATTGAGCTGTTCAATACATTAGTGTTGGTGTTGGTGGAACCATAATAGATTGTTTTCGCCTGCACCTAAATAATAGTTGAATTGATGTAGTAACAGTGGCATATAAACCAACTGACCAGGGCTAAGGAAAATATTTTCAATATCTTACGAAAAATTATTATATTAATTTTTTGTAAAATTTTATTTCTACTCATTTAGCTCATTTAACTTTTTTCTTTTCGTTTTTTTGTTTTTTTCTTGTTGGTCATAATTTTCAAATCTCTTAATTGCTTGTCCCATTGTTTCTAAGTCCACATCATGCTAATGACTCAATGGGTGTTATGTAACAATTTTCGGTGAATTGGTCAATAAAGTTTTTATTGTCAAGTTGCTGGGCCACAGAGGAGCATGAAATATTGAGGATATAAAAATTAACTGCTAAAGTACTGCAGAAAATAAAAAAAAAATAAATGAAAATTGCTTTTAAATGGCCAAAGTTTGTAACAGAACTCTATTGAAATTGCTATTGAAATGATGACTTTAATAATAACGGCATGTTTAAGTGAAATATTTTAAAATATTAAAGCATTTAAAAGAAGTGAAGCCTATTTTGAGGATGACACAAATGTAAGAGAAGTAAATGTTTAAAATTTTTGTTGAGTGATGAAAATAATAGAAATATCTTAACAAAAAGGAAATTGCTTAGTAAATTCGATATTAAAATTATTTCAGCGGCCTTGTGTTTAATAGTTAAGGAAGGGAATTTAGCAAAACAATGTTTTTTCTCAACAAAACCAGCTATTAAAATTAAATGTAAATGTAATATAAAAAATTCCATGATTTGCTTAATAAGAAAAACAATTTCAAGCTGTTATTTACCAAAAAAATACTTAAATTTTGTTATTTTAGTTACTTAATCGGTCTTGTGCATAATAAAGAAAGGAATTTAACAAATTTATTTTTTACAAAAACACACCACATAATAAAAATATAGTTACTTAATGTATTTAACAAATTCCATAAACTGTCTAATAACAGCAACAATTGTAAGCTGTTAGTAAAAAAAAATAAATAAAATGACATCGAATTAAAAATTTATAAACAACAATATCACATCCTAAAAGTATGCCAGCATTGATTTTACTTCCGATGCTACAGAACTTTCCTTTTTATATTAAAACAAAAAAAATTAAAATCTTCAAGTTCAAAGTAAGTTGCTTTAGCTTCTAATTTATATCCGAAGGGCATATAATTTCTGATGAACACAAATAAGTTTATTATTAGTAAATTGAATCTAGTAACTTATTTTGTTTTCTCACTTTAATTTTTAATTTCATTTTCGTACAATTTTAGTTAATTTAAAACTTCTTCTAACAACGAAACTGAATTTGTTTGTAGTCCTATTTATTTCATTCTCTGTTTTGCTAAGAAGTTGCTTTATTTTACAAATTAGTTCAACAAATTATTTACATTTTATATAAAATTGAACAACGAAAGGACAAAAATATAAAAATTATTTAATATTTTGTTTTTCTAAATCACACTAATGAACCAAAATAAATAAAAGAAAAGAAAACTTTATTTTAAAAAAGCTTCGCTTCTTAAAATCACTTTAATAAATTGTAAAATTAATTTCTTGGGTACTTTTAATTTGACTGTTGAAAAAGTTTGTTATATTGTGAATTTTTGTTAAATACTAAAAGGGGTTTCTTCATCAAAAGAAAAGACAATTTTCTATTTTTAAGGTCACTAAAATTTAGGTACTTTTTAAAAAGGTACTTTTTATAGGGTACTTTTTCAAAAGTTACTTTTTTAAAAGGTACATTTTTAAGAGGTCCCTATTTAAAAGTTATTTTTTTAAAAGGTACTTTTTTAACGGAACTTTTTTAAAAGGTACTTTTTCAAAAGGTACTTTTTCAAAAGGTGCTTATTTAAAAGTTATTTTTTAAAAGGTATTTTTGTTAAAGGTACTTTTTTCAAAACGTACATTTTTAAAAGCATATTTTTTAAAATGGTAGTTGTGAAAGTAAATTTTTTCGCAAGGTATACTTTTTTGAGTTGTGCTTTTTTCAAAAGGCCCTTTTACCAAAAAGTACTTTTAAAAATTTTCTTTAGTGCGTTCTTCTCAAAAGGTACTTTTGAAAAAATTAATATTTTTAAAAGTTAATATACAAGCAAGAACATTTATGGAAAAGTACTTTTTTTAACAAAAAAATACCTGATTGAAATGATATTATCAAGTGCTTTCTTAGAAGATTTTTCCTTTCTTAAAGGTATTTTTAAAAATTTGAAATAATATTATATTAAAAGATAAAATTATATAAAGAAATTTTGATTTAACAAGAAAAATAAGTACATAAAAAAATATAGGAAAAATATGAAGCTTTAGCTTACAAATTTATTATGATGTGACTGAAAATCATGAATTGAATTGTAAGTTTATGTGTGTGTGTGCATGACAGTGCTTATGAAAGGGCCTCATTATTTTCCAGAAAATTTATTAATGCGAATTATTTTGTGAGAAAAACACACACTTACTGACCCAAGATTTGATTGGCGACGAGAGCATAACAAACGGTGAACTTTCGTCACTATCTTCGTACATTGAGGCTACAGCTGGACGTCACAACAAAATGTTGCAAGCAGAGAACAAAAAAAAAAAAAAGAATTACACTTTGTTAAAGATCTTATGATTTAAATTACTTTTCCCCTGACTGTTTACTTATTTTTTTCTCTTTGTTGTTTTGTTTTAATTTTTGTTTTTTAGTCTACATTCACTACAAATGAAGCAGAAATGTTGCTTAAATAAAGGCAGCATTAGAATTTAAACAGAAAATAAAACGTAAAAGAAATAATATCCTTAGAAAAACTTACATTGCTACTTGGCATTTTAATACACATAGAATTCTAAAGCTCATTCCAGTAATGTTATATTTTTCTTGATAATAGTATTAGAAGAAAAAAGTGGGTACCACGTTTTCTCCATTACGTTCAGTGACAGAGTTTCTAGTTTTGTATATTTTTTTGTATTAAATTTTTTTTGCTCTCCATCCCGCATATTGTTGTTGTTGTTAGTTTTCATTTTAGTTGAAGTTGTTAAATTATGGTTGGTTGTACTTAAGCGACACTGGTGTCTTGACTATTAAGTAGAAATTTTAGTGCTCTTGCCTTGTACGGCGCTGGCTCACTAGTTTCACACAGGAAGCAAGGACTAACTAATAAATAAATGAATGTCTGTCATTCTGCGGTGGTGGGCTTGTTGATGCTGGCTGCTTATATATTTTTTGCTACTTCGTCTTTCATTATATTTAAGTAGCATTTGGCGTAGTGAAATTTACGTTTTGATTTTAATTTTATTTGTTTTTCTTTTTCAGTTTTATTTATTTTATTTTTGCAGCAAGGAGAGGAAAATTCACTGTTGCGTCTGACTTGATGTGTTTTACTGGATTTATTTTCTTCTCTTCGTTTTACTATTTTATTTTACTTTCTTTAATTTTTTTTTTTTCAACACCGTTGGGTAATTGCTATTTTATGTGTGAATTACATTAATTGACACTATTTAGAATTTTAATTATATTTAGGAATAGAAAAAAGTAAATAAAATAAGTCCGGGGCAAGGAAACATCAAGCATTCGTAACCAGCTTAACAAACAGGGTAGAAAAAAATACAATAAATTAGCAGCCGCTACTTGCGATATTTGCGAAATTACTCAGAAACTTTTTCAATGATTAATCTTGAAATTCACTTTAAAGTTTTTCGTGGTTTTCTTGATATACTCGTAAAAAGCGTTTTAGACGACTCTTAAAAGGGTAATTCACAGAGTACGAACTCTATTAGTTATTAATAACTAAAACTGCAACTTATTTTCCAAACATTACTGAAAAAAATGTTCTAAAATATTTTGAACAAATATTTAATAATAGTAGTTTGTGTAGCATACTTTGTGGATTGAAATGAATTTTTAAGAAGCAATTGTTTGCGCTATAAATAAATCCCAAGATTTGAATTTGTCGCCATTTGTGAAGTAAAGTAAAAACAAAATTTCACAGCTGACTGTTTACGGTTAGCAAAAATGGAGCGTTACACGATCGAATAACTTGATTTCATTATTGAGCCGCATCTCAAAAATAATGAAAATACTAAAAATTGTATTTTCTATTTAATTCAAATATTGCGATGATTGTGTTAATTGTGGGATATTGTTTATGTACATCCATTAGTGCTGAAAGCATTTTAAAGAAACAAAGCAGTTGCGTTGCTTAAATGTTTTTTTTTCGCTTTTTCGCATATATTTGGGATGATGTCAAAAAATTTTAAAATACAGTCGCTGATTGATGAAAAATACAAATGCACACAAACATATGGATAGTTCAAGCAGAAGTATTTTTTATATATTTAAATAATATGAACTATACTTAATTTGTTTTGGTATATTATAGATTTATTAGAAATAAAAAATGATGCCAATATTTATGGAACCCAATTTTATTCAGATGGATGTTGCGGCTGTCTTCGCATTATTTTATATTTTCACTTTAATTTTAAAATACTTTGTTGACGTTTTCTGATTCTATCTTACGAATAACTGGGATGATATTAGTTTGAAGGATGTAAATCGTTTCTGGATTATTCGCATAGCAGCGGTCCTTAAAAAAAGCTGCGAGACGGCCAATGGACATCGCCGAGACATCTGAAAACACAGTTTTTCGGTGGTTTTTCACTTTAACTCCATGTTCGACAATAAGTTTGCAATATTTTCCAACCTTGTTGAAGTGTAAAGCGCTTCATTTTGGTCCGCAGGGTTATGATACAGACGCGTGAACAATATTACAGCGCCAAAATATCATATGATATAAAAAAATACTTCTAGGTGGACCACCCTCTGTGGCTTATGAGTGTGAAATATTTTATTTGTATTAAATTTGCCCCCAAGAATTTTACAACAAAAATCTTCACGGCATATCTTCTATTCTTCGTCTAGAGGATACTCGTAAAAGCTGGCGAACGATCAATTAATAAATTAATAATACACAAGATTTATAAAATTAATTAAATTTGAACGAAATTTTTTGTTTATAATTTTAGTGTCCAAAAGAGTTTGGTCAAAAATAAAATGCCAAGTTTTTTTTATAATTACTAACGAGTCATTTTAACAATGAGCGGGAGGCGTATGATTATTATTATTTGAACTTGTTTTGCATTTACATCAGTCATACGCACTTAGTAACTGAACTTAATTGTCGTTCGTATTCCATATGAAAAGAAAAACAAACTTATATAGTTTATTTTGTATCTAGTACACTACTTGAACTTCCTGCTTAAAAAGCAACTAAGTGGTTTCATACAACATTTTATTTTTCATGCGTGCGTAATTATTGCTTAAATTAATTTTAATAATTTAACTTTCATACGCACTGCGTGTTTTAAGCTTTTTTTAAACGTATTGCATGTGTCGAGAAGAGTTACTTAAATTTATTCAATTGAAATCTATATGAAGTTAGCAAAGAACACAACACTTTTCAGCAGTTTTTAAGAGACCTTTATAGGTTGTTTCTGCTTAAGAGATTTGTAATCTTAATACAACAAAAAAAATTAAAAAATAAAATTAATAAAAAAAAATAAATATATATAAAATGTGAAATAAAAATAAAGGAAATAAAACAAAAATCCTCAGGGTCGTGGTATTATTTTTGTTTAATTATTATTATTATTTTTTTTTATAAAAAAATTGTTAGAGTGCTTTTCATAGATTTTGAAGCAATTTAATATTCACAAAAATTTGCCTTAAAAGACCAATGATTTTAATTCTTATAAACTTATGTGCTGCACTGTGGCTCCAATATGAAATCAAGCAAAATTTATTATTGAAAATAATTCGATGGGTCTGGGATTGCTTTCATGTAAACAAAAAAACTGTACAGCTCTAATACAAATACAGATACAGTAGGGCCTGGATATTATAAACATAAAAAACATATGTTTTCACGCCATTTTATTTATTATTTTAAACGTTTAATGTAGTCATATTATATGTAATTGTATAACTAACAGGTGTACATTAATGCTAGCTGCAGACGAGGCAACCGCTGAAGCGACCAAATCATGTTGCTTGGATGTTGTGTGTATCTTGGGCACCAATAATTGTTGTTCCTAACGTTGTCTGAAAATCAGTATTTTTTATTGTTCTTTATAGTTGTCTATTCATTCTAATTAATTGTTAAGGGAAATAAAAATAGGCAATTGAAAATAATAAATATTCATTAAGTTTTATTAATTATTACACAAGAAAAACTAAAGTTATTACAACGATTGCCTCGTTTGAAGGAGATAATCGCGTATCCTTAACTGTTAACTGGTGTAGCCAAGTTTATATATTTTTTTTTTAAATAGAAACCTTTACAAAATTTGCTACTTTCTGACACTTTCTAGTAGGGAAAATTTAAACAGAATATTTTCAATCTGCTTGTTCATAATAAAAAACGCTTAAGGTGCAGCGTAACATACTTGATTGCCAACGTTTGGTTTGATTGCATTAATCAACTGAATAAAAGTATGCAGCTCAACTGTTTTCATTCGCCAAAGATAAATTGAAGATAAAAATATTCCGTGATAATATCTACAAATTTTGAAAAAAAAACTATGTACAGTAATTAAACTTCGTTCTAACCAAACTTGTAATGCTATATAAAAACCGAGTAATAATTAAAATATTTATCTCTCATATTTTATTTTCAAATGCTTCGTTAAGTAGATTCTGTTTATAAATAAATAGATCTGTGCAAAAGTGTAAAAGTTAATTATTTCTCTAGACAGCTGAAACAGCTTTTGATTTTATTTCCACTAGAATTTTAACTGCGACCACTGTGCTTTGAGATGAAGCAATTTTAAACAGTTTTATTAATTTATTTTCAAGCTTAACATTCATATTTATTTTTTTTTCATTTTCTTAATATCTTCCAATTTATCAGTTAATTCTGCTTGCTGCTAAGTAAGCGGGTTTTCAGGGAAAAAGTAATCAGAAACCTTTACATTTTATTTATCTTTACATTTTCTTACTTCCTTAAGATTTTGCTGTTTAAATATTAAAAAAAATTCACTTTTTATTTAATATATTTTATATTTATTTTAATTAAAATTTATTGTATTCTTTTACGTTTACTTTTGCTTGAAAATAAAATGCAAACAATACAGCACGTGCTTTACGGAGAAAATCCTTCGAACTGGCGTTTTTTACGTTACAAAATTTTTCTTAACTCTATTTGTTTGCTGCTTGCTGCACACTCTAAGCCAATTAAAAAGAAACGTTTCAACACAATGACGGATTGGCAACGACTAAATACTTTGTATGCAAAAAATTTAAGTAAACAATAATTTCTAGCGTATGAAAGGAGCAAGTATGTATGTGTGTAAGTACGAGTGTGTGTGCCCAAGTGTGAGCCAGTGTTAGTTAGTTGGAGTGTATGTATGAATGTGTTTGTAACGGTCATAAATAAATTTAAAAAAATTAAACTAAAGTATCGCTAACGTAATGTACTGTGATTTGTTTTGGTTTCTTTCCATAACATTTTATATGATTTGCATGTCTTGACCAAAAAAATTGAAAAACAACAACAAAGAAACAAAAACGTCTTTAAGACTTGAAAACGAAAAATTTAGGTTCAATTTTTTGGTGTTCAAAAAGGAAAAATTGTGTCAGTAAAATGGAACAAATTACTACAAAGCATGTAACTTTTTTGTTACTTAACTCAAGCAAACACACAAACAATTAAACAAGTTTTTACAGGATTTAATACTTTGGCTGAAAGAAAAGGTTTGAAGGTGTGCGTGTGTGTAAGTGCTTTTTACTTGATTGCTGGCAAATGTACGAATAAGTGTTTATTTTCTTTTAATAAAAAAAATAAACATCAAATTGTTTTAATGTTTTTATTATTATTGCTGCTTTTTTGTATGACTTTTTTTTTCTTCCAACTATTTAACACTTGAGGGCTGCTTTCTTTTTTTTTCCAGCTAAAGAACAATTTTCAATTTGTTGTGTTTTCCTTTAGCAACTGTTTACTTTTATTAAACTGTTTTTCATAATTTAAGCAAAAAAAAATATTGCTGGGATTTTCATTATGACTTTTATTGGAAAAAAAGTTGGAAAATATTTTTCGGAGCTTGTAAGTTTCCCAACAAAAACTAGAAAATAATAAGTAAGAAATAAATAATGAAACATTTATGTTGGTAAATTATTCGCTTAAGTTTTACTCTAGAGATTAGAAGGACAGATTTTAAGAAAACCAGTGAGTATTAAAATTTTTTGCCGATCCTGAACGCAGGGCTTTGTACCCGCGCATAGTGAGCCGGCACAGCTATACCAGATATATTAAATTTGCTGGCCTAATGTTTAATATAATTATTAAAAAAATTTTGGAGATCGGAGTCCACTCGGTGAAAGGAAATGGATATCTCTCAAATATCCTTAATTTTAAAAATTATCATTATGAACTTAAAAAATAAAATTTTAGTTTCACTTAAAATCAAAATACAGCACATATTTGGTTAAATGTTTCTAGAATTAAGCTGAATTTTTGATACTTATGATACAAAAATTTTAAATTTCTATTTTATTTTATTACAGTTTTTTTGCGCAATATATTTGCAAAACAAGCTCCCAAATCTTGTACTTCTCCTTTAAAATCCACGTGGTTTAAGTGTTAAGCTGTTATATTCCACAATATTTTATATAGAATAGTTTGCAACTGAAACAACTAAAATACTTTTTCAGTTTCCCTCACTTTGCTTAACATTCATTTAAACAAGTCGGTAGTTATTTTTTATTATTGCTTCATTCATATCGTTGTTGATTGTTACTTTAAGCTGGTTTTTCCTTTGCTTTTTTCGAATTAAATTCCTATTTTTCTTCATAGCAAGTGTGCTTTTTGTTTGTGCGTGTGTGTGAGAGCTTTTATTTATTTCATGTTACCATTATATTTATTCATACATATAAGAGAAAAGAAACAAACAAAAAATTCTTTTGAAACTAGTTACTAAAGCCAATACTTTTTTTTTATTTTCCAGGATCTCATAAGTTGTGCTTTTTGGCTTTTGAATGACTTATGGTTGATTTTATTTGAATACTGTGTCTGTTTATTTTTATTTGGTCAAAATAGTTGAATAATAAAAAATATTTCAAATAAAGACAATCCTACAAATAATTCATTTTAAATATGAATTTAAATTAAATTTTTTGAAAATTTTAAAAACTATTAAATGGCGACTCCGAAAAATAAATTTAATATACCAACACAAATCACTTAATAACAGAATTGCATTCCGAATTGCAAAAAACAATTAAAAAAAAATTCCCTTAAAGGGGATAAAATTTCCCTTGTAGGGAAATTGTCTTTTAAAGATTTTATATATTTCGCATTGAAATCAACGTATTAAGCGTTTCTTTCATAAAAAGAAACTCCCTGATATTTATAAATTTTCATTATAGGAAATTTTTAATATCCAATATTTTTATATAATATTTTTTTACATTAAAAAAAACTAAATTCAATATTTTTAGAGTTTTCCTTGAACCCAGATTTGTTTATTACATTTTTAAAATTTCCTATCGGAAAATATAAGGGTTTGATATTATTTTCTATATATTTTTTACTATATGTAAAAAAACTAAATATTGCAGGAATTGAAAATTTTCCCAATAAATAAAAATTTCCCGAAATAAAAAAAAAATCCCTTAAAGGGAAATTTTTAATTTCCAATAATTTTTGTTAAATTTGTTTCAAATGGAAAAATTTTCAACAAAAAAAAAATCCCTTAAAGGGAAATTTTTAATTTCCAAATTTTTTGTTAAATTTATTTCAAATGGAAAAATTTTTAACATTTTCAGACCCATTTTTTCTTTTTCATTACTTTTTGAAATGTATTTACATGTATAATAAAAATTATTTTTGTGTAACTATTTTAAATTGACATATTTTAAATTTTTTTAAGAATTTGAATAACTAAACATGCTCGAGACTCGTGTTTTTTTTTAATTAACAAAACTTTTCTTATATTCAAAAATTCTTGTAACATCTTGAAAATAAAAATTAATAATGTAAGTACTTTTAAAAAGTTTCATTTATAACAAATCATTTTTTTATACCCAACAAACTACTGTGATTTAATTTTTTATTTTCTTTAGTCTTTGCTTCACTTACTTAAGCAAGAAATATACTCGTATCAATACTTTTGCAAAATTGCTCTAAGAAATTTATGGCACTTATACGTATGTAAGTAAATATGCATGCCAGCTATCTGTTTGTAATTTCTTTGCTGTTGTGTACGGTTTCTTTCAATGGCTTATTGATGTTACCGATATGATTTCTGTTTTTTGCAACTGTTTCACTGAATGCTACTACCACTTACACAGCTACTACTATTACTCCTGCTGCTCGTACTGTTGAATATATTTTTTTAATATTTATAACACTCTTATTGACTTTTTCCTTTCTCTTTCATCTATAGTTCTTTTTTTATTTGCTTTAGGTCTTGGCTTAAGGACTACTAGAGCAATGTTAAGTGGCTTATGAATAGTACGAGTATTTATTACAATTTCTACTCTATGACTTGGTCTGACTTTTTCTTTAAGCAACTCTATGCGGACTTTGTTTAAATTGTTATTATTTTTCTTGTTTGTGACTATTTTTGCATAAAACTAAAGAAAATTTTTCCATTTGGAGGCAACATATTTTGTGAGAGCGTCGTAAGGATGTAATAAAGGTGTAGTGCTTTCGCTGTTTTTTAGTTCAACCATAAAACTTAAAGTCACTGCGGTTGGTTTTTATTATTTGTAATTTTACAGGTAGTTTTCCTTTTCCTTAATTGTTTTTTACTTTATGTCTGATTTTGCTCTAAATACTTCTTTTCGTTGGTATTTCCATTTAAATAGTGTTGGCATTTATCTTTCGTTTACGAAAAAAAGTAATAATTTCAAAACAAGCAACTCGTTGAATAAATGACATTTTTAAAAACACATAATTTCAAAATAGGAAATTAAGAAAAATGCCCTTTCAAAAAATACCTTCAAAACAAAAGTACTTTCAAAACATTTACTTTTAAGACAGTTCCTAACGAAAAAGAAAATTTTATGAAAATAATTTTTCAAAAACGGGCAATAAAAAATAAAAAAATATAAATAATAAAAAATATATAAAAGACTCAAGAATAATAAATGCCTGTTTTTCAAAATGAAAACAAAATTGAGAGTGAGAATTTATATTGAAAACAAAAACAAATTTTCGTATGTTGTTGTTGTTTACAATATTAATTCTCACTCACAATTTTGTTTTCATTTTGTAAAAACAGGCATTTATTCTTGAGTCTTTTATATATTTTTTATTAATTTTAAATAATTTTTTTTTCTTCAATCTTATGTTTTATGCAATTTCAATATTGTTGTGAAAACGTTCAATTCTTTTATGTCATGGGTGTCTGTCTGTCTGTTCGTGTGATTGTCTTTCTGTATTCAATTAGCATGAGAGCAGACATACGTAACAACAGACATCTAGTTAAGTGCTTCGTTTCTAATTCAAGTGGTTGTCAGTGGCTCTGTGTATGTGTGCAAGGAGTACAAGTACTTCACTGTATTTGTATGCGTTCATATGCTAAAATGTGCTCTCATCTGTGTGTACGTTTTTGTTGTTGTCGTAAGTTGTTATAATGTCTGTTAGTTTGTAGTTTAACATAACATACAAGTAAATTTTTTCAATTTACAATTATAACTTTTGGCTTTCTAATACAACTTGAGTTATTTATTGTTTAAAACAACTTTAAGGAGTTTGCTCGGTTCAGTTTTATTTCATAAAATAGTTTTAATTTTGTTTAAACAAAGAAAGGAATTATTGTGGTAAAAACTTAAGAGTTTTATTGAATTTCTGGTGAATTTTTGGAGTTCTTAATGGCTTAATAAAAGGTTAATTTTAATTGTTTTCTGAATATTTTTATTACTTAAAGCAAATGAAAAAGATATTATATAAATAAAAATTAGTTAATATTTGTTTTGGATTTTTTTTGATTTATTTCTTATTAGATTTTGCAGCATTCTGCTGGCGTTTGCATGGTTTTAGATAAACAAAGAGTCAATAATGTCTGAATATACTTAAGGAAATCTAAAATCTAAATTATATGTAAACAGCAAGTAAAAACAATAAATTTTTCATTTTAAATCTATTTACTATAAGAATTTATTCATTTATTTAAAATATTTAATTAAATATTTTCTTGAAAACTTATGCATAAATTTGTTATAAATCAAAGAAGAATTTAAAGTAATAAAATTTGCATATTTTTTTGCACTCACAAGAGATATAATTTATAAATATTTATTCATTTTGCTATTGTATTTATAAAAACGAGCATGAGCTTTTACAAAAAATAATAAAGATTTGAAAAATATGAAATTGGTAAAACAATTTGTTAGCAAACGATTTTCATTGTGAAGGAATCCTAGAAAATTCTAGTTTATACATTTAGCATAGTAAGTTTAGAATTTTAATATATAAATCATATTGGATGGTGAAAAAAAAAATATTTAAACATATTTGCAGAGATAATCTTTCAAGCACATGAACATAAACGAACACAAACTAACACATATTTGCACACATATGCATCCTTGGACGTAATAACAGTTGCAACTATACTAAAAACCCCTTTAAACTTTACTCAATATCGTTTTAATATTTTGATAATTATTATTGGGTAAGAGGAAAACTTAATTCTTTGGTTGTAGATTTATAATTAACACATTTATAATTCACTACAGAATTTTTAAATCCAGTTTTAAATCCATTATACAAAAGTTATTACAGCAGGACATACATGATGTTTGCAGGCTACAACAGTGTGAGTGTTTGTGTCCTTATTTTAATAAGCAGCTGCAGCATTGTAAATTGCAAATCCAATAAGAGTGCCTACATTTTGGTACTCATTTACATACAAACAAAAAGTTAGAGACAGCTGCATACAACACAATTGAAATTTTCCTTGAATAAACTAAAAGGTGTCAGAATGTTTGTAAAATCCTTTGGCTTGAAGTAAATTAATTAACACTTAAAAACTGACAGCAATTTTACCTTGAAACAGCATACATTTTCTTCTCATTGTTTTACTTTTTTTGGGAAGTAAATTGTTGTTTCTTTGCTTGTTAAGAAGACCTTATGAAACAAGACAGACATACAGACAGACAGACAGGCAGAGAGACAGACAGAGAGACAGACAGACAGACAAACAGCGAGCCAGCCTCGCAAGAAGGCAACAAGAAGCATCTTCATTGTTAAACGGAATATTGCAAATAAATTATTGTTATTAAGTAAAAGATGATTTCTTTTTAATGTTTTTCTGCCTCCTTATGAATGAAATGAAATGAAATTAAAGATAAAAAGAGTTGAAACTATATTATCCTTGCAACATTTTCGTATTTTTTTGCATTTCTTTTGTTAGCTGCTCGAGAGAGAATTGTATTACTTATTAAGTGTTAACAGAAAAATGCAAATGATGACGACGGTCAGGGATTCGTTCTTTTTTATTTTGCATTTTGTTCATTTGCTTTGAGTACCAATATAAGATTACAAAAATGATTTTAATTAATTAAAAGGAAATATTTATAAAATCTTCATGACATTTGTGTTTTTTATTTGTAATAAAGATCAGAACAATTTAAAGTAAATAGAACACGTCTTAAATAGTGAAGTAAATAGATTAATTAAGCTGCCTATTTGGTAACATGACTTCCTTATTGAAGGACTTAGAAATTTTCAAGAATTGAATTTTTAAAACAATATTTTTCATCTATGTAGCCCGTTGTGAATGAGGGGATGAAAAACAAAGCATAACAATCAAATATCTAACACTTGTACAGTTATAACAATTGCATTGGTATTGCTGTTGTTGTTATTGATATTTTTCTGATAAATTTTAAAGCATGTTTACAGAAGCCATGCTTTCTAGACCCCATCCTTCTTTCGTAAAGAATTTGAACAATTTTCCAGTATAAATTATAAAAACCGTAACAAATTTTCAAGCCGGCGCCCCTGAAAACCTGATGAGAAAATGTGAACTGCAAATTATCAGCATTGCGAGAATATTTCTAACTGAGTTTGTAAGGACGTTTATATTAAACAATTTTTCAAATGGGCTACGAAGGGCCAAGGGAGCTCAAATCTCCAAATTAATGTTGCTTATTGTTACTTTAATAGAGCGATAAAGTCATCTATAAAATTTACATGAATGGTGATATTCATTTGCCTGGATTGCATAAACTCTATAAAAAGCTGAATATTTTTGAAAACCAAATACTTTATTTTCACAAATTTAATTTGATTTTTTTTTAAATTTTTAAAACCGCTTAATCAAACAATGTCATGGCGCGCAGCGCATGTAAATGTAAAACCAATCTCCCAAGATTTAAACTAAACCGTTTTATAATAGCAACAGAAAGCAAATATGACACCAACAGTAACAAACACATGATTTATGAGAAAAATATTTATGTTTCTAAATATTAAAAAAGAGAAAACTTTCTTTTTGTTAGATTATAAAACTTCAAGGTGAAAAGGAAAACATCCGGAAAAAAACCTCACCGAAATTACATGTCAAATACATTTAACTGCTCCGGTTGACAAGCGAACGTATGAGTCTTGATTATAACAATCATTATTCTGCTCACATAAAAACAAAAATAAATCATATTACAACACAATTCATTCCACAATGCTTCATTTCTGATGGTGATTTTTTATGTTGAAATGATGAAAATGAAATTATTTGCTATTAAAATAAGGCCAAAATGAAAGTTAGTTTTCTCATAAAACGGAAATCAAATAACATGTACAATGGCAATTAAAACAATATAACCTCGACCGATTTTTATCCTGCTACTTGTAGTTAAGCTACTTTACTACATATTTGCTGTAAATTTCATACGTTTCATTTTGTTGTACATTATTTACTCTTTATTGAAATACTTTTTTTTTTGTTAATTCATGCAATTGAGTTATTTATTTTTTATGTAAACAAATAAAAATATTATGCAATCTAGTGTTGAAATATTTCTTTTCCTTCGCTTTTATAACTTGATATAATATTCTCGATATAATTTCCGTTTCCGTTACGAAAATTTCCCTGTCCATACACTTAAAAAGTAAAAAAATAAAATAAAATAATGTGTGAAAAATAAAACATCAACGGAGAGAAAAAAGAAATAGCTGACCTTTTCTCCACTCTCAAACGTATTTTTTTTTCTACTTTTTTCATTATTATTTTCTTTGAAATCTGCTATTCCGAAAAGTATGCTTTATTTAACACTCAAAAAAACCTGTTCTATATTTTCTTACACAAACTCACGCACATACACACACATAATGCGTTAGCGGCATGTTCTGGTAGAAATAATAATTTTTACAGTTTCACACACACACACACACACGCACGCACACATACACTCTTACTACGGCTTTAAACAAACGCAAAATAAAGAAAATTATTGGCATTTTATGACTTTTATTAATATTTTTTTCGGCTCTACTAGAAAATATTGTATTTGTTTATTTTGTAGCCGATGGTCAAATATGCCAAACAACAGCAACAACAAGAAGGGACTACGAGAAAATATGCGAAATCAAACTCTCACGCGTACAGTAAACACCGAAAGAAAAAAATAAATGATTTTTACAAGTCTAGGATGCTTTTATGCCTGTGAAATGCAGTCGAATTGAATTTGAAAAGGTTAAATATACAATTTTTAAACCAAAGTAACTTTTGTCAGGCTAAAATTCGTACCAAAGTAATTGGACATGATATGAATTTTGAAGGATTAAGGAACATTTAGTTTATTACAAAATTATGGGCTCAACACAATAAGCATGTGATTTGAGCTAAAAAACACATTCAATATGACATATTTATGCAATACTGAAGGTAATCATTAGGTATAATAATTGTTGCATCATTTGTTGGAGGTTGAGCTAGTCTATGTGCCTGGAGAAAGTACATATTTCATTTTGCCAATGCTCCTAAGATCTGCTCTGCTTAGGTAGAGACTACAGAGCATATTAATGATTATAACTTTTTTATGGTCCTTCCAGCATATGCTCATGTTTCTGAAGGTTCATTTGATGGTTGGTTGCAGGACTTTAATGTTGCCAAAATGGTGCTACTAGAAACCGTTGTCCAATCTATAAGCTATTGTATGAGCTGCATATTGCATAAATGTTGCTGAGTAATTTCAACCGCAACATGTTTCTAAGCAAACGTTTGTACAAAAAGTACACACAACATACAATAGGCTGTGAATAGGACAAATGTTGAGTGTAACGTTAATTCTGATACTCTGTTCAAGATTTCCAGCGAAATGCTGTTAAAATTTCTTATGATAATAGAAAGTAGAAAAAGTAGAAAAGAAATAAGAAACTAGTGTAGCCAGCGGTCGACTCAATCGACCTCATTCTACAAATAAATATCAAATATTTACATAAATACTTACGATAAAATACAAAGCCAATAAACATTCTTAATAAACAACTTAAAACTTATTAGCGCTCTCTCGCTCTTTCTTTTTCTCTCTTATTACAAAGTACATATAGACAAAGCTCTGTCTTATTTTAGTTCAAAAGCAAATTGGACAAACTCACTTGCGCACTTAGTGTTTTTTTTTCAACTTGAAGGAGATACATGCATGTGTAATAATAAGTGTGCATGTGTTAGTAGCAACTTTAAAAGCTTCTAGCTCCCAAAATACTGAACCGTTTTAATTAAAATAAAGAATGTGCACCTTTAAAAAAACATAAAACATTCTAAAACCGGTTCTGTATTGCGTGCGCAAAAGATCTCAAAAAATCGTGTTTTCTTATTAATTATTCATGCCGTCGGTCACAGGTTGACAACTCTTAACTCGCAAAAAACTCGAATCGGGTTTTTGATGCCAAAAGACTGTGTTTGTCCTTCTGCTAGTTAGTACGTTTCATTTATATTTTTTAAAATATTTCTTTCTCTACTTCTCCTACTAATTTTAGTATTTTTATTTACTTCCAACACGGTTTACTAACGGAGTAATAAAGTTTTTTTTTGTCTCCTGAAAAGTACCAAAAAACATGTGAAGAGCTATCAACCTGTGACCGACGATATTTTTTTCCTACTGCAAAATGTGCTTGGCAACATTTTTTTCAAACTGCAAAATAATATGAGGAGCATTTTTTTCGCACGAACCTTTAACCAACAACGGATATTTTTTCCTCATGGTTTTAAGTTTGTCTTCCAAATGCTCCCCTGCCACAATTACTAAATCTATGAATTATTGCATCGCAGCAAAAGCTGTGAATATTATATTATTTTCTTTTTTGTTTCAAATCCTGTTGATCAAATTTGGTTTCGCAGACACATAAAATATAAACATATGACTATTGTTTACATAATTAAAACAACTTTGCATAATTAAAGGCAATAAAAACGGCAATTTTCCTTTAAATCGTGGTATTGTCGCTACTAGAAGAATGTAATAGTTTTCCACCGAAATTGTTGCCAAAAGCCCAGCTAATCGATTCAATGTTGCAAATAAATTTTAAATGAACAATGTTACTGGAAACATAATTTCTAATCAATGTTGCCAGAAATTATCTTAAATATTGCAGCCGCTATAAATGTCTAAATACTTCTATAAAAATTTTTCTAAGTGCCTTGATTTCAATGTCTGATTTTTGGTTTTGCCACTACCCATCAAATTGTTGCGACTCAACATTGTTGCTACTGAAAATCTTTGGCATGCAGCTGCTACCGCTACTGGCATGCTGCTGTTGTTTACTTTCTTTTTTCTTTGTGCTAGAATATTGTTTTTTGTTATAAATATTATTTTCCATAGTAGTCAATTTCTTTGTTGTTTTAATTCCAGTTCATGAATTTTTTATCACATTTGATTGTGGGTTTTTTCTATTGCTAAATTTTGTTAACTCGCCCCCTCTACTTGAGTTCAGGCTTGGCATTATTTTGAAGTCTTAAATATTTTATTGGATTTAAATATTTATAATATATAAAAAAAGAGAACAGAAATAAAATGAAAAATAAAATAAGACATGAGTTTTGTTTTTTATAAACAAAGATAGCAACTGAACAACCAAGCAACCTATATATATTTTCTTAGAAAGAAATTTAAATTTAAACAAATACACTTATTTGTATTCAAGGACACACAGATGTGAGTTGGCATGGAATACGATTTCTTCGTTTTTCTTCATAAGATCTTGTTAATTTTTTCTTGATTATTTTTGATTTTCTTAACAATTTTCCTTAAAATAAGCCACTCAATAGAGTGTTGATAACAGGAGTATAGCACAATAATTCTGTATGCTTGCAATGGAATTATATTTGTTTAAGGATTGTGTTATTTAAAAAATATAAAAAATATTTTTTGATCTTAAGTAAATTTATTTTCGTGATATTCTCCCAATTTAAGTTCAGAAAGTTATGACATTATTTTGTTTTATAAATGTTTTTTTTTATTAAAGCACTCTTGAATTAAAGACCATAAATATTTTAACTTTAACTTTTTTCTTTTATTATTAAAAAAAAGAAAATTGTATACATATTTAATTATTTATTATTCTAAAATATTCAGCAGCTCAAGTGTCATGGTGTCTTTTTTGTTGAAGTGTTCAAATATTTATTAAGGAATTGGAAATTTTAAGAAACAATTTAAATCTTGTGGGACTACTTCACAAAAAAAGCTTGCTAAAGAATTTGTTTGCTACACTAGTCAGAGATTTAAAAAAATATGTAAGAAAACATTAATTTTCGATGAAATGTTAAGACACTAAAAAACCTGCAAAAAATTGAAATCAATAATTTGAAGTTGCAATATAATAAATCGGAAAAATTTATTAAATTAAAGAATTTTTTTTGATAAAAAATAATAATCTTGTTGAAGGCATCAAAATTATGTGGAAGCCATAGAGAAGCGAATAACTGAATTCGCCTTGGAAACACAATTCAGTTAAATAAAAACAAAACGAAAATTTTATTATAACAATTTTGTACTAAAATTAAACAAATTTTGAAAGCTCTGGGAGATAAACTAATATAATCACCTGATCACTTAAGACTACCTGTTGTTAATATATCTTGTTATTGACTAAATAAAATTTAAATTAATGTTGCCATCAATTATTTATATTTCATATTTTGATTTGTAAAAATAAATGAATAGAAACTTTTTATTACAGGATGCTTTTGGGTAATTTCGGAGTATTATAAATATGTATTCAATTTGTTTGGGATCGAAGACACTATCCACAGTTTTTGTTAAAGCTGCTATACATTTAGCTAGATTTGTCTTGTTTTTACTTATTTAAATTTTAATTGAAAATTCACACTGAAGAAGAATATTATAACTAAAATTATAATAATTCATCTTTTTACGCCTCTCCTCTTTAAGTTTTATTATTAATCATTTTCATATACACTTCTAAATTAAAAAGTTACTGATTTCTGATAAGAAAAGTACAATTTTTCAAACTAGAAAAAAATTATCTTAGACAAATCCCAAAAAAATTCACAACACAGACAAGTCAACTCAGAATCACAAAAATCACAATCACATTCCTTCGAATACAATAAGATTTATGATTTTTGTTTACAATTTGCCAGCACGAATGTTATTTTTCTTTGTTTGATATAAACAATGCCTGTTTTGATTTTCAACACAAAATTATTTTATCAGTTCGTGTCGAGGGGGGGCGAATAAAAGATAAGACAGCACAAGCTAAACCTAACACGCATTTTTCTGCTGTTTTACTATTTGAAATCAGTACAAACCAGAAATGATAATAGAACGAGATTGTATTTAAATTTCATACTACATTCATCTTCAAGAATATGAACTGACACAAAACCATGTTCTCTCCACTCATGCCACACATCGAGGTGTATCAAATAAATAATATGAATGAAAGATATAAATTTAATCTTGAGTATTTGTATATATTTGCGGTTATGTTTCCGTACTCGCATCTCCTTTATGTACAATTGTGTATATAAAAAGGAAAAACCACCTAATCTTTACCATTCACCTTATCTTTATTATTGTTTTCAATTTATTAGGTTTTTTTGTAGCTGAGAGTTTTTATGTGAGTTATGCGAGTCGTTTCGCTTACATACGAAGTTATTATTGTATGTACTGCTGCTAATATGGCTAAAATATGGCATACTTTTAGGGTGTTTTATAAAAGGTGTTTTTTTAGTTAGCGAGAAATACGGTTTCAGTATTCCAAATTATTAGTATTTCTTTTTTGCTAAAATAAAGGTTTCTACTTTGTTAACATAAATCATGTTAAGCTTATGTCCTATAATTTCCAAGACCATTAATTTTTCTACTTTTAATTTTAGCAGCTGAAAAGTATTAAAAACTACTCACAGTTTTCCTCAAAGTTTTCTATCATTTTGAAGCACAATGTCTGCACTAAATAACTGATATAATTAAGTTTATTTTAAGAAATTATCCTGCTAGATACTTGGCTCTTTCTATTCCTTAATAGTTTACCTTTTTTTCAAAACACCCTATAACTTCTTTTTTGATCGTTTTCTTCCTGCTGCTGAGTTAAACAATAAAGTTTACAAATTTCATAAATATTTTAGGCACATTTACCTGCTTTGTTATCTGGCGATACATCTCCAGACATTATGGCTGTTGTGCTTCAAGGCTCTTTGTCCAAGTAAGAGTATCTTTAACACTTAAATGCTATCGATTCTAAATTTATTCTGAACACAACAAAAACAATAAAAGAGTCCTTTTAGTATTAAAAAGGAAAAAGGAATGAAACATTAAAGAAGACATGTTATGGTAATGGTATTAGCATAAAAATCAATTTGTAACAAACAGAAAAATAATATAAAAAATATACTATAATTTATTGTTTTTCTTTGACAATAATAACCTCAACACACACACACACACACACATACACATCCATACATATTAAAATATGCCCAGCAGTTTTGAAAGAGGGGCAAAGCCTCAGCTCCTCTACACTGAAGAAAGTAAAAAAGTTAAGTCATGTACTTTTGGTCCTATTTATTACAGAAGGCATTTGCAAAGATTTTCAAAAGATAATTGACAACTTTGGAGCGAACACAAAACTGGTTCTTTGTAGCTTATGAAATATCAATTGAAGAACTCTTAAATAAAATTGAGACTGAATAATACAGAGTTCTAAGATGCCAATTAACCGTCTCACCAGAACCGCTGGGCACAGTGCAACACAAGCACCTTTTTCCTTTCCTTTCTTTTTATATTAGACATGCCTCACCATGCTCTTTCACTTCTGTTCTTTCCCTTTTTTTTAATAAAATTTTAAACATAAATTTTAATGGCGGCCAAAACAAACACAATAAAAGAAAAGCATAAACATCACATGAATCTTAATTTCCAACACAAATAAAGCACCGTCGTCATCAATACTGTTTGTTGCCACAAAATCTTCATTAAATATTTAAGCAAACAGAATGACAGCCCACCACCACATCATTCCACAGTTGACATTTGACAACGAAACGTAGTGCCTTTTAAATACGAGTATCATGAATAAATTTGTGCCTTTCTTGTGTTTCTTTTTTAAATTTTATTTATATTTAAATGCTGATTTGGCACAAAATTAATGAGAGCTTCAGATATTAATCATGACTTAAGCATTTTTGGAGGGAACATTTTTCTGCGAGTAAAAATTATTATTAATCAAATAATTGAAATCATTTTATTCGAATTTCATGATTTGGTAAACGCAAATTTAATTACGCAGTTTTCATTTTAAATTAAGAAAACCATAATAAATAGAATAGAGATAAAAGAACGAAATGAAATAAATAGAGATTTAAAATAAAAAAAATTTAAAAGAGATTTCAAATAATAAAGAAGTCTTTGAGCAAAAAGAATAATTTTAAATGTTGCCTTTTTGAAAGTATCCCAATAAATTAGAGTTTTGTGAAAACTTTATTTAAAAAAAAACTCTTTTATTAGAGTATGGGAGTCCTGTAGAATAGTCTACTAGACTATTTTTTGTAGAAAGGCCAAAAAAGGCTTCGCAGTAGGCGTTCGTTGAAAAAGGATAATTTTAAACAATTGCTTTTAAAAAAATTTCCTTCAAAAAAGTCGTTTAAAAAACTTAAAAACTGCATCTAAAAAAGGACTTTTTAAATATAATTAAAAAAAATTATCTTTAAAAAGTGTCTTTAAGAATGTAACTTTTTAAAAGGGGGATTTAAAAAAGCGTTTTTTAAATAGCTTCCAAATTAGGTTTTCTTAAAAACAAAAAAAATGGTTTTTTAAAAAACTACATATAAAAAATACCTGATAAAAATAGTTCATAGAAAAATTGGTATAAATCCTTATAAATGTAAATTTTTAAAAGAAGAATTAAAAAACGTAACTTTTGGAAAAGTACCTTTAAGAAAAATTACTTTCTGAAAAAGTGCCTTTTTAAAAAAGATTATCCTTTAAAAAAGTCAAAAATAAATAAAATTAAACAAAAATAAATTAGTAAATTCGAAAAAAAGTTTATTTTGAAAATAAATACCTTCTAAGAAAAGTATCTTGTTAAAAACATAACTTTAAAAATTTTAAAAATATTTCTTTTGAAAAAATATAATTAAAAGAAACACGTCTTAGAAGAAACATTTAAAATACTTTCCTTAAAAAGTATCTTTTAAGAAATTATATAAAAACACTATTTCTAACCAATGGTTACCTTTTAAAGAAGTACCTCAATTAAAAGTGCCTTAAAAAAGTACATCTTAAAAAGGATATTTAAAAAAAGTACCATTATAAAAGTCATGAAAAAATTTCCATTTAAAAAAGATTTTATTAAAAATGTATCTTAAAAAAAATTTTAATTAAAAAAAGTACCTTTTAAACATTAAAAAAAATTATCTTCTAAAAATTAATTTAAAAAGAAGTGCCTTTAAGAATAGTAATTTTTGAAACAAATGTTTACCTTAAAAAGAAGTACATACCTTCAAATAATTTAAATAAAAAAGTACGTAAATTAAAAAAAAAATTTTTTTTTAAATAAACAGTACGTTTACCCCTTGAAGAAGTGTCTTAATAAAAAGTAGTTTAAAAAAGTCTATAAAAAAGGACTTTTTGAAAATGTAACATTTTAAAAAAGGTAATGAAAACATTCAGTTTAAAAAATTTAAATTAAAAATATTGCTTTTAAGACAATTTATTTGAAAAATTCACTTTCTAAACAAAACATAAAAAAAAATTACCTTTGAAAAAGTGCGCTTTCAAAAAGTGATTTTAAGAAAAGTTCGTTTTCATACAAATTTTTACCTTTTAAAGAAAAGCTTATTAGTTTAAAAAAATACCATACAAAAATTTAGAAAAATAAATCATTTACAAAGAAGCTGTTATAAAATTAGTATTTTTTAAGGTCAGCTTCGAGTCTCTTGTGTAATAGATTTTCCAAATAGGTTTTTAAATTAATATTAACAATATTTTACATAAACCTTTCGCTCTCTTTATAAAAAATTTTTAATCTTTTTATTTTTCATTCTCATATTTTATGCACTAGATTTGCGAATAAAACTATTTATTTTAAATAAGTTTTTTCCTCAATTTGTTCATTAAACCTTTATAAAAATGAAAGTAACGTTTTATTTTTAAATAAAACCCCTTTAAATATTTAACAGTTTACAGCTTCATAAATGTTAAATAATAATCTAAATAAAAAAGCCTTAAATCAATAAAATGAAATAAAATAAGCCACAAATGTTTACAAATAAAAAAGAATAGAAAAAGGAAATTAGTTTCAAGTTTCAACTGAAAACATAAAACAGACAAATCCTTTTAAACTGAACATTTTATGAGAAGGCTTTAAGTAAAAGACGATATAAAAATTGTATAAGCATAAACAAGCAGACAAAACAAACTGAAACTAAAAACGTTTTGACCAGCCATTTTGTAAACTAAAAGGATAAGACGAAAATTGTTTTCTTTTTAAACAAACTTTAAGTGCTTTTGCACCCCCCAACATCTGGAGGAATAAATAAAAATACCCAAATTTAAGTTTCAATTTAGTAAGAACTAGAAACTAATAAGGGTATTAAATGTTAATCATGTGTATGTTTATCGTATTAGAGTATTAGTAAATAATAAAGACAAAGTGGATAATAATGATGATGTTTTGAATAATATATGTATGTTTAAACGACTAAAAGCTTCGAGAGCAAAAACAGCCGCACCTACACCTTATATAGATAATTGTTTTATTGAGTTCTGACCGACCGTAACTAATTGTTAATGAAGCAACTGTAGCGTATGATTGATATTAATAGATTTTATTTGCTCATACAAATATTACGTATACGCTCACTATTCCTGTAGCAATAAAATCACAAACTCATGTGAGTGGAGCGGAGCGGGTAAAACTGATTTAAATTTCCAGTCATTTCAGATGAAATCTTTTATTAATGAACAGGATGTACTTTAAAGGATAGTAATTAATGGAAATATATGTAATATAGCGAGATAATCTGTAGGTTTGTTTAACCGGTTTTAAAGGTCATTAATTAAAGGGCGATATTAAATTTAAATTGTTTCTAATTCAATTAGAAAAATGGAAGAACAAATTTTTAAGAAAAAAAAAACAAGTAAAAGTATAACAAGAAAATTTTTATTATAAATTGAACAATGTAGTTTTTATAAATAAAAAGTCTCAGCATTGCAGAGAAACGTATTTTTAATAATAATGTATTTTATAAGAAACACGTTCTATGAAAGTTGCTTTTAAGGAAAGGTCCTTTTAAAAAAGATAATTAAAAAAATTATTTAATTGTGTTTGCTTTAAAAATAATGAATAATACCTTCCACAATAAAAATAACTATCGTATCCTTTTTCGAGTCATAATTTGTATAAATACAAGTTTGAAATGACATTCAACCGAGCCACCTAAACAGTGGCGGATACATGGAAACACACATGAACACTGATGATGGGAGTGTAGCGGCACCCGAAAAAAATGTTGTTTCTGTTCTGCCGTGTAAGTTGAAATTAATCAATGTTAAATTTTCGCCTGTTCCTTTGGAATATTGTCTCATGTCCAATTTTTTGGTACTAAAAATGTTACGAACTTTAGCCAAAATAATAATCACTTTGTATTAAAAACCACTAAAATAATTTAATTTAAAAAAGTTTAATTTTGTTAAAGTTTATTTAAAAGAGAACATTTAAAAACAGGTTCCTTTAAAAAAAGTCATTTAAAAAAATTAAAATTTTTTTATAATTGATTATTAAATAAATTCTTTATATAATTTTTAAAACTACGTTTGAAAAAATACAATTGCAAGGAAATAATTTAACATGTTTTAAGCATTATATTTAAAATATTATTTTCCTGAATATGCTGTATAATGGAGTAGAAAATATTGAAAATATGAAAGGCAGAAGAATTAATTCTAATGGCCCCTTAACTTTAAATATTTTATTTTAATTATTAAATGAGTCCTAATAAAATCATCCTGAATTTGAACTCAAATTATAATTTTCCTCACATGTGTATAATTAATCTTTTGTTTTATATAATTTTATAATACAGCAAATTTGTTTTACTGATTTGTTAAACGAATTTAAACTACAATTACAACATTTTGTTAAAATGCCAACAGCAATAGTAAAGACACACACAGATACGCACATACACACACACACACACACACACACACACACACACACACACACACACACACACACACACACACACACACACAGAGAGATACAACTTCTACTTTTGAGGTGTCAATTTCCTAAAAGTTAAACATTATTTAATTGTTGTTGATGCTATTGTTTGTTGGAAAAACAATAACTAATACAAATAAACAAACAACAACAATAAGGAGAGCAGATATTTAAAATTGTGTTAATCATAAACAGGGCTGCCGCTTTCGTCGAATTGTATAAATTAAAAGTGATAAAGAATATTTAAGAATATTTTATATTTATCTTGGGCACTTTGCCTTAACTACAAAGATGATGGTAGCCGTTTTTAAAGACACAGTAAGAAAGAGGTTGATTAAAGTAGCAGGAAATGAAAATTTATGTAAATTCCATCACATTTTCGTCATATTAAGTGTGAGAGGTTTTTCGCTAGATTCAGTGTTTTACAGATCAATTATTATATGGCAACATGTTAATTTTTCTGGTTGCAAATTTATAACACAATAAATGTTTTGAAATTTTAAAAGACCTTAAAAAGTCCCCTGACTAGAGCACGAACAAAAAATTCCTGTTGAAAACGCAGGAGGTTTTGCGGAGGCACTTTAAATGAAAATGAAAAAATTGCCGCCGGACGAGAGCGTACAATGTAAATGACATCCTGCACGATTGCTTACACACAAATAAACCCATAAAATTCACCGCCTATCAACATATTAAGAGCACAACTACTAATAAATTTGAATTGCTTGTAAAATGGAACGTCAGCAATAAAAGAAAAACAATGTAGTAAATTAAAAATATTAATTACTTTTAATTACACTACTCGTACACTTACTGTTACACTTGCTCTGTATGATTCTATTAAAATAAACGAGGGTGATTTGTTACGATAGTTACAAAGAAGTGCTTGAAAATTTCATGCTCAAATTTTTGTTAGCAACACTGAAAATATTTAAAAACATTGGATTAGAAGATCTGCCTTGGTTCCATTATTTAGGTAGTATCATTACAAATAGTGGTGGTTCTAGCAAAGATATCAAAAACCGAATAATGAAAGCCCGGCAAAGTTTTGGTCGGTTGAAACGCAACTGGAACTCAACGTCACTATCACGAGGAGTGAAATTCTAAATTTTCAACACTACATTCAAAGCAACCGTGCTTTATGGCTGCAAAATATAGAATGTAGCATCCCGTGACAACAAAAAATTACAGGTCTTTATAAATATAAGTTTATGGTCAGAAGCACAATAACGGTTAATTGCTTTGGAAATAAAAAAACGAAAATGAAATTAGATCGGTCACACTTTACGTAGACATCAAAACCACCAGAAATGCCGTAGAGTGGAATCCGCTGCCACTAATAAAATATAGGGCGAAATAAAATCCCTTGCCCAGGATAGATCACGTTGAAACGTTTTTGTTGAGGGCCTATGTTCCTTATAGGATAGACGAGAACATATATATTTTTCATATTAAATAAATCCTTAAAGGCAAATTTTATTTTAAAAAAAATATTAAAAAATTATTGATTTACATATTTTCTGAAATTGAATTTAAAGGTTTTATAATAAAGATAATTATCATAAATTATCACGCTATAAAATAAATATGAAGTAGCAATAGCTCTTAGCTTCTTTATAAATAAATAACTTTATCAATTCAAACAGTCAGAGTCAAACAATAAAGTAAACAAAAAAAATTAGCCTTGAAGTAGGAGGTAGTGGCCTTCCAAAACAGCGACTTATTTCTTTAGTTTCTTCAATATTCCCTTTTCAGTAAAAATATCTTGAACCAACAAACCTAAGCCTGATAGAATAGTTTTCTATTTGTTTTTATGAGTACGGTTATTAAAAATGTCTTATTAGTTAAAAAATTTCTAGTCACCCTCGTTAAAAACATATTTCACATGCACGAGTATTACCAAAAATGTATGTTTCTATTAAGAATTGTGTACACACACACACATGCAAAGATGCGTGAGCTTGGCTAAATTTGTATTACACAACACTTACACGTAACACCTCCATTTATTTTATTTATGTATTTTTCTTTTTGGGAACATAAACAACGTTTTTGTTTTTTTTTTGTTTTTTGGAAATTCTATTTAATATTATTTTTTTTTTCTGTTGCTCCACAAAACTTGTTTATGTAGTTGTATTGATTGTAAAACATGTTGTAGCTTTGCATGTTATTGTATTAGTGTTAAAGCAAATATTTATGAAAACCTCACATGAAAACGTGTTTTAATTAATATGCATAAATGTTCATGTATATTTAATAAATGAATTACACATACACAATAACATGAACATACATGTCCATGTATGTGGGTGTGTGGGTGTGTGCATATATGAACTGTATGTAAAAAGTTAATAGTTTAGATTAGTTTTTGCTTTCATTAGAAAATGGCAGAGGTAGATACTCATACAAACATGCATGCATGCTTGCATGTATAAGTGTGTGTATGAATAGTAAATTACTTGAAAAAACCACAATAAATTTATTTAGTTATGAAAGAAATGTGTAATTTCACATAAAACCCCAAAAACATACAATAATATATGAATACATACTTGTTTATATTAATAAAAATTACATATTTGCTGATAACCTTGCTTTGTTTCATTTTATTTATTTGCTTATTTTGTTGCCATAAATTATTTATAATTTATGCTAAATAAAAATTATAAAACAATGGTGTGCCATATTTTTATAGCTTTCTTTATGGTGGCACTTATGTTTTATAGCCCAAAACAATTTCTTTCAATTTCTTCATATTTATATTGTTGTTGTGGTATTTTAACAACAAAACAGACAATAAAAATTCTTAAAGTTTACATTAATTTAAAAATGGATTTTCTTTTCCCTTACAAGTTTAAGATAATATAAGTTTAAAAATGGTAATTTATTTGGGACCTTTTCCTGTAAATGCAATAGAAAAGTATTCCTCAAAATATTTATATAAAAAATAAAAAAAAATTAAATTTGCTTTCCTTCCACAATACAAATAACTCCCGTATCCTTTTTCGAATCATTATTTGTATAAAATGCAAATTTGAAATCACATTCAACCGGGCCACCTAAAAACAGTGGCGGATAAATGGAAACACAAATGAACACTGATGATGGGAGTGTAGCGGCTCCCGAAAAACAACGTTGTTTCTGTTCTGCTGTGTAAGTTGAAATTAATTGGTGTTAAAATTATCCCTTGTTCCCTTGTCTCAAGTCCAATTCTTTCTGACTAAAAGTGTTACGAACTTTAGATAAAATAATAATCACTTTATTTTATCACTACTAAATTTGCTTTTATTTTTAATCTAAAGAACCTCATTTTGTAAAATCGAACGTTTGAATTTTTTTTGGACAAAAATTAAAATAAGAAAATGTAAATATTTGTATGTAATTAGTTGAACTTTTTAATATTTGTGTTGAAAGGATTTGTTTGGCTTTAACTCAAATCTGATTTTACACGCATTGCTTTTATAATTTAAGAAATTTTTGAAGTAATTATTAAATTTATTATTCGAGACATTTCTTGATATCTTATTTCTAAGATGTTGTAATCAATTAACTTTATAATCTTTCTGTATAAAAGGCGAAGGCCCTAGCAGCCAGTCCTTTTCTCTTTAAAAATTTTCTGTGAATTAAATTAAATATTTCTAAGAATTTCAAAAAGTTTTTTTGTTCAGGGTTTTTAGCATTTTATTGGCAGTTATGCCAATTCATCATTATACGACCTTAAACCATATTTTTAAAAATTTTCAAACCTCATATCTTATACAAAAACTTAAAAAACCAATGAGAATTTGAAAAGTTACAAAAGTGTAAACGTACGGTCACACTTGGTAAAGATTTGCTTAAAAATAACGTAACCACTACTTTTGCTCAGGGTTAGTGTGATTTAACTTGTTTTTTATATCACAAAATGATGTCAATTATGTCGCAAAATGCTATTTTTTATATTATTTTTAATAAATGCGAACCCATATTTAAAAAAGTATTGGAATTAAAGAAAATGCACATTTTTTTCGGCAAATATTTGGCAAGTGTTACCGTACCTTAAGCATAGCAGGCTTTGAAACTTATTCAAATCTCCCAACAAACAAATTATATTCGATATACATTTATTGTATTTTCTTTACAAACTTTATACAATTAGACGCCCTTTGGGTGACAGGCAAAAGGGAAAATAAAATCTTCAGGGCCTCCGTAGACTAGTAGAGAGCGTAATAGGTTATTAGCCGGGAGTTTTTGAGGACAAGCCAAAATGGCTTTGCGGCTTTTGTTTGATCTTAAAAAAAATAAAAGTTAAGTAATTATTTAATTTATTATTCGAGACAGGTGTCGATATCTTATTTCAAAGAATTTCTAAAGAATTTTAGCATTTGACGGTGGATACTAGTGAGCAGGAATATCAACTATTTAACCTCGTTATTTAATGAATACGAATACGAACGAAAAAATGTTGTTAATACATTTTCTGTAAAAATCTGAAACTCATTTAGAACACAATGAGGTCTTCACATAAAAATAAATAATCATAAATTTGAGCTTAAATATTTTTTCATAATATAAATCTTCAAAGGAAGCTTACTTTTGCATTTGTTTTCTAAAATGAGGTCATAGATATTCTTTAACATTTAGGGAAAGAGGGTCCTGATTAAACAGAATTTTTAAACTGTAACTACAAGACAAAAAGGCAAAACCAAAATATTAATAAACAGAATTTATTGGTTTTCACCAAATCACTCAAGGATCATTAAGCGTTTTAAACAAAGTACACTCAAAAGAAAAATCAGTCTATCAGCACTTAAATCAATTCCAAGCGGTGCTAAAAGTACGTTAATCCCAGATTTACTAAAATCAATTACAAAAAGATTTATTTAAGTACGGACGGACTTAAATGCTCAATTTAATTTATTTTTTTTTAAATTGATTCAAGACTTTTCACGAGATTAAAGAACTTTGTGCTCATTTTAAGAAACTCCAGGATTGGTGTTCTAAGGTAATTTCGTTTTTGGGTTGCTTAAAGTTTATTTCATTGTTATTTGTACTTAAAATTTTCAGTACGACTCGTACTCGAAGTAAGTAGAAAAAACTTGAATTTAGTACGGTGTATTTCTTTCTGTGTACGAGTTTCTTATATTCTGACAGGAAAATGACTAACAAATTTGTACAAAAATATTTTCCATTCATTAGTTATCAAATAATTCGATTAAACTTTTAAATAATCAATATTCCTAACAACTGAATGTCACCTTAAAAGTGGAATAGGCAAACAAATTAGGCTGATGAGCAGGAGCAGCAGCCCTTGAAACAGCTTGTTTTTCCATTCTGATTTAGTATTATTTACTATTTATTTAATATTTCATTTCTCCTGTATTCCTTTCTCTGTATTAATTTGAGTTAAGAGTTTTAATTAACGACTTCAAGCCTGATTTAATAACTTTAAAATAAAGAGAATTAAAAAAGAACTTAAATGCCTAAAATAAAGCAATTTATTATATGATTTGTGACTCTAAAATGTTTATACTAAAATACATAATTACAGTTTATTGTTCTATTTTAAAGAAAACCAAGATGTTTTACTCACATTAATAAACTTGTATGCAAATTTATGTTTAGTCATATTAGCATTTCTATTCGTTTTCTTTTGTCAAAAACTCTGAAGTCAAAAAAGTCTTTATGAGTTGACACTTTTAATCTTAATAAGGTCATGTTGGAAAACGCTTATTTATTTAAGAAAACAAAATAAACTACAATTTTCTAAAAAAGCTGTCATTATTCCTCAACCTCTCTTCGCTCTTCCTCAAAAAAATTTTCGCTTATTAAAGCAAAATTAAATTTTTTTGTCTTAAATGGCTTGTCTTGCATTAAATTTATTTCAAATTTAAAACTTTAATTGGTCTTTCCCATTCGGTCGGTTGGGTCAGTTCATAATATTTTACATTTTTTAAATTGACACATCAGTTCACCACACACGCAATACAAATAAATTTACTCTCTGCATACACTTCAGTTACTTTTCATGTTGCTCAACTACATACTTACACGCACACACAAACACGCACACACACTGAAGCACACACATGCTCAAACACAAACGTACAAACATTTTGAACATATTGTTAGAGCTCAACTATTTAATATCCTTGTTAAAATTCAAATTTTTACAATTTAAATATTTTTTTGTTTGTTTGTTGTTGCTTTCTTGTTGTTTTTATACACAAACACATACACATACATACATAGACAAGCGCATGCATGAAACAAAACAATTAAATAATATATCATTGTTAAAGGGGAAACAAATTAAAGCAAAAGGAGTTTAAGAGAGAATGGAACGAATTTGCATACGCATATATTTTTTTGACACTTTTACTTATTTGTTACCTGAAACGTGTCATAATTTGCATACTAACGATACAAAAGAAAACAAAAACAGTACAACAATACAACTGTAACAAGATTTGAAACATTTATAATGTGACATAATATTTAAATAGTGGTCCGTTGAACGGTGGGACAATTAAGTGAAAGTGGTTGTTGAATTTGGCATGCTTGAATGACGTTGTTACAGGAGATTTATTCGGCAATTTGGATACATATCACACATTCACTGAAGGAACATAATATATATTTTATATATCGTCATATGATTTCAAAAATGCTCAAGTTACAAGCAATTCAAAGTTGACTTCTTGATTGATTACAATGCACCGTATCAAAAAATATGTTTCTGAAAAATTTTACATATAAAAATTTTACAAATTTCTTAATGAGAAATAAATTAAATTGAAAAAAAAATTTAAAAATGTTTGGCTGATTTTTCATATTGAAGATTTTTTTGCTTCTCCTGCAAAATTTGCTCAATGTAACTGAGCACTTTCATGAATTCAAAAACCAAGATGTTTATATATACGATGACATTCATATGTATACATTTATTAAATATACTGCGTTAATTCAGCTGACAGGGACTTCCATGACAGAGTTATCATCAGCTTCTACTTTTAGTTAAATTTCGTTGCTTTCAGTTGCATCGCATCATCTTCGTAACGATCTTGATGCCATTCTTCAACAATTCATAATGTGCCTTCAATCTTATATGTAGTAAAAATAATAAATATCTTATATTATGTGTCTACGTCTGAAATCATCTAAGTAGCTCTGAAGCTCTCAAATTTATCCTTGTACTGTTTCAGGAAAGAGACTATTGACACACTTCAATATTACCTCTTTCTTTAAAAGACCTCTTTCTTTAAAAGCAATTACTCCTGACTTCATAGCACATACTTGCATGCATGAACTAAATCTTAAAGTGGATTCCTGCAACTAAAAAAATTTAAAGCTTTACGTTTTAAGTTGACTTCCAGCTTAAGCAAATTGTGTGTTCATCTTTTAAGGTAGTCAATGTTGAAAAAAGTTTGTTCACATTATGCGGTGTTCATGTAACAGCGAGTGCACTGTATTTGCCAAATCGTTTGCATTTTTCTGGCTCGCCCCTTAATGCTAAGACCGTCCACGTTTTTTATACTTCAAGAAGTAATTTCAAACCGTATTGCGTTCTAGTTTTTGCTTAAACATAAATAATAATTCGCATAAAGGACTCGTTTTAAATTACAGTTTTAATAGCTCCCACTGTGCATTAGTTTTCTTGACAAGAAATGAAAAAAGCAATTTCCATTTTTGTAGAGTATAAAATAAACTTGCTTCCTGGTTGCAATTACATACAATATTTTTGTATAAAAATGATAAGCAGTATTTCTATGTGCAGGTGTGTGTGCGTGTGTGTGCATATGTATGACCATGTTAACATGTATGTATGTGTTAATAAGTTTATGTGTTTTTTTCTCTCTCTCATGTTTTATATATTGACCCTAATGACATGTTATGTCTCTCTTTATTTAAATGAAAATTTCACTTGGTTTATTTTTTTATACTTTCCTTTCTAGTGTTTCCTTTTTTGTCTTTAACAATTGGCCTGTGTCCGTTTACTTGTGTGTGCTAATATGTATGCATTAACCTCAGCTTATAAACTTTTTTATATACATATGAGTGTGTGAATGCGTGTGTATTCGAAGTTATGTTTGTTATTTGAAGATTTATAGCATTTTGTGAGTCAGATTTCAAAAATGTAATTTGTAAGACTGTCCGAGATCTCTCTCCCTCTCTCTCTCTCTCGCTCAGCAATTGCTTTGTTTGTATGTTTGTGCGATGTAAATAAGTTTGTTTGTTTGATTGTGCATGCACATTTACTCTATTGGCTTTTGCTTTTGGAACATGTGTCATTCTTGGAAGAGTATATAATATCTTTTGTGCATACTTATGCATTCACAGAAAGCAACATACACAGACAAAAACCAACGCAAATTAATAATAAAATAGATTGCACAGTGGTTTGTAGGGTGTGTTTGTTGTGACTGCAGCAAATGTTCAGCAATTCAATATTCAATTATTATTAAACTATATATCGTTGGATAGGTGATTAGGTGTGGTTTTACATAACATTTGCATGCAAGACCTAATGGAAAGGAAGAAGACTTGACTGAAAAAATTACACTGTGGGACAAATGAGAAAGAAAACCAAAACAATTGCAGAATAATCTGAACAAGTTGCTGGCCTGGTAGATCCCCAGTAAAACATCTAGCTTAACGAAAAACAGATTTGCAGCGGAGAGATATAATAACACCGCTTACAAACATGTTTGAAAAATGCACGATTTTTATACGGAGAACTTCCAATTGACAGCTGATTTAAAGGTCGCCTCGCTTTTTTCTTTTGTAGGCACATAAAGTTAAAAATGCGGGAGCAGAAAAATATAATTATTTTTAAATTTTCAAAGGAGAAAACCAAACACAAACGAATATTGGAGAGCCAAGTCAATGACACCATTTTGATCGTTTTAAACTAGATTTTCATAAGATCATAAGGATTTTAAATTTATGATTTTTTTCTATTTAGAAATAATTGTTATATTTCGATTGATTATTAATTTTTTTGGCAGAAATAATATATAACTACGAATTTTTATTATAATTTTTTTTTGGCAGGAATAGTTTTTTACTTTTGGATTTTTATTACTATTTTTTTTTTGGCAGAAATAATTGTAATTTTTGGATTTCTATATCTTAACAAAATAAAATACCATTAAATTGCATTAAATAGTCGCTAAAGTGACTATAAAGGGCAGTGTGTATAAACAAAATGTGCTGTAGATGGACTTTGATCCAATTTGGCGTCCAAGATCTGCAGTAACATGTAGAACATTTTTACGGTAACAAAATATTTAATTTCTATGGAAAAATACTTGTGGCTTGAAAAAGCAAAAATATGCAATTTCAATGATTTCACAACAAATGATACTTTAAAATTTTTAAAGCAACGATTTTATTATTAAACCCTCATTGCTACTTAAAAGTCAGGCAATGAATTTAAATTTTTCTTTAAAAATAGCTAAAATCAATAATTAACTTTTATTTCGGTAACAAAAATAAACATCTATATACTACAATTATAGTTAGATTTTTATAAAAAATATCATATCTATCACGGTCTCTGAAGAAAAATCATACAAGAGCTTTGGCGTTCGTTAAATGCTTAAAAAAAACCAAACATGGATCATTTAAAAATTTTCTTTCGATTGCATGTTTTAAAAAAATTACAATTCCTAAAGTTAAGTTCATTGTATTCGCTACTAAAAATAAGCTACGCTGGTAAAATAAACTTAAAAATAAATGAGGCTGCAAACAAAAAAAAAACTTTGAAAATTTTCTTATTTAAAAAATTTTGTTATTCCGCGAAGTTTTGAAAAAATGTTTTTTTTCTTTACAGATAACTTCAGATTTGAGAGTATTTTAAGCTAAAAAATAAAAAACTATCTATTCAACTAATCCTACAATTTGGGAGAGATAATAAAAAAACACTTTTTCGCTGTCACCCAGTGGACAACAAAAAATAAAAATTTAAGATAAGGAATATGAAAAGTTTTTAATGAGTAATTTTGGTAGAGGGAAAAGGGAACCAGCAAATATACGTATTTTCGGTGTTTTGAAATATTAAATCTGAGCTTTATTTTACGGAGAGTAAAAATGCGCGCATGTTTTTTCTTTATCTTTTTATAAAATTTACAAAAATGTTAAAATTAATCAAAATCAGATTATATTTGTAAAAGTCAAGAGCCATGCAAAGTTTTTACAACCCGAAATTGTCAATTCTGACATTTTGTAGCTAATTGTGTTTCCCAACCTGTTGCCCCAGAGCGAGCATATTTTCAAAAAAGCTCGTATATTTCAGTTTGATTTTTGTTCGCAGTTTCATTTTATAGTGGGATTTGTGGCTTAGAAATAAACAAAGATTTGTTGCCAATAACTGAGCGATCGACCCACTGTGCCTTGTGTATTAGCAGAATTCACATTAAAACCACAAGATTTTTAAAAATTGAAATTTTAATTATACTTTTTTCCACAAGAACTTTGTCAGTTTCAGTCAGTTTTTCTAGAAAATACTAACTGTCTCAATTAAATTCTAAATTCATGTACAAGTTCCTGCTACATTTTTTTTTTGCATTCAGTCACAGTTCTTCAATTTGCTGTCATACATACTTTTAATATCAACACATTTACAAGGACATTTTATACTGAAAAATACAAGGAAATCTCTCACTCATCATATTATACCTTCTGTCATAAAAAAAGAATCTCTAAGTACGTATGTGCAGTTTGTGATAACACAAACACATCTCTTACACTATCTCAGCAATCTAGTAAATGTGTGTGTGTTGTGTGTATGTGTGTGTGTGTATATGTGTGTGTGTGAATGTATGTTAGCCTAGTTATACAATTTTCTGCAGAGATAGAAAGAAATCATTATAAAAACACATGTCTCGTAGGTCTTAAAAGCAATTGTATTATTAGACTACATTTTTCATTTACCCATGACCATTGTCATCATTTTAGCTAAAATCTACATGGACACATGCACACGTACACGCATACATACATACACATACACAGCCACACAAACATTTGTAAATATTATTACAAAAGTGCACGTACATATTTGTTTAGTAACTATTTTACTTTAACAACTTTATGTACGAGTATGAATGACCATTTAGTAGTTGAACTTTTATGCAAAGAAAATCAACAGACAGACGGATAGATTGATGGACAGACAGGGAGACATACTGACAGACATACAGACAAATAAAAAGAAGACAGACAGACTATTTTTTCTAAAAAAATAACTTCATTTCTTTATTCATTTAATATCTAAAATACACAATGTTTAAAGGCAAACGTATGTTCATTGCTTTGTTGCCAACTGTAGGAGTGCCTTGTACAAGTATGAGATATATTACATATTTCCGTTTCCTTTAACATTTATTAGTTGCTCTATCACACAATGGAATGTCTTCTTGCCTCTCTAGACGAAAAAACGTTTTCTCATTTTAATACCAGCTGGATGTGTAAATATGAAAAATGTCATCAGCTTACATTAGATTTTCCATATCGTCATTTTCATTAAGAACTTAACATACATTCTTACAGGATTACGTATGTGTTGTCAGCAGTAAGGACTATAATCCAGCAGTGAGATTCGAAATATATCAAGCCAGTTGGGAGCTGATTAAAACAAATGAAATAGACTAGGAGGAGGAGGAGTCTTGCGGACACCCGTGTCGAACCATGTTTCTTTGCTAATAAAATTTAGTTTACCGTTTACAATGATAACGACAAATAAAATAAAAAATATGCAAACCTAAAGTATGTATAAGAGCCACAATGATAGAAATAAAAATTCAGTAATACAAGCATTGATATAACGACAAAAATGTCGGTTTTCTGATTATTACACTCTTCTGTACTCTTTCATTTATAACTTGCCATAAAGAAAATATATCAAATAACACAAATAAATATTATATAGGGGAACACTAAAGCAGCCAACTGTTTTCGAAGGATGCTGCAGCATTTTCTCAAGAATCCTGTGTTTGTTACACTTTTTGGGTGGGTCAACCCAAGCTTATATGTAAATTTTCTATGGTTTTGTTGTTGCTAGTTAATTTGTTTACTAAATGTATGTGTAAACAAAAAAAGATTAGTAAAGATGATGTCTGCTTTCTTTTACTTAAAAAAAATATATTACAAAAATAAAAACTTCCAGCAGCTTGACTAAGTTCAGTCCTTAACATCAAATGTAGCCCAACATTGTTTTCAATGTTCTGATTATATTCATTATATTTTATCTTTAGCCTTCAGTTTTTCTTTATTATTTCTATTGTTTTAATTTCATATCAAGTGTCAAAAAGGACTTTTAGAAAATTTTTGTGTTTTTTTTCTGTCTATTAATTTTTTTAATTTAAAATAAAATGCCACATTGCTGAAATCATATAAACGACCTTAATGGCAGAACAAAAATTTTATTTTAAATATGAATAAACTAATTGAAAATTCTTTAACTTTTTTTGTACACATGAAAATTTTAAGCTTTTTTAACTGACAAATTAAATAAATAATAGTTATTAAAGGAAGATTTCATATCCTTTTTTTTAGCAAATTCATAAATAATTTTATATGGCTTAATGCATTCAAATATTATCTGCCATAGTTACAAAAAAAAATTGTTTGGGCTTGAATTGTTGTTCAAAAATATTTGCAGGAAAAATTTGTTTTAATATACGAGTACATTTGAATCTAAATAATATTTTATGAATACGCTCTCATGAATTTAAATTTTCTATTTATCTGTTTCTTTAAAATTTCAACCTTTTGCGCTAAATTTTCTTACTTGTTCTAAAAATTATACAAATTGCATTAAAATGCATTGGCTGTTTTGTGTTTAAGCTGAAAATATTCACAATTCAATATTCCATGTGACAAAAAAAAAGAAAAAAGAAATCAAAAATTGTGTCATGGTGCCATTCGGAGGACACAAAACATTTTCACCGGATGCATAAATATTTGTGTGCTTTTTTTATTGTTTTAAAATTCTAATTTTAATATTAATATTTCTACGCTGGCTCGTACGTCACACATGTGCGAATGAACAGCACAAAAAAACAAATTATTTGATATCCTTTTATTTTGTCTAGTTTCTGCGAACACAAAATTAATTTTTTTTCAAGCGAGCTACTTTAAAGTGAATGGCACTAAAGTTTTGTTATAAGAAAAGCGACTTGTGAGCAACAGAAAAGTCTTTTTTGAATTTTGTAAAATATCGGAACACAATATAATTGAAATTTCTTTATATATTTTTATTGCCATGAACTATACTGATTTTTGGACTATTGAACTAACCAAGAGGAATTCATTTTATAGGTGGTGTTACAAACACAGCTGACTACTTCTCTTTTTTGATGGCCGGCTTTATATTTCAGAATTTTTTTATTTATGTTTTCTAGTATTTTCAAATAATTTTTGATGATGATTTTGATTTGGCATAAGCGTCAATACAAGCCACAATAAAGAAAAAACTTTTTGTTAAATGTTAATTTTTATAAACAAACTGAATGGTTTGTTTTTGTTTTTATGCACAACTATTTTTTTAATTAAAATTGAAAAAAACATGAAATATATGTTTGAATTTGTATATTTTTGTGGAAATCGTGCAAGGTAACCCTTCTTTTTTTTACTGGTTGCTTGTATCGCTTAACACGGCGTTTTCGACAAACGCCGAACCCGTGTTAAACGAGGTCTACCTGTATTCGGCTTACAGAAATTTTTCTATAACTTAAAGCGTCTTTGTAGAAGAAAATTTAAACAAGTATTTTGTTAATCAATATTATTTATAAGTGATTTTTTTCAGCTGTTTATTTCTCATTTTTCTTATTAAAAATATCCAAAAAATTAAATTATTGTCTGTTAAGAAAGTCATAATGGAACATTTTTAATCAAAAGACCAACAGAACGGATCATTCACTGCGGACTGAAAATTTCAACTTTTAGGCAGAATTATTTAACAAATTAGAATATGGGAAGTAGGAAACTTTTTTATATTGCAGAGGTGGCCTAAACGTGGCTCGCGAGATGCATGTGGTAATTGTAGTCGATTGGAGTGGCTCTTATGCATAATATTTATTAATTCTATACGAAATAATTTTTATGGAATACAAAAGGATTAATTTTTTATTAAATACATTTAAAAAATATTTTATTTCATTCAGAAAAAATTATACAACTTCATTTCTTGGTAATTTTTAACAAATTTAAGTGTTGAATACAATGACTTGCAAGAATACGAAGTATCGAACATAGATATTAGTCTGATTGAGGTTTTAGGATTTTTCTGCTCTGGAAAATGTTTCCAATAGTCAATAGTTGAACAATTAATCTGTTTTACTTGCATCAGCCCTTCATCTTTTTGGAGCTCCAATAGATCTAATGCTACAGCTGCTTTATCTGAAGCTATTGGCGTTAATACAGGGCAACCATTCTTTCAAATGTGAACAAGGAAAGGATTTCCCAAAAATATAAATCGTTGCTTAAGTGCTGTTAAATCACGGAATCTATCGGTTAAATCTTCTGATAGTATATTAAGGTTTCACACATAATCTGTAACTAGTACATCAAATACGGGTAAAGTTTTGCTGATACACGTGAAATGAAGGACAATTTTATAAACCAGATCTTTGTCGAACAGTTTTAGTTTGTCATTCCCATATTTATTTTAAAATTACCAGTAGATAAACTAATTGACATGTAAATTTATGAAAAGAATTCGAACATGTACTAATTTACCGAAAAAATAATTTTTTTTTTTACTTTAAGTTAAAAATTTAAACCGATTCACTTTAAAATTGTATAAATTTTGTGTACATTTAGATAAATGAATGGCTCTTTAATTCGCAAACGTGGCCCTCGAAGTTAGCATAGTTGGCCCCCCCTTTTATACACAGTACAACAAATAATTTTTGTACTCAAATCTGAGAATTGCACATAAAAGTGGCCTAAAAAAAAAACTTCTGCAAAAATAAAAACTTTGTCAAGTTGGCTGCATTATTAATTTAATGGCCATGCGAATTTTTGTTCAAGGTGGATTTTTAGCACTTTTTCTACATTTTAAGACAGTTGTATCTCGGTATACCGTATACTTATTATATTCCATATTGCAATATTCAATGTTCTTCTTCAATGTTCTTATTAATTATTAATGCATCGAACTTGACAAAACGAATCATGCAGAAGTTCTTTTTTTTCGGGGCTACTTTCACGTGCAATTCTTAGAATTGAGTTTCAAATTAATGAGCTGAAAAATGAAATGAAATGTTGTACTGTGATTGTTACGGGATTATCCCAATCGTTAAGTTTTCACCAGATTGTCAACAACAATTACAAAACGACACAATTTCAAGTTTAGCAAAGTTTTGTATTTAAATGTTAAAATTCCTGTATTATAAAGTATTTAAGATATTATATATACAAATGATTAAAATGAAATTCACATACTTTTTTAGCGCAAAAACAGAGCGAAGCGAACTATAAATTAAATAAATTCAATTACTTTATATAAATGATGTCAAAAACTTTTACTTTGTTTTAAATCCACAATTGAGTGTTTTGGGTTCACAAGTTTTTTCAAAAAGGGTGCACGTGTTTCTTTTCCGGGATATAATTATGCAAATGAATTCGGTACAACTTTTACTCAAGTAATTAATAGTTAATCTAATCAGTTATTCGATAAATTGACATGGCATTTACACGCTAAATACTTGCTCGGACGTGGCGATAACAGTGATATTCAATATAAGTACGAGTGCGTATACTTGATATTAATAGAATTTAATTAATATTAAGTATACGCGGTTTAAAATGCAAGTTAAGTTAGAATTTGTTAGTACGTTCTCCTTCTGTTATGAATCAGCTGTGTTATTTCTATTCAATTGAAAAACGGTAATTTTGGTTTGTTGTTACTTGTTTCGCTGTGTTCTGTTGCGGACAAATCTGTCGAAAATAGAATATAACGTTAAGTGACAGCCATGAGTTTGTTTGGTGTGAAATACTACCTACTCAGTTTGTGTTAAAAGTCAGAAAATTTTATTTTAATTCAAGATTTTTAAAGATTTATATATTTTCGTCATATGAAATATATTTTGCTGACATGTATTCCAATAATTACATCGTCCACACCCGACAGTTCAGACACAGAATTAAAAAATATCTTCTACAGAAAAGAACGGCACAGAACGGCAACGAAAAGTAAAAACTAATGAGTCCTTTATTTTCTTTTTGATGGCAAACATTCTTTCACAATAATTGTATTAATAAAATGAGATATGCTTTTTTCAAATGTATGTGATATATGAATACAAGAGTAATTGATAAAAATAACACTTAAAAAGGGAAGAAAAGCAGCTCCTTAAAATGCTTTTGTATAGACATATATCTTTTAAAAGATCTGCTCAAAGCTAATTCCTAAAATATAACAGTTTCAAAGCCAAATCAATTTTAGAAAATACATATCTATTGAAAAAAACAATGGTTTAATGAAGAACCATTTGCGTTCAGTAATTAAAAAAATGTTTTTTATTCTTGAAAATTGTTTTTTATTCTTGAAAATAATATATAAAAAAACGAGAGCTTTTTATTTTTAAAAAAGGTACGCTTATTGCAATTTAAAGTAATCTAAATGTGTTTGAAAAGAGTTGAAAACAGGAATTTAAAATTGTAATTAATTAATCTACTGCAGATACTTTTCCAGCAAATGAAATAGAAAAAAATGAATTATAATATAATTTAATACTCGTATTTACTGTATTTTGTAAGAACGCATTAATGGCCGTCTCCTTGGCCCAAAAATCTCGGAAAGAAGGATGATGAGCTGGTCTGTCTATATAATCCATGATCACACAGGCTTTTCATAAAAATAACCAGATCTTTTTTTTAAACAATTTCTTTAGTTGTTATTAATTTTATTAAAATAAGTTTATTTTTTTTAATTTTTATATTAAATTTGATTTTATTTATATGTTTGCTGTTGTTATATTAATTGTTTTCCTTTATTTATAAAAACAAATGTAAATATTTAATCAATCTTCACTTTCACTTTTAAACGAAAACGAAAATCTCGGAAAACAACAATCTTTGCTATTGTCGATACACTGTCAATTGCACAATTAAACGAACGAAACAAGGAATGTTTAAGTGAATCTATGCACACCACCAACAACGCCAACAGTGTAGTGTGTTGATTATTGTTGTTGTTGTTGTTATTGTTGTTGTCGTTTGGCGATTGACGTTTAAAGGTAAAACTGTTGCAATGCAGCCTAAAGGCATAAACGTTTAGTTTTCTTTTTGTAGGTTGTTTATTGCGTTTGTGTGTCTTTTAAAAATCCCTGCATATGACATTTCCCTTCTTTTTTTTTTTTGAATGATGACAAATCAGGAAAGTGAGTGTGTCTTTTTCTTTGTTAACGTTGTCGTAGCTGTCGATGTAATTTTTTTTTTATTTAAAGTTTGTCGTATTAGTGAAAGGCCAACAAAAATACATAAAGATGGCTGACAATATGGCGGAAATCGGAAACGATGCCAGCAAAGCATAAAACAAATGCACATTTATTGTCACATGTGTGGTGCAATATTTGCACAAATTCTTTGAATAGAAATGCAGATTGAATGTGTCATTGACGTGTTGATCGTATTAGTGTTAGCATTTGTATATGTGCATTAGAAATCGCATGTAGATGGTCTTCCACATCTATCGGTTTTGTTTAAATTGTAGTTTCTATTGTTATTACTGTGTCCCTATACCAGCGTATATGGCGCTTGTGCGAATACATCACGCCTGAGTTTTAGGGCCAAAGCCGCTTTAGCTTGAATCATACGTTTCTGGAAAAATATGTTTTGATTTAAAGAAAAAGTTACAAGCTCACTGAGCTCACACTTATAGGCTTAAATGCCTTTGTGCGGACAAGAGAACAGTGGTTTAATGGTCAGTTAATGTAATAGATTTAAATAGTTAGACAAAAATAATTTTTTTTTCGAATAAAAATTTAAAAAAAACTTTGCTTGACGAAAAAAAAAATTATAAAATAATTAAAAAAAAATAAAAACTTAAATGATTTCTTCATCAACACAATAAAGACAAACAAATTAGAAAACAGTCACGTTAAAAATTTACTCAGGCAGCTCGCTCACGCTCAATTTTTATACACTCACGTTTATGCACGCTCTCATGATTTAAACAAAAAACTAATCGTGATAATGCGTGATTAAACGTGCTCACGCATCGACATTTTACAGAAGATACTTTTTCCATAGACACTTTCATAAAAGGAACTTTTCATGAAAGCGTATTTTCAAAATTGGTTTTTTGAAAGAAAATGCTTTAGAGGTCCTTTTTTAACACATACTTGTTTAAAGGTCCTTTTCTTAAAAGTTGCTCTTTGAACGGCACGTTCTGCAACCTCCGGGCCAGTGTTTTGTTTTTCTAAATCAAAATGAGTTATTGGAAAGTAAAAAAAAACAATTTTGTCTTTAGAGAAAAAAAACAAACAAGAAGAGCAATAAGTGAACGCATATTTAAACAAGCAACGGATTCTCCCTTTGCTGAAATACTCGTACATGTGTAGAAATTCTAAATCACAATATTGCTGCATGTACGAATTTCAAAACAAAAAACAAAAAAATTTGTGTTTCTAAACAAACATAAAACTACAATTGGATTTTCTTGTTACTTTCTACTCACATTCGCAGTATGAACTATTTTTTTTCTAGTATTCTGCTGTTGAGTTTTCTTCGTTTTTTTCCGAAATACAAAAAGATAAAACTAAAAGTTAATACGAAATAGACGTCAACGCGAATTCAATTGAATTGTATTTCCGTTTGTGCCACATACCAGTGGCCATGTTGTAATGCAATCGTACGTGTGTGAGTTTGTTGCTTTCCATTGTCTTATATTTACAAACATTTCAGAAACGTTGTATTACCATCATTAATATTACCAACACATATGCACCATTGTACTCGTAATATGTACATGTTATTAGACTTAAATATTTATGGTTTTATAAAATGAAAAGCAAATATTTATAACATTTTATGGCTCATACTTAATAATGACAACAACTTTTCGTTTAACTAGCAGGCAGCAAGCGAAAGTTTTTTTTTCCTTTGGCATGTTTGTTGTAGCGATTCTTAAAGCTTTTCGTTTACTTACAGCCAGCCCCTTGTTAGTGTCATTGTTTAGTTGTCATAAAGTTTAACGTAAATATTTCTTTAAAAGAATATTTTTTTCATAATCAGGGACGGTTCATTTTAAAAGAAGTGTATTAAAGAAATACACATGTGTTTGTAATAAGAAGGTGTAGGCACAACTACTACTACATTTGCATGTTGTGTGTAATTTGTACGCGGACAAACAAAAGAAGACCAACTTAAAGTGTTTGCTATCACTAAACTAATAACATTTTCAGAGGAAATTAAAATCGATTTTGCAGCCGACTATTCATGGAATTATATTTTAATGAAGCATTATAAAATAAAAATCGTGCAGAGTACAGCGCAACATAGTTAACTACCTTCCTTTTACCGAAAGTATAATTTCAAAATTTATACTATCGCATCTTTACTAAAAAAAATATTGGAACTTACTACTTACAAACATTAATAAAAAAATAATTCAATCAAAATAATCTGCTTTATAAGCTTTATTTTCTGAAAAATTGGCTAAAATTCAATTCTAAAATTTTACAAGCTTATTTCAATAAACAAATTCTAGTACTAAAATCGAAAAAAAAATTACTTACAGAAAAAATTTTTTATTTTTATACTAATAAACAGATGTAAAATTGATATTTTAGTACTAATTTACATAAACAAAATTTTTATATTCGTGGTTTTTTCTTAGTACTAAATTTTTAGTAATAATTTTTTTACTAATTTTTAGTACTATTTTTTTTTTGTACTGATAAAAATTTGCAATTACAATTAGATACTTTTAAAACGTTTATTAGCCAATTTTCATAGTACTAAAGGTTCAACTTCCCAAAAGGCACTGTTAGTACATAAAATTATTTATTTGTTGCGAAAAATGCAAATCATGAGAATAGTCATTAAATAATTAGCATTAATCAATGACTAATTGCTGTCAGTGCGGTATTCGTTAGCAAGACGGTGGCACAAAGTTTTGGTAGAATCTAAACTTAAATATCTTAGAAGTTCTAGTAATGTCCTTAAAGTGTAAGTGCTTCAGTTTAGAATAGAAACAATTTTATTTAAGTATTAATCAAATCAAAAAAGTTGTCTTAAGTAAAAAAAAAAATTAGAAATGAAAATGGTACATGAGATAAGACCAATGCGTCTAAGAATGGGTTAATTTAATATGAATTAGTGCTGGTAAAATTCTAATATTTATCGTTTTTATAATACTTGCAAATAAGTCTCGTATTCTTTTTCATGTCATAATTTGTATAATTAACAATTTGAAATAACATTCAGCCGAGCCACCTTGACAATGGCAAATACATGGATACATATGAACATGAAACATTAATGATTGGATGGCTCAACAAAAAAAAAACAACGATGTCCAGTAAGTTGAAATTAATTGATATTAATTTTTCCGTTGTTCCTTTGGAATATTCTCTCATATTCAAATCTTTCTGCCTGAAAAACGCTACAAACTTTAGCCAAACAATAATCAGTTTGGATTATAACCACTAACAAATAATTTAGCTCGAAAAATAATCACATGAAATAAAAACTTTTATATTTAAAAGTTTTAACATGAAACCATACACGGGTGAATATATTTATTTTTATTTATTATTAAATTTGAAAAATAAATCATTTTCGTGCACAGAAGTACTTTTAATTTACAAACCAAAAATATCTTAGTTTTTTAGAAATAAACAAAATTTTATTTAAGAAAAAAATCAGTACTAAAATTTTATATTTCCTTGAAGAAGCCACACAAAGAAGTGGCGAAATATCGGTTAACTAATAAAATTTTGTAAACGTTTTTTACAAAAAATTTACCTATAGCTCGAGATAAATTAGATTCATTTACTAAAATTTTTGCAATAAAAAATTTTAAAAATTTAATATTATAAAAATTATACTAAAATTTTATTTATATTTGTTGCAGCACGAAAATGGTAAGCAATCTTTAAGGCAGCACAAAAAAAAAATGATTTTCCTTCGGTTGGTCTCATTTACCTTTTCAAACGAAATTGTTTATTGTGCAGGAAGAAAAACATCCTTTTTATGCAGACATGAGTTCCATTATTTGTGTTTGGCTCTATGGGCTTTTTTGCTACGGACAATATATGGCTCTATATAATCGTTAAAGTATCTGAAAGTATGTTTGCTTGACTGCTTGTCTGTGTCTAGAGGTTTGTTAGTATTGTAACGATTTTTAAATTATTGCTAACAGGCTTTTTAGCCGGAGTGTCAACAGCTTTTTCTTTTATTTCGACTTGCTGACTTTTTGTTGTTGTCACTTTTATATATATTTTTCTAATATTTTCTGTATGTTTTTGTTTTTGTTTGTGTTGTTGTCTTTTTCGTTGTGGTTCCTTGTGTCTAGAATTTCCTTGCCACTTGATTTTGTTGGAAGTTTTGTAATGGCAGCCTCATTGTTCTTGTCGTTGTTGTCATTTATAACTTCTAAAAGTATTTTGCTCTAGTAGTTGTATTAAATAAACTTTATTAGGTCGCTTTATGATCACATTGTTTTTTTTTGTCTTTGTTGGTTGTTAGTTACACTTTCCTGGGCTCATCCTCTGTCTCCTTTGCTGTGCTTACTTAACTGCTTTTCAAACTGCTGGTAAAATTCAGGCATGTTCAATATACATTTCTGTTTGCTTACGTAGCAGGTTTGGTTTATTAAAATTGTCGTTTAAAATTGTATGCAAATGTTTGCATTTGTGCTTTAGCTAAATACTTTTGTAGAACTTTAAAATGTACTTTTTATAAACGTAAAAGTACCTTTTATATCTCCATTTTCAGCCGTCCTGTCGCTTTTTGCTGCTGTTTTTATTTTCCATTTTTATCTGTTTATATTTGAGTTTTGCTGAAATCTTTGTGCAGTTTTGCTATTATTTTATGATTTTTTTTTTCATTGTTTTCTCGAGTCTTAGGGACAAAAATATTAAAATAGATATGAATTTATGCTGCCTGTTTTTTTTTTGTTTGTTTGTCAGGTTTCGTTTAAGTAAAAACAAAGAAACAGGCCAAAGGAATTTAATGGCATAAATATTTTAGTTAAATTAAAAAATATAGAAAATGGAATTTGAAAAAAATTTCTGCAAGAATGCTGTTTGAAAATTTTAGACAGATGGGGAATACAAGTTTTGATACACATATTTTTTTTTGTAAAATTACTTAGTAAATATTATAAAAAAGAAATACTCACAAGACGAACATAATTTAGTTTTTATTAAATTGTGTGCCTTCTAAAATTATAGCTGAAGTAAAATTTGAAACAAAAAGTTTTTAAAATAGATTATTTTTATAAATATTATTTTTATGTGGGGAAAAAAATCATAACATAATTCTAGGACTATTTAAGACAACAAGCTTTAAATGTATTGCAGGATATATTTAATTGACAATATTCAGTAAATAAATAGAATAACAAAAGTGGCAGACCTGTTCAATAAAATCAAATACTAGTATTCTTTTCACAATGGCTTATGATGATACTCCATTTAAAGTAGTTTTCTTAATTTCATATTTTAATTGCCCATTTAAATTAAACTAAATGCAGTGGTCGCTTTTTTCATATAATTGTCTTAAAATAATATTCATAATTCTGTTGTCATTTAAAACTTGTGTCCTTAACAGTTTTCGCTTTTATTATTTCAACCCTAAACACGTGCCATTCAACAAAAGCACGTAAAAAGCATCATCGTCATCATGATTATTATTGTCGAAGGAAGAAAGAACCCTACTCACCGCCACTAACAATTTCCAAAATTATTTCGTAAGATAAATAGACCTCAAATTTAAATTAAACTTTAAATTTCTTAAAAATTTTACTTGGAAATTCGCTTGGAAACCAAAAGATAACAAAAACGAACAGGCCAAAAGTATCAAAGGCAGCATTTAACAAAGTTATATTTATTTTACTGCAGCCTTATCTTTCACATTTGGGTGCTTTCATCATCCTTTAAATCGTAGCAAAGGGGAGTGCAAAGAGGACTGATGTCTGCCTTTGTAAATTAATGTTACAAAAAAGGGTCAATTTACCAGCATTATTATAAGCTTTTGATATTTACTTGACCATGTGAAGGTTTGTAAGTTTAAAATGTGTACGAAAGTAAGTGACCATATATTCGTGCACAAGCACATTCTCACGAACACGTACATGCATGCTTCACCTGTTTGTTTATTTGATCACACACACACACATGCACGTAAACATAAAATTCAGGCGTTCCCTTATATTCAGCTAGAGACTCCGGTTGCTGGAGTTGAAGCAAGAAACAAACTGTGTGTAACTCATGAATACAGCTACTTGCCTATTGACCTGACCTGTTTCCCCTCCCTGCTACTCTTCTTGTCGTGCCGTCAATATTCTTTAACAGTACGTGTGCATAAGACTCAATTATTTTATTCCGTTTTATAACTGTCGTTGCATGTAACGAGAGGGTGCAGTTTCGGTTTCCCATTTTACTGTTTAGTGGTGTGCGTGTGTGTGCTTGTGTGCTTGTATGAGTGTTTATACTTTCGTTGCATGTAATTGACCTTCATTCATAATGGAGTATATTGTTGTTAGTATTGGTAGTACTTTTCTTGTTGTTGCTATTGTTTTCATTTATTATATTGCATTTAAACTATAGATTTTCTTTGTATAATTTATGAATGAAAACAATATTGAGGGTGCAGTTTTGAAAGCAATTTAGAGAAAGACTCTGCTTAAAAATAATTTATATATGCCAAACAAGGACCTCACCTTATATACAGTATTAAGGATTTAGAGCAGGGAATATTTTATCTGTAGATTATAATAACTTTGCTTGAAGTGCTTTTTATTTTGCTTTGAGAGAGTTTGAGGATGGCAAAAGATAAAAGTTTAATATAAACAAGTAAAAATGAGGAATAAAACATTGAAGTAGTGAAAAAAATCCAATTTTATTTTAATAAGACTTTTAAAATTGAATTATTTCCCATTTATTTACATTTCAAATATATAATTTCTAATACTTTTATTCTATTTAACTCTAACATTTCTGCATAAAACAATAATATTTTTGTAATCCAATTTTTTTTTGCTAAATTTCCATTTATTACATTATTATTTAAAATTTGCACCAGAATTTCGTACTTATGTATTAAACTGCAAATTGAGAACTAAAGAAAATAATTAAAACAAATTTTGTTCCAAAATTTTTTTTAAACTGATCGAATTTGAAAATAAAATTTATTTTTGCCCAATTTTTACTATAAAATTGATTAAAACCGAAATTTTATTTGAAACTGAAAGTTATTACCAGGGGGCAAATTACGGCATTCGATATCGAACGAAATCCCCATACAAAATTTTGTGAATTTTTATGGAAATTTATGATCTTGTTTTTTTTGTACGACATTTTAAGTACAGAAAATTTTACAACAAAATTTTAAGCACTCAAATTTTTAAATTCTATTTTTTATTAAAATATTTTCCATCCTAAATTTTTACAACAAATTTATTTGCTACCCAAAATTATGCAGCAGTAAGTATGTGCAGCCGAAATTTTTTTGTAAATGTGTATGTGCACAAATTAGTTTTCATTACAGAGACTTTAGTACTAAAAACTCTAGACATAGAAAGTTTAACAGATCATCTTTTAATGCTTAACTTATGAATACAGAATTTTTTACTGCAACTCTTTTTCTTAAAAAAAAAATTAGTTCTAAAATTTTTATAATCAAATTTTAACAGTTTATTTATTTGATATATTTTTAAAATGAACAAGAAATAACTTGTAAGTTAAGACTTTTGAACTTTTCTTAGTGTTTTTATTCCTCAATTCCGTGTTAGAACTTTAAAAAAATTTGTTTGAAAATTTGTTTGGATTTTTTTTATGCTAAAAAATATTAATATGAATTTTCTTTTATTAGAAAGCTTTTGGTACAAACAATACAAATATTTTAAGATAGAAGAAATTTCAAATTTTTAGTTCATTTTTATAATAAATTTTAGAGCCCCAAAACTCTCTGTTTGTTTCTAGAAAATTAGAACTATAATATTTTACAGTCTTCCTTCCTTTTTAAAAAATTTTTAAACAAAACTTTTGGAGAAAATAACTTTTATCACTTTAAAATATCTGTTTCTATGTTTTAGTACAAACTTTTTTATGCCGAAAAGTTTTAAAGCGAATTCTTAGTGAACTTTTCAATGAAATGTCTTAAGCAAAAAAATTTTTGTCTAAACTAACAATCAGTTAATTTGTTTTCAGTTTTAATTTAATTTTTAATTTTTTTAGAAAACCCTCAAGAAACAAAAGTTTTTGAAAACCTTTGAAAAAATATATCGAGGCAGTCTCTATTAATAAATTTAATAATTTTTATTTATTCAAATTCACACATGTTTTTAAGATTGAAATACTTGAATTCATAACTTTTCATAAATGGAGTTTTTAGAATCACATTTTTTATTTTTATTTTTAAAATTAGGCCGTATTCATAAAAAATAATTTGTATTTGAAATGTATTTTAAGACATACAAATTTTCTATGAAACCAAACCCAAATTATTTTTTTATGAATACGTCAGTTAATATTTAATATATAATATTTAATTTTGGCCAAATTTTTTTTTACATAATTTGGTATTAAAACTACTAATTTGTAGTCAGAACTATTATAGTAAAGCAACTTTCTCTAATGGAATTTTTGGACCTTTTTTTGGATCTTGTTCTTTGACAATTTTAATTTGTAATTTAACGAAAAAACACAATATTTTTTTATAATAAATGTTACTGTAACTAAAAATTATTAGTTAAAAATTAGAAGTGCTTTTGTGCATAATTTTTCTGCAATGAATTTGTTTGTACAATAAGTTTAATTGCTGTTTTTTTTATTTTAACAAATCATTTTAGTACCTAAAATTTTGATATAAAATGTTGTTAGCAGCTAAGAAATTTTAGTAAAAAAATGTTTTAGTATATTTTTTTGTGTAAAGAAATTTTCAGTGGAAGTGTTCACTTGTAAATTATTATTAAACAAAATATTTTAGTACAACAATTTTCAGAATAAATGTTGGCATTTCCCGAAAACTTATTTTTTTTTGTAATAACAAGCAATTGTTAATAAAAATAAATATGCAAGACTGGCTGGAAAAACATCTAACATTTACATTTGCAATGAACTTTAAGATATAAATAATTGACTCTAAAGATTTTCCCTTGTACTAAAAGACTCAAACTCACAAATTCTTTTAAACTTTATTTGAATAAATTGTGTGTTATTTCGTTTAATATTGTTGCCTTATTATTATGGCCTTAGTTCCCGCCTTCTGGCTTTAAAATTTAATAAACATGAAAAAAGAAAAACAATAATTCGAATGAACAAATGAATAAAAATGAGTGAATTCTGCTTAAAAACTTTATTCATGGCTGGTCTAACGCGTACGTGTCGTAATATTAAGAGCGAATAAAAACAATTTTGACTTTTTCAACAGCACATTTTAATTTGTTTTTATTCTTTTTGTTAATATAAAATTCATCATCATTTGCGTGTAGATTGCTTGAGCCGAACGAACCCCACATGATGATGTGAAAGAAAATGTAAATATTTTTTTTTTAATTTTCGGTTTCGTTATTTTTTTCAACCTGCAGATTTTAAAAGGCCAGGAAAAAAATCTTTGTGGTCTACTTTCAGTAGGGGATTTTCTCTTTTTATAGTGTCACGACTACAAGAACATATTGTGCATTTTTTTGTTTCTGAAAGTTGTTGCTGCCGTTTTTTGGGCTTTTTTGCTGTGTGTGTGTGTGTTTTTGTTTAAAACCAATTGTGTTAACCTTAATTTGCATATTAGCTTAAGTGATTGCTGGCCATTACAATAATTTTTTTGTTGCTATTGTTCGCTTGAATTTTTTTTTCTTTTTTTTCGGTTTGTTGCGCCACTACCAAACGGATTTTTAAGGAGGAGTTTGTTGAGGTTTGCTGGAGCCATTAATTTAAAACAGATTTATTGGATTTTTATTTTACACATTTCTTTGTCTCGTTATATTGCATTTCCTTTAAAAAAAAGAGGGGCAATTTATTATTTTTGCTAGAGTTGCTGTCTTTTGTAGAGGACTTTTCAATTTGTCATTTGTTGAATGCGAGTGCAGCATAGAGTCAACATATGATAAGAGTTATTGTTTCATTATTAAATATTTCCGTTTAATTAATTGCTGTCCGTATTTAAATGCTTAATACAATTGAGAAGAAAATAATCTATTTAGTTTGAGATAATAAGCTGTCCAAATTTATAATATAAGTTTTTCGTTTGCTTGCCAAAACGAAAAGTTATTTATTATTTTGATAGAAATAACAAAAAAACTTGAGAACAATTTTACAGGCCATTTAACTTTGAAGTCTAGGTAGACAGATGATAAGTATTTTGTAGGTAATTTGTTGTTGCTTTTTTGTTGTTGGTATGTACTTCATAAATAATTGCAGGACATTTACGAAAGATATTATACGCCTAGTTTAACTTAACAAGCTGTTGGTAAGTCAGAGTAATGATGAAACTTATGATATTATTACATGATTAGATTGCAACTGCAGATTCAAGCTCAGCGAACTAATTGACAACACTGATTATACCCGTTTGGTATTATAAATGAAACGTGTTTAACGGAAGCGGAACTTTCTACAGACTTCTGTCAACAGTGACGAGAGCTGTTTAACACATTAAATGTTAATAACATGTTAATTTTAACATGTTAATGTTATTAAGAAGTGGTACTTTGCTACTCAAAGTGTGACCACCGTGTTTATCTTTAGTAAAACAAATATAACTGGAACAATCGATGAATAAAGAAGCAGTGGTGCAAATAAAAATATAAAATTATATATAAATATAAAATTAAAACATGTGATAAGAAGTTAATTTTTTTAATCAGGAGACCATTGGATATATTTTTGATCCTTTATTTTCCTAGTGTTTAGATTTTTGCTCGCCATCAAAATATTAATGCGTATGTATAAAATAAATGACAACAATATTGTAGTACAAGACCAGGACATTAAATATGTTATTCAGGAAGAAGACCTGTAACACAGGCTAAGCAAAGCAAGGTCAGCCTTTGTAAGTCTGTATGGAAGCGAGGCAAGAGCTTTGACATTCGCACGTGCAAGGAGACTACAAGTACAGGATAGGACGATTGTAGTGTTATCTATTCAAACGCCCATATTTTTTTAGTGAGAAATGATTTTTATTGATTCAAATTACAAAACGTGTGGAAATAATAAAAATTTCAGAGTCTATTCACCTTTTACCTTGACTATGACCCTGAAACGTTTAAAAAATGAGTTGCATGTTGCGCGAATGTGATTTTGCGGTATTCTGGCGCATTTCATTACAATGGATTTCTTTAGCACATCCATACTGGCATATTTTTTTGTGCTCACCTTGTTCTCCGAAATAGCTTGAATGGAGTAGAATTGGAAAGCCATTGTCTGAACGAAATGTAGTGTGGAACATGGTTTTTTAGCCATTCTTGGCTCACAAGAGCTTTATGAGACGATGACGAGTCTTGTTGGCACGTCCACGGTCTATGAACGAAATGTTTTGCATGCCAACGGCTCTAAAGCAGCTTTCAAAACAATTTTCCGACAATAAATCGCATTGACTTTAACGCCAGGCTCGATGAAAACGATTGGACAGTATCCATCGGCGGTCGCAGCTGCCCATACCACTAATTGAGATGAAAAATTACTTCAGATGGCCGTTCGCAGTCTAAAATTTTCGTGTGTGTTTACTTACACGATAATTTTAAGAGTTCATAAGCAGCTCAATAGAAATTATTTTTCCTTGGAGGACACAATGTTTGAAGAATTCGCAACGTTCGTTCAACCGCAACAACTCCTTTGTTCTTTTGAGTCTAAATTTTTTTATTGCTTTGGTTGTAATATCGTGTGCCTTTTGGAGCTTGTGAGGCTTTACCTTCAGCTCAGTTCAGTTCGTTGGACATTTGACTACCACTACACCATTGATTTCGATGGAGTCGAGCCTTCACTTTCCGAACAATTTCATGCGATGTTCCAGCAACATAGAGTTTGGCAATCCTGCCTGTATCATCATAACGATACACAAATATTTTATTCACTTTGAAATAGCTCAGCTCACGAACAATAGCTGATTGTGATTTCCCGGCCAATTATAACGCAATCAAATTATTACATGTGAATTCCATTTCGAATAACTTTTGTTCTATAAATTTTAAATGGAAATGCTTGCGGAAGCTTGTAAACAAAGTAAACAGCTGACATTGGTATGAATTTGAGAAATCGGTTTGCCAGCATTACAAACCTGAAGTTGGTGACATTTCAATCGCTCATTCCTTCATTTATGAACAAAACTCTATGGATAATATGCTGCAGCTTTTGACCAAATCATATCATCATTATAGAACTCAGGCGGAAGTAATGACAGCATTACAAGGACTGCATTGGAATGGAACTCCCAAGGTAGCTAAAGAACACCAGGTACAGAGCAGTTTTGCAAGAACTTAATAAGCAAAATAAATCAATTGATGACATCAAAATTTTGTATAATGATATTTAGTTTAATATGGAATGTTCTTTTGAAAGGCTTATATTACCAAGTGGAACGACTAAAGGACTATTACCTTCTGAAATTTTTTATTTTTTATTTCAACCAAAAATTTTATTATTCTAGTTTATTCTCGCAAAAAAATTACTTTTAAAAATATTTATATATTATCTATTTAATATCATTTCCTTTACAGGCACTTTTTTAATACTTTATAAATTTTTTTACCTTGAAGGTGATTATCCTTTGTTAACACATGTTTAACAATTTAATAGCATACTTTTTGGCTCAAGATAACAACATAATTTGCTTTTAAAAATAACGATAACAAAAAAAAGAGAAGCAGCTGATTTTCATGAAGCTAAAGCAAACTAAAGCAATTTATTTTACAGAATATAAAATGCAACAAAAAAAAAAACGAAACTAAACAAAACAAAAATACCGAAAACAGATAAACTACAAAAACAAAAAAAGGGCAAATGCAAAAAAGAACAAAAATAAATCTTATATATCCAATTTTCTAAATTTGCAAACATTTTCAAATTACTGTGAATGTTGAATTGAAATATTTGATTGTGTGTGCTTTTCTTTTGCGTACAATATTAGTTTCTCTTTTATGTGCCACAATGTTGGCTGCATACAAAAGATCTCATAATGATGATGACGATAATGAAGATGATGATGATGATGATAAAATAAAATGGCACACTCTCACACATACTCGTACAGTACAACTAAGTAGACAAATATTTGGTGTACAAACACACTCATTCTTATTTATACACATCCAGACTCTGCAAACAACTAAAAGTATGCAATATCAATGTTGCCCAAATATCTGCTTTAAATTTTTACTGTCTGCTATTTAGATTATCCCAAACATGGAAAATTTGTTGATTTTATAGTCTCTCTTTTTTCAGAAGTTTTTTTTCTCTCTTTTATTTGTATTTTTATATGATACTTGTATTTGCAAATGTGTAAACATGTGCGATTTTCTAACAAATGCACAATTTTATTAGAAATTTTATTTATTTTTTTATTTTTGGAAACACAAATACTCATTCATACATTTCTAAAAGCAAAATTCAAATTGTTCTTTCAGAAAAAGAAGAAAAAAAGCTCAGCAAATATGTAGCACTCGCTTGTAGCATGCGAAAAATAAAATAAAAATACTATTTGTGTATTTTACATAACAATTTAAATATTTCTGAAAGACAGATCAAATGTTAACAGTTTCGTAGTTGTTACATAAAAGCAACTAAAACTACTTATTGTTGTCCTTTACTAAATAAATATAAACAACTATTTGCCAGCAGGCAGGACCCCAAAAGGATTCAACTAATTGAAATAGAAAAGGGGTTGCAGAAGCATCCCCTGCAGATGAGACTAATTTGTGTAATCAAATTGAAAGATAATTGGATGTTCAATAGTTTTAATGAAATCTTTGGTAGAAGTATTTAAGGAAAATTCATGTGAAAGAAGTTCAAGTTTGAGTTTCTAAATACATATTATTGAAATTAAGTTTCAAAAGAAAATTTGGTGCTAAAAAAATGCGCTAAAATTTATTTGCTAAAAAATTTGTTGCAAAACGGTTCTGGAAATCCCATCGATTTATTGTAGCGGCTAATTTACGCTAAAAGGAAATATTATTTTTTTTAGATCGCGTTAGTCGAATCAAATTGCGTAAAAACAGATTGAATTATTTATTTGTTTTAAATCGCGTTAAATATATATAATATGAGTGAAAAAAAATTCGCGTGAAAACAGAATTGAGTGTAATACAGAAACGATCCATACTCTGATGGCTAATGACCTCCGAGCCATTCGTGAGAAAAAAAGCAGAAATCTTCAACAAAGTCTGAGAAAATCGAACTGACAGGAAAAACTACTGCGAGGCCAGCTGCGGTAGTCACATGAATGATATCGTGTTGAATAAACAATGGGAACATTTGTTATTTCTAATGAAGTCATAATACACCCAAAAGAAATCAATTTTATTTTGTATAATTTTGAAAATACTACCTTGTATTTGGATCGCCCGTTATAATGTTTAATTATGAGTGATGGCTACTTTCTGTCTTAGGCAGGATTCGGCTTCACTTTGGGAGTTTTGGTCATTAACTAAAAGACTGTTTTGAACAGAAAGAAATGAAATTGCCAGCTTCGTTCAATTCCAAAGATTCTGATATTTGCAACTTTCTTCAGCATGTTTGGAAAGGCGTCAAAGTTTTCTCCCTAATATTTTTTTTTGGTCAAATAACCCTCTTGGAGGCATACGGCTTCCACAAAGTATCTCTATCTTACACGATTTATTGCAGTTGTTCTCGCGCCTTCCCATACAAGATTGCACTGTCCCAGTTCTTAGAGGATCGTGTGTCTGCATGTCAGTCCAACAAGGTTTCTTAAGCCTTAAGGATTCCACTCCAGTGCCATTCTTGTTATACTCTCAGTTTTTTTTCTAATAAAATGACCGATCCAATTCCATTTCCTTCATTTTATTTGTGTTAGTATGGGTTCCTAATTTGTGAAGTTCCAGAGATCTGTTTTGTTGATGTTGTTAGTCCAGAATATTCTGCTTTTGATTCTGAGACACTTGTTGATGAATATCTGTAGCTTTTGCGTGATGGTATTTGTTACTAACCAGGTTATACCTCCACACAACAGAGTAGACTTTACACACGATTTGTCTGGATATTTGTGTGTTTCTTCTTCCGAAGACTACAACCATGTCTTCCGAATACCGCTCTCGCTTTATTGAGCATGTTATTCACATTTGTTTCAGCGACGCCATTCGTTGACACTGTACCTTCTCGATAGCAAAAGCTTTCTAAGTATTCATGTGGTTGACCTTGTAGCATGATGTTATTAATGCTAACGTTGTTAATTCTCCTCTCTAATATTAATATTAATATTAATATTAATAATCAGTAAAGTGTCCTTGTTTTGTGTAGAACTCATAAAAAATCGTTTTCTTCTCTTCTTTTAATTTTTCTTAAATTTAATGCCAACTACTATTTAAATTATTCACATTTTTTATTAGTGACTCAAATAATTATGTAAATAATTATATACGAATGAAAATATTACATGCAAATGTTCATGTTTGTATGCACAAATTTTGCTTTAATTGATTTAATTTTGTTTTCGTTTTTTTTTTAATTTTTTTATTAACATTTACATGTAATCAATTATAACACAATTTAATGTACATTTTTCAATTGAATAAATAATTTGATGGATTTTTGTTATTTGGTTGAGTGGTTTGCTCTTTCTCACCCTCACTCTCTCTCCTTCTCTCGACACTTGTTTTCAGTCACTTGCCGTACAGAATACCCAGCAAGAAATTTCGCTTATAAATTTGCTTACAAAAAGGCATGATTTTCAAATGACGAATTACGCCTTGAATCAGTACAGAGTGGCCGATGAAAGCCGCTACCAAAAGAAAACTTGATAACTTTTTTTTCTATTTAAGTAGTCTGGCATTTTTTTGGTTTTGTAGATTGATCCTGAAAAAAAGAATCTGGACTGTTTGCCACTTTCACGCATTGGAGTCTGTTGTTTTGCTTCAAAAAAAATATAGGCACGCGTTTGGCGCTGATCCTTCGAGTAGATGGACCATTATGAGACTGGTGAATAATTTTATAGAGCATGGGGCAGTCGTTAGAAGACCTTATAATCGAAACCCTTCTGTTTACAAAAAAGAAACAAGGAGATTATCTGCTAAAATGTGTGTCAGTAGGCAGACTTTGCAGACAATAATGCATAAGGATTTCAACTAGGATTCGCCTAAAAAAATACAATTGGCTAATAAGCTTAATGCAGCAGACTTGCCGATTCACATCATCTCTGCTGAGGCTCATTTCGATCTGAACAGCAACGCAAACAAACAAACAATTGTCGCATATGTCGTTGTTCCAACCCAGAAATGCTGCATGAGAGGGAATTGCATCCAACTCGCGTCAGCGTGTGGTATGCAGTTTCTTTAGTCTGTGTTGTCGGGCAATATTTCTTTGAATAAAACGGACTCAGCATTACGGCTAATGGAGACCGTTACTTGAGCATGCTAAAATAATTTTTCTATTCGGAACTACGCCGAAAGGATATTCCTTTCAACTTTGTGTGGTTTCAACAAGATGGTGCAACTGCATATAAAGCTCAGCCGGTTATGGCCGAATTGCGCAGAAAATCTCCTAAGAAGCTCATTTATGAGGAACTCAACCTTCCGTTGGCACCACAGATCATGTGACCGAACCGGAGCTTTTCTTGTGGGATTATCGTAAACAAGAAGTGTACAAACTGCAACCGACAAAGGTGGATGAGGTAAAACAGTCAATTCGAGGGAGATGAGCTGCAATTTTAGCCTCAACTTTGCGGGCAATAATGCACAACTTTTTTGCTAAGATGCCGAGCCTACATCAACGAGCAGGGCATACAATAAATTCAATTACCTTTAAAACAAATTAAACTTTTTTGTTGAATACCATTCAATGGGCTTTCAAATGAAAAAAGATTGAATAAATTCCGTAAATTATAAAAAAAAGTTATTCCAGTTTCTTAATGTAGCAAAATTCATCAGCCACCCTGTATTTAATTTTAAATACTATAAAATTTCTATTATTAAATCGCGAAGCCATTTTGGCTTGTCTGCAGAAACACCCAAGGTATAGATAGGCAGGAATCGAACCTGTGAACCCCAGATTAATAGTCAATGGGGGCTCCTCAAATGTGTACAAAATAACCTGCTTTCTTTAAGTTGATTATTTAATGCATAAAATATTTGCAAACCTTCCGCTTTTTACCTGTTGTTGTTTACTGGGCTGCTTTGTTCGTCCTTGTTTGGTAATTTTAACAATTATTTATTTATTGATATTTAAAGTAGATTTTAAATCTGTTTAATCATCATAAGTTTATTTTTTTTATCACCAACATCAGCAGCAAACAGCATCGCTGTTATATTTAATAAATAAATAATAATGATTTAAAAATCGTGTAAAGCTCTACACCACAAACATAAAGATATAACAGGTAAATTTAGGCACACTCTCCGAGAAATGAATAAGGAAACATACTTTTATTTATCTCATATAATTTTCATAAAGAAAATCTTTATTTTATTAGTTTCCTTTTATAGTCCTATTTAAATTCATTACACTAACAAAAAAGCAGCACAAAAAGATTTGTTGTTTGTACACATACAAACACACATGCAAACATACGCACACACATACAACCCAAAAATATTTACACACTTATTAAACATCATCAAAAGAGTAGTGGAAGAGTAGCAAAGAGCGGTGAAGCCATAAAACACGTTTAACGTCAACATTAATTTGACCATATTTTTCATATAAAATGACAGTTTAATTAATTGCTTAAAATGTAATAGTTTTATCCTGTTTGGTTTTTTTATTGCAATTGTTGCTATTGCTGTTGTTTTTTGTTGGCTTTTATTATTATTTGTATATCAATTGTCACCATTTGAACTTAATGTTTTGTTTTAAAAGTATAATTGTTGTACGTTTGGCGGCGTATTAAATTGTTATTAACAACAATAGCACACGGGTAAGTGCACATGTTGGATAGTATTTTAAGTGTTGTATTTGCATTACAATAAATTAAATGAAACAAAAGTTAAGTAGAGCAAATTAAGGACAAAAACAGGATAATTATGTAAGAACTCATATGAAATGGTAATAGTAAACGTAAAGGCGGTATTAATTAATAAATACTATCATAAACCACTTTGCTATTTACTTTGCTTTACTTTTGTAAAGGATGCTGTTTAAAAGAAATAGCTTTTAAAAAGGATAATTTTTTACAAGTTTTTTTTCGTTTTTGAAAAAAGCTGCTTTTAAAAGGCTCTTTACTCAATCCCTTTTGAAGGTATTCCTTTAAAAACGGAATTTTTTTAAGAGAAATTTTCTTAAGCAAATTTTCGTTAAAAGCCACATTTCAAAAGAAAATTTTTCCAAAAGGTATTTTATTTAAAATGTGCTCTTTTGACACGGTACTTTTCCTAAGAGGTACTTTTCAAGCTAGTACTTTCTTGAAAATACACGTTTCTTTAAAAACACTGTTTGAAAGCTCTTTTTTTGTAAAAAGGATTTTTTTAAAAAGGAATTTTCATACGTTCTTTTTGAAAGAGTACTTTATTCCTTAAATAATTCTTTTAATGCAACTTTTGAAATTACACTTTATTTAAAAAGTTCTCTTTTGAAAAATTACTTTTTAACAGAAACTTTGGAGGAAGTACTTTTTTAACAGGCACTTTTTTAACATGTCCTTTTATTAAATATACTTTTCTTCAAAGAAATTTTCTTTTGACTGCTAATTTTTGTAAAATGTACTTTTCTGACTGCTACTTTTTGTAAAAAGTATATTTCTTAAGGCTACTTTTTATAAAAAAATACGATATTTTTAATGTGACTTTTTGCAAAATTTACTCTCTTTAAAGAGAAAGTTTAATGGATTTTTAAAGATAGTTTCTTAAAATGTACTATTTGAAAGGTATTTTCTTTAAAAAGACTTTTTCAAACGGAGTTATGCTAAATGTTACTTTATTTAAAAAATACCTCCTTATAAATGTACTTGTTTAAAAGGGACATTTTAGGAGGCTTTTATGTGAATGGTAATTTTTGGAACGGTTACTTTCTTTTTGAAGTGCTTTTTTAAAGGTCCTTTTTTAATTTTTGAAATAATAAGTTTTTTTAATATTAGTGTTTTAAATGCAAGTTATATGCACTTATTGTCACAAATATTATTTAAAAATATATTGAAGTTAATTATGGAGGGGTAAATGTATTTTTATATAATTTTTCGGATAATTAGTGCATAGAAAGTGCATCTAGTACAATAATAAATTTTTTTTGAAGTGTAGTTTTTAAAAAAGTTATTTTTTAGCTGTACTTTTTTCAAATGCACTTTTTTATAAGGGTACTTTTCACAAGAATTTTTAAAGTCCTTTTTTCCAGGGAGCTATTGATTTTGAAAGGTATTTTTTAAAAATGTAGTTATTTTAATGATAATTTTTTCATGTACTTTTGAAAGTTATTTTTTAGCGCTCCTATTTGAGAAGGTATATTTTTAGAAGCTATTTTTTAAATGGGACTTTTCTAAAGGGTACTTTTCTAAGAGGGGTTTTTAAAGTTAATTTTTTTAATGAGCTTTTTTAAAAGATACTTGTTGAAATGGTACCTTTTAAGAAGGGAAATTTTTAACGGGTACTTTTTAAAGGCTACTGTTAAAATGATACTGTTTTAAAGGTAATATTTTAAATGGTAGTTGTTGAAACGTACTTTTTTAAAAAGTACTATTTTAAAAGGTACTTTCCAATGAGCTACTTTTTTAAAAGATACTTTTCTAAAAGGTGCTTTTTTAAAAGGTATTTTTCTGAGAGGTTCCTTTTTAAACGATTCCTTTGTAAGAGGTACTTTTTTAAGGATACTTTTCTAAGCAGAACCTTTTTAAAAGGTACTTTTCCAAGATATACTCTTTTAAAAGGTACGTCTTTTGAAACTGCATCTCTAAATATGTTTTTTAATACTTTTTTAATGTTCTCTTTGAAAAGTAATTTTCTAAAGTTTCCTTTTTGCAGGAACTTCGTCAAAAGTACTTATAAATAAATTAATTTTTGTAACGTTCTTCCTTAAAAAAATATATGCATTCATGTATAGATTACATAAGTTTTGTATTAATAGCAATTCAACAGAAATCGCTGTACTTTTAATTTTCAGATTAAAAATTATCCATTTTACTGCATTTACAGGCATTTATTTATACCTTCGTTTTATCTCAACTATTCAAACAGTTGTTGTTGTTTTGGGTCTTGAATAATTTTTCTATTAACTTTAAGTGAAACTACGGAAAACGTGACTTTGTATAATTTTTGTTCGTTTCCGTTCAAAAGTTTGTTTGTGTAAAGTGTTGAATGGGGGTTTTGCATAAAAGTTTTAACAACTTGTGTAAAGTGAGATACATAATCGCCAATTGATTAGCTTTTTGACTTAACACAACATGCAACTTTGAAGAAGGAAACGAGTGCAACAGCTTAACGAGTTAAAGAAGAAAACATGTAAAAGTGTAATGTTCAAACACGTACTTATTTCCGACTTAATATATTAAAGTCAATTGTTAAATAAAACATTTGCAGCTATTAAAGCAAATATCTACCAGCTGCACAAGAGATTCCCGCTTTAATCCTGATTTTTATCCAAGAAGAAAATTTCACTACATTCCGATGGAAATTATCATTACTGAACAAGTTTTTTACTCCAAGTTTTAATATTTTGGACTTTCCTCTGTTTTCTTTGATAAATGAAAATCCATTATAAGTGCAATTGGCCATTTCGTGTTCCCTCCTTCGCGTAATCCGACAACATGTTCTCATGAGTTTTCTGTTTCAAACTAACATTATTTGATTAACGTTAGAATGATATGGATCAAGATTGAAGTAGCAACATTGGTTTTAAGTTTCAAGTGTAATGTATGCATATGAATGCCTGGTACTCAGTCACCCACTCATACACACAATCTATCTGCCACAAGAAACCATATTCGCATATCTATCCACAAATCTAGGTAGCAACCAAGCCAACTACTTAAACTTGCTGTGGCGCTATTAAAGTGCTAGTTAGTCAGTCAGCCAGTCAGTCAGTCAACCAGTCATTCATTCGTTCATTCATTCAATCATCCATACAGCCAATCATCCATTCATTTATGCAGTCATCAAGTAAACTACCGAGCAAATACGTGAAACTCATTGATACTCATGCTAAAGGGGTTGGTTACGAGTGTAAGAACTGCTGTTGGTTATCATGGGCTTGCTGAATTGTCGCTGCTGTTGGCTTCAAAATGCCAACAGCTTTTGTTTAAAACACAAACTTTATATTCGGCGTTAAACTCAGCGAGAGGGCAAAGGCATATTTAAAGCATTTTTATTCGTTATAAATAACGAAAATATGATTGCAATTAGATTATAAATTTTTAAAAAATTACTTAATAATTACATTAGCATTTTAAAAATTTACTGATTGAGGAAATTTAAGTACTCTGAAGAAGTTTTAGGATATATAATAAAGTCTACATATATGAATATCTAAACATATTCAAAAAATATTTTAATCAAAAGTGTCAATAAAATTTACCTTTTTTGATAAAGAAAAATCATATAAATATTCCTTTAAAACAAGAACCTTGAAAGGGCTTTTTGTGACTAGTTTTAAAATGATTCGTGCTCGGAACTTATGTCGATTGTCCTACGTCTCATTGCTGGTAAGACAGGAGTGCAACGAAAACTTTAACAAATTTTACTTCATGTTGAACAGATGCAAAAGAATTTATTTCGGAGCCCGAACAGTTTCGTCTTTTTCCCCAGGACATGCGGACAAGCGTAATGGAAATATATAAAATATTATTCTATTTTTATATGGTTTCGTCACATGTGTAAATTAAAATAAAAACGTTTAACAAACTCGAAAACATTGGACATGTTTACTCGTGATAACACAGGGTTTGCCAAACAGATCTTTTGATTCATAATGTACAAAGAATATCAACACACGCGAATGGCAACTGCTATTAAGCAAGCACGTTGAGGTTAGACTTGGGTCCTGGTACCGATTACATTATCTATGACAACTGACACACTCCGCAGGCGACGCCATGTAAATGTGACAAATTCCTTTCATATAAAGTTCTAGAACTAGATCCGGCAGCTATCACTTGACAACTGGTCAAGTGATTTAGTTTGTGGCAGGTCCTCTTTCCTCTTGCGTACCTTTTGAGACAATTAAATTTAATAAAAAACTTTCAAAAAGAGTACTTATTTAAAAAGGTAACTAAAAAGTACTTTTTAAAGAAAAAATTAAAGGAAATACATTTTTAAAAGGTACTCTTTTCGAGAGGTATTGTTTGACACAACATTGTTTAATAGCTCGTCCCTTTAGAAGATTGGAATTTTAATAAAAGTACATTAAAAGAAAGGAACTTTTCAAAAAGTCCCTTTAGAAGAAAGGAACTTTTTAAAAAGTACCTTCAGAAGAAAGGAACATTTTAAAAAGTACCTTTAGAAGAAAGGAACTTTGTAAAAAGTACGTTTAGAAGAAAGGACCTTTTTTAAAAGTACCTTTAGAAGAAAGGAAGTTTTAGAAAAAGTACAAACAATCTAAAGAAAGGATTACAAAAAAATTCACCTATAAAATAAATACATTTTAAATAAAGTGCCGCTTAAGAAAAGAACCTTGTAAAAAACTACATTTAAAGTATTTTGAATAAAATTAAAATAAAAAGAATTCTTTTAAAAAAAGTATCTTAAAAAAGTACATACTAAAAAAGTGCGCTTAATAAAAGTACCTTTTCGAAAAGTAATTTTAAAACGAGTACTTACTTTTAAACAAAATTATTTTAAGGAGGTAAATCTTAAAAAATTAAATTTTAACACCTTTCAAAATAAACAATGCTTTTTAAAACATTAAAAAATTTTAAGAAAATCTCCGTAGATCTGCCTCTAATTATGGATGTCTTAAAAAGATTAGTGTTTTCCTCTGCCAACACCTATTAAAGTTTTACTTTATTCTTTGTCAAAACCAACGTCAAGTACTATACATATTATATAAATCAAACAATAAAAAAATTTTGACAAACAAAACAGATGCAAGGATAAAAAAATAATCAGCTGATCTGTCGAGACCACCTGTTATGAATTCGCATTGATTCTATTATTCTTTATTTATTAGTACGAGTTTTTGAATACATATTAATTTTATAAATTTTCAAAAACTTGCTTAACTTAGATTCAATATGGATGATGTTTCTTCTAGTGGGTTCATAACAAAATGAAAAGAAAGCAAATCACACAGTTTTTCTTAAAAAATAACGTTACATTTTGCTGCTCCTTTTGCTTTTGTTCGGTAGTTGTTGTTTAAAATTGTTATAATTGTTATTGGTTTCGCTCTATTATTTTTATAAACTTTTACCTTTTTGTTCTCTTATTCGCTAATATGTATGTATGTATGTATATTACGCGTATAGAGTTCAGTTTATAAATATTTGCACTGTTGCTTTATTATTGCAGAAGTTGAGAAGTTAAAAAGTGAAAATGAGCATTTAATAAGGATTCACGTTTAAAAGTTTTTGTTTGTTTTATTATTTTTTCCTTTTTCTTGTTTGTTTTTGTCGCGAATGTTTTTGTGTTTTGCATTGAAACACTATTTTGTTGTTTTTGTTTATTTTAGTTTGATTTTTTTCTTCTTTTCAATTACGGCAATTGTTTTTGTTGTGCATGTGGTGAGTTTACTTTTCAGAGCGGGTGAACATGAGTATTGTGAAATAAAGAGTTTAATTTGAAGGTTGTTTTTTAATAGCTGACAGTAAAGTGATTTGTTAATCATTAATGAAAGCAATAGCGGTATTGTTAAAGAATTTTATTTATTATGGAAATAAAAAGCAATAAATATTTAATTAAATAAGTAAATAAATTTAATATATTAATGAAGTAATCCGCGTTAAAGTTAGTTGGCAATAAATTGTTAAATAACTATAAAAAAATTCTGCACATACTAGATTAAGCAGCAAGTGCTAACGCAGTGTAAGCAAATTTATTGTTGGTATCAAAAGCTTTTTCTGATTTCTGCTAATTTTCTTTGCAGGCCAAGTTCTTATCGGACTTTAACCCTTATTTGGAAGAAAAATCTAAGGTAAGTAAGAAATCAATTGTATACATAAATTATTTGAAGGACCTTGCAGGTAAAATACACTATTGCAAGAATGTATTTATGTGTTCATTCAATTGCTAATTGCTGCAGCTTTACTAAGATTTCTTATAATTTTTAGGGTTTGTCAAATTTTTGTTTCGCGTGTTTGAAGAAATAATTTGCGAAAATTGAAATTCAATATAATCAAACCTTCAATATTAGTTTTTGTTTTTTAGCAAAATTTGTTTTGATGTTAAGATTAGATTTCTAGCATCGATGAGCGAAAAAATACCGAAATATTATTATTTCATTATTATTATTATTTGTGAAACTTTATAATTAGTTTTTGCTAGAGGTACCTGTAAGGACCCCTTCTCCTTTTGAGGGCTTATTTAACAGCAATTAAATGCGTCATCCAATAACTTTTACCATCTCTAAATAACTCACTCAAAAACAAAGCTAATATAAGTAGTTTCACACACTTTGCGTCTTCTTAATTGGAGACCTAGTTCTAGACCTACTTTGGTTTGCTGCAAACTTAATACTCAGTTGTGTAATTATTAGATTTTGCGTGCTTGTAAAAATATATCAAGCTCGTAAGAATTTAGTGCTTTTGCCATGTCTTTAAGAGAAAATCAAAACAGTTTTACTTTCATTTAAGAAGGTAAAAAATATGCCAGTACATGTAATACGAACGTTTTTTTTGTAACAACAAGGGTAACGCAATATTGACATGCAAATGGGGTAATTTGTGGTAGGATGGCAAGAGATGCCAGAGTTTTTTTTAGAAGTGATTTATTTATGCAAGAACACATTTCTAAATTGTGCGAACATGTATGAAATAATTCCTAATGATATTTCTATCAAATAAAAAAAATAAGTACCAAAAAATCATATAGATTTAACAAGTTTATCGATTTTGAAAACTACATACAGTGAACTCGCGAAAACATGAACTAATTTTTACGAAGGCTGTTCACGTTTTCAAATTTGTTCATGTTTGCGATTGTGAAAATTTTACATTTATTCACTTTACTAAAAAAATATCGTAAAAAATTCAAGCTTTAGTTTTGTCAGAACTAATTAGGTTTTACGCTAATCCTTGCTAAATAAAAATAATTTAAATTAATAAATTTATTTAACGACTTCAGGCCTGGGTTAATAATTTTCAAAATAAAACAAAACTAATTCCAATATTTTACCTTCAGAAAACTACGTAAAAATAATTAATTTGAAATTAAAAATAATTAAATAAAATCAATTTAATTTATTTCTGGAAAAGTTTTCCGGAATAATGATAGTTTAAGAAATTTTAAAAAATTCCCTAAAAAAGTTTGCATTAATTTTTTTTAGGTTTTCTATTGTAAGTTATTAAGAGAGGGAGACACGATCAAGCTTATGCATCAAGTATTGTGAATTCTATGCTGGATGTCGAAACAAAATATTTTGATTTTTCATCCGGCATCGTCGGTGTAACACATGTAAACACATTTTCAAAAATACTATCACAATGGTTGATTGTGTCTGCCGCGCTTTAAATCAGGTAACATTTCGAAGATTGAATTTGTTAATTTAAAATAATAAAACTTATTATAATAGCAGAACATAGGACAACGAATTTTATTCGTATTAACGAATTCAGGCTTCATACTCAAGCCTGATCTAATAACTTTTAACTAAAACAGTGCATTTCGAAGAATTGTGTAAACAAATTCGGTTGTTTTATTTTTTTTAACTACCGAAAAAAAACTCAAGACAAGGCCAAATAAGATTATAATCTTGACCTCATTTAAAATATCAATGTCAAGGTCATGACAAAGCCTACACGGGAGTTGCAAAATCACATGATTTTCCGTATCTGATTTTATTCGATTCAATAATTCTTGTTTTACTAAAAATCGTCAACTAAAATAGAATTTAATATTCCAAAATTATGAAGTGCAGAAATGTGCTAATTAATATGATATAAGTTATATTTAAAAATACATTTTTTATTTTGAAAGATTTTATCGAAAAGTAGTTTCTTATTTATATTTACTAATGCATCCAGCCGTCGACTCAATCGACCGCATTCTAGAAATTAATATCAAATATTTACATAAATAAATATTGTACGTTAAAATACAAAAACAAAAAACATTCTAAATTAGCAACTTAAAACTCTGTCTCATTTCTATGCAAAAGCAAATCGGACAAACACAAATACACACTTGTTTATTTTTGTTGAAGCTGGTACATGCATGTGTAATTATAAGTGTTCATGTGTTAGTAGAAATTTTAAACGCTTATAGCTCGCTAAATATCGAACCGATTTGACTGAAATGAAGATTTAAGGAATCTTTTCAAAATCGGTTCAGTATTACCGTCACAAAAGGGATCTAAAAAAACGTGTTTGCCTATTAATATTTTATATTTATAATTCCTGCTTCTCAAAATTGAAGCTGAGCGTCATTGATCGTTTCAGATATTTTTTTGCCATAATTTCTTTTATTTTGGCGACTTCCCCACTAAGTGGCCACACTGTGCTTAAGAAAAAGGTGTTTAATTGTTGAACGATGTTGTTGTGGTTGTTATTGTTGTTCTCGTTAGTGCTGGTGGAGAGTTAAATCGCTGTGGTCAAAAGAAAGCAGTGAAAGTGTTGTGGCCACCTCAACAACAACAATAATTTGCTACTTAAATACTTTAACGGTCACTCTTTCTCTCTCTCCCTCTTTATTTCTAAAAATCACATTTTATTTTATATAAAAAAAAAATAACAAACAACAAACAAACAAATAACCAAATGAAATAAAAAGTGAAAAAATGAATGGAAACCTTAATTTCGGTTTCATTTGCTGCTTTTTGGGTCAAATATTCAAATTTTTATTGATTTCGCACGAAATATTTTTTTTCAACCAGCAATAAAAACAACAAATCTGCTTGCCACTAAGGATACTCTTCGAATTGTTGTTGTTGGTATTTGTCTAAAACAAACACACACACGGAAATCGTGATGAAACATTTAACGTGTTTTGGAATTTTCTTTTCGCAAATTGATTTGATTTTTGGAATATGTACATATGTCTTAAGACTCACCTTAAATGCCTTAAAGGAGGACACCACATAGGAGGCACCATCTTCCAGCTCATCCAAATGATATTTACGGTCACCGTCCATAGAGAAAACATAGCGGGCACCACGTGGCAAATCTATTTTGGGTGAAATTTTGTCAAGCAAATTTTCCAGCGACGTTATGTCACGACCGGGACGAAAACGCAACTCAACGCCGGGAAAGAAAGGATCTCCATTGCGATAGAAAACCACACGTCGTGCCTTCCAATACGAGAGATTCGAATAACGACTGGCCGCACTCATAACACTGTTTATATGGGCATTCGAGTTCAATTCGGGTCTTGATTTGGAACGTTGTAGAGGTTGGACCGGTGGTTGTTCAGAATTCTCACTCATATTGTCCGGATATTGCAATTGGTTGGGTGTGGTGGCTCCGCTGGCAGCGGCTCTACTCTGGCGGCCGGATTGATTGGAAAGACCACCGTTACGCTGAGACCAATAATCATTGGCTGCAGCAGCCCCTAAACCAGCTCCCGCCGAGTGCTGCAGCTCATAGTCATCCTCGTTATCGGAATAATTCGAATTGCGGTGATCGTTTAGGGTTTTCAAAGGACTTGAGCCGTTATAATGTACCGTTTGATTATTGTTAATTTTATTTTGTTGCTGTGGTTGTTGCGGTTGTTGTACAAAATGTGATTGTTGTATTGTTGTTGTCGCGTTTAAGTTTTCCTCATCATACGGTTGCGTTGGCGATGTGTGTTGCGAAACGTCTTGGTCGAGTTGTAAGCCCGTACTGAGTTGTGGCGTTACTCTGCCGCCATCCATAACTGATGAGGGCTCGTTAGCTAAGTTGGTGGTCGTAGCTTGTGCTCCCTGTAACTCGTTCTCTTCTAAGTTGGACATGTTTTATTACCACCTCTGCTGTTTAGTTTTTCCTTTTGGACTTTTGCTTGTTGTTAGTTTTCCTTTTTTTATTATTATTATATATTTTTTTTGTAGATTATTTTCTTTGTTTGCTGTTGATGTATGCGTTTGATTTTTGGAAAACTTGAAACTTAACTTAAAAGCTTTATACGTTGAACTTTTAAAGTAAAGTTTTTCTATTTGTGTGCTTAACAGTTGCTGTTTATTGTTTATTGTGTAGAGTTTTGTGTGCAGAGTCTAAAAAGTTTTCTTAAAGTTTTCTTGCAGACGTTTGATTTTTGCCTTCTATGAAGTTTTCGTATAACAAGCTGCAAGAGAAGGAAGCATATAAAACGAATTTAATTATTTTGTTTCATTTATTATTTCTTTAGAGTATGTGATATTTGCTTGTGCTTTTAGGAATTTTAATGCATTTTTATTTTATCGAAAGTATTTGTTTTTATCAAATGGCGTATTTGTTTAGGAAACGAAAATGTTGGCTTTTTATTTAAGGAATGCATTTATTTATTTATTAAGCATGTGAGCTATTGATGAGATTCATTAGTGCTGGGGAACACTGGAAAGAAAAAAAACCATAAAATTTAGAATTTGTCATACGAGTAGTTCACCGTGATAGTTCACAAGAAAGTTGTTTGAAATTCTTTGGGAAACTTTGGTAAAGCAATAATTTATTCCTACCGATGCTCTAGGCTGTCGTGGCTTCAAGAAGTAAAAATGATTTCCTAAATATGTTTTTGATTTTGAATATTTTATGTTTATTTTACAACATTAAAATAATATTAATACAAATTTCTAAAGTCTCCAAGAGTGCAAAAATTATTTAATAAAAAAATATAAAGTATTTTGGAATTGTCTTCGTTATGACATGTCGGGAATTAAATAATTAAATAAAAAACCTACACTTTTGCCATTAGAGCGATGTACGCAGTAGTGATGGAATCGTTAGTAACTTTGCACTCACGCTCATGCACACTCATAATAAAAAAAAATTGTACTCATGCACGCTGATGAAAGACCTCACATTTTTGGTGCACGTTTTAGTTACAATCTTTAAAACTCACGCTTATGTTATACCCTTGAAAAAAAATTAAATAATTAAAATTAGAAATTAAAGGAAAAAATAAACTAAAGCAAAAAAAAATTATGCAACAATCACGCTAAAATATATTCATGCACGCTAAGTTACGGCAATTTTTTTATGTTCACGTTAATGCATGTTCACGTGGTTAAAACAAAAAATTTAATTACTATTCACGCAAATTATGTGAGCGCTGTGTATCTCTAGCACGTAGTGATGCCTTGTTATTCTAATTCACTATACGTTTTCAAGGATGTATAATAAACGTGTCTAGACATATTCAATTGTTAATCTTGGCAGAAAATCAAACTGGGGTTTAATCGTCGCTTTCGATATCGATCTGATTCAAGCGAGTTTTCTTAATTGGAGATTTTGAATTTCGATATCGAATAATGTGTTTATATTGTTCGATAGCGAATACAATAATCTCAAACAAAGAAAATTCAATCGAATTAGCTCGATATCGAAAATGATGATTAGGGTTCTGCTTAAAGGGTAAACAACTTATGCTGAATTATGCAAAAATATTCTAGAGGCGAAAATCTAAATAGTAAAGAAAATTTTTTTAGTGTTTTTTCATACCTGAAATATCTGTGAATTTAACTAAAGGACATAATTTTAACTGAATATTTTCAAAGCACCTCTTGTCTTTTGATTTTTATGATATATTTATTTTATTTTTCAAAAATAACTTCTTGTATTGTTTATCAGATTTAAGCACTAAAACTTGGCGGTTATAGTGATACTAGTAATTAAAAACGTTTGTAACCTTATTTCCATGAGTAGTGACTTTCTGCTTATGTTTTCTGCAGTCCTTTAATTTGTAGTGCACTGAAATCTCGCGTTGCCGCGTAAATACATTCCTCTGTACATTATGCTTTTTTATATATATTCTTTAATATTCAATTAGAGTATTTCTAATCGATTCGAACTGATTAATTGTGTACTTTTCATTACATTTTATATTATCAGGGATTTGTTTTTTCATTAAGAAAAATATTACGATCGATATCTTTGAACTAATAGAAATAAAAAAAAATATTTATTTTTACGAAATTTAACCAGTTAGTTTTTTAACATGTAAAAGTAAATAAATTTTGATTTGATTCAAATTTAATAGACGTGGACAGACTTTCAAAGAAATTTTTATTTATTTTATATTTCGCTTACAGTTCATTTTATCTTTATAATATTTTGAGTGTACTCGATATGATTGATAAAGTTTCAATTGAATTCTATTAAAATTAACTTATTCCATATTAACATTTGTTGCATGCAATTTATATATATTTTTTTCAAACGCTATTTTATATTAAAAAAGTTTTAAGTTTTACAAATCTTGCAACATTTATCTAATGAAATAAACTAAAAAGTTTATTATTAAATGGAGTTACAAACAAGTTTTTGAGTACAAAAAATTAATAAAACTTAAGAAAATCGAACAAAATTAATTCAAATTCAAATTAATTAACTTAATTTCTAATGGAACTCTTTTACATTTCTTTTTGATTAAATCTTTAAAGAAGCGCGACTTTTGCGTGCACAACAAACTGAACTTATCACAGGATGTTCACAAGTTTAATAGTTTTTTTTCGATACAATGCTGCAGATTACAACAATTGTGAATTGAACAGAAGTATTTTTAATATTTTTTGTTGTCAGAAATTTTTGAATTTATTGGTCAATGTAATAAATAGATTATTGGTTTTGGGCATGAACGATTTGAAGTAATAAAGTAATAAAATTATTTTGAAAATTCAGCTTTTATAAAGAAAGATGAAATTTTCGACCCATAGTGCAAACCAAAAAATTCTATGCACATTCTTTAGCATCTAATAAATTTAGAATTTTAAGTTAGCTGAAAGCAAATTTTAATCGATTGTGCTTTATGATCAGCCAGTTGGTTGGTTGGTCATGCAAATCATGCGATTGTGAGCTTGTCGCGTTCTGTTGCATGAATCACTTGCGAAATTTTTTCCTTTTCATAATATAATTTAGAAAAGGTGCTGATTTATGTACTTTGGCCTAATAATAATCACTTTGGGCTAACAACTAATTTAGTTCTAAAAAATAATAGTTTTAATTAAAAAAACAAAGAATTAATTAAAAATTGAATATAAAAATTTCTTTTAATATTAAAAAAAATGGAATTAATTAAAAATAAAAATTTCGTGCTCTCTTTTTTTTTGAACTGGTCCTATAAAAATAACAAAAATGATTTTACGAGACTTATTTTGCAAAAATGAAATATTTCTAACCTTTTTAAATTTACATAAAAAATATTACAAAATTTCAAACATTTAGAAACGTTTCAGTTTATAAAATGAAACTCTATTTACTGAACATTTATAGAATTTCAATTCAATTAGTTTTTTTTCAACAGACAAAATTACCTCTTTCGATATCCTTAAAATTTAAGTTGGTCCTTTGGTTTCAAAGTTCTTGCTGTAAATTCTTGATTTAATAAAATTTTGTGTAAATTATTCTATTGTAAGTAAAAAATACTCTTTTAAAAATATATAGCGTTTTTCATATTTAAATTATTTTAGTTGACTTTTAAATATCTCCTCAAAGATTTCCCTTTATTTATGTTTTTTTCTGTTAACTTCAACTTTTGCCTCAAGTCAAAGACACTTTTGTGCGTTTTGTAATTAAAACACTTTGACTTCAGTTTGAGCATGCAAACGGATTTGTGTGTTGGTTTTTGTTTTCCTTTTTAATTTGCACACACATATAATTTTTTTCTTATACAATTACATACACTCACACTTACGCACTCAGTTTAATCCTTTTGTGCTTTTGAACAGGTTGAACCACACACTTGTTAAGGAGAAAGCAAAAAAACAAGAGAAGAAAAGAAACGTTTAAAAGAAAATTGTTGTTTTTGTTGGCAAATTCTTTTATATCTTAAGAATTGTACGGGTTAATGACTTTGAGTAAAAGACACAAAGGATTTGTAATAGAAAAAGATTAGGATGTGTTAAATGGAAAACTTTTACACAAAAATTAATTTAAATGACAATAAAATATTAAGATTTTTCTTAATAAAATTTAATTAGAGGTTAAACTTTTTGCTTCTTTCTTTTCAATTGATAATTAGATTTTTTTATTTATTAAATAAGTTTAGTGGCGTTTTGGTTTTATTTAATTAACTTTTTGTTGCCTTTTAAATGCCCCGTCATGAACGGCGGTTGTTCTTTTATGTTTGCCGGCTGAAATCTTTGTGATTTCGTTATTAAACCTCCAAGTACTTGTTCGTTGTTGTCCATTTCTTTGCTGAACAATTCCACTGGTTTCTTGTTGATTGTTTTTGTTTTTCCTCTGATTTAGTTTAGTTCGGTTTCGTTTTCTTTTTTTCTTAAATGCCTTTTAAAAACGCTATTGCTTGGCCACATATTGCGGCATATTTTTTAGCTTTATGTAGAAGTATTTGTTTAATGTTAGTATTAGTGACCCACAAAATACAGAGAAGAAGAAAAAAAAAACAAAAAACAAAACAAATCTTAAAGAAAAACAATTCTTACCTTTTAGTTGAATGTTAAATAATGTTGTTGCACGTTGAAAGTTAACGTGTTGTTACTCCCTCCTATGCTGGCGGCATAGTTTCAATTATTTTCCCTCTCCTTTCTACTTTTTGCTCTTGGTTTGGCTTTAGGTTTCTGCTTCCCAGAAAACTGTAATTCCTACATTTTGTTAAGTTCAAATTGCCAACATGTGTATGTAAGGAACTTTTTTCTGTGTGGTGCGGTGCGGTGTTGCGTTGTGTTGCTTTTTGTTTCTCTTGCCAGCGGAAGTCACAATTTTTTTTGTTTCTTATCGCGTTTTCTGTTGCCGTCGCTGTTGTAAAAGTTTGTGTTTGTTAATATGTTGTTATGTAGAGTGTAAAAAGTGGTGGCAGTAGTTGAAGTAGCGTACTGTTTGTTACTCCTTGAAGGGAGTTTTTGTTCAAAAGTCCAGCACTATGGGTAAGAAATTTAAATTTCGTGAGATTCATTTACATTTAAGTGGCAAATAAGTAGGTTTCCGGTTCCTTAATTTTACAACTAGATCATGTCCGATGACAAAAAATTCTTTAAATAAGAATTATTAAATGTTATTAAAATAAAAAAAACTTGGTTGAAAATTTAAATTGTTTTATTTGATGTCCTGTTTGAAGTGGTATTAGTTTATTATCAAACAAGTAAGATTTTTCTAATCTTTCGGAAAAATTCGCTTATTAATCTGAGGTTCCAAAATAGTACTTGAGGACGATATTATTTTATTTTCGAATTGTCTTATTCATTCATTTAATTGAATAGAAAAACTGTATTCATCCAATATATTCCAAATACTTTCTTTATATTCCCTGTGATTCTCAATAATATTTATAGATAACATTTTTCCAATAAGATTTCTAGTTGTATTAATGATGATTATCCTCGGAAGTTTCGAATAATAAAAAATTACTCTTCTAACTAAAGAAGTTGATTCCTGATACCAATCTATTAATAAATCATACCTCCTTCTTATTCTTAATGTATCTAAATAAGGAATCCTTCAATTATATTCCCTTTCAATAGGAAACTTGACCTCAGGATGGAAAGAATTTAATGTTGATAACAAAGTTTCTATTTCACTGTCAGAAATAATAGAAAATAAATCATCAAAATATTTAATTAAAATTGTTGACTTAATAGTCGATTTTCAACTTATTTCTCCATTACAATATCATAGTTACAATTGGTTATGCTGGAGAACCCATTGAAGGACCTTCTTTTTGTACATAAATTATATTATTAGGAGTTTATCGAAAATATCGGTTATCAATTATACAAAGTCGAATAATGTTTATCTTTACGCATTACTCATTTACTCGAATAAATGAGTGGTTTTCATACAAATTGTTCATTCAATTCGATTGCTTGGGTTCAATGAAGAGCACATAAATCTTTTTCCATATTTGTATGGGTTTCTATTATAATACTCATTGCTAAATCTACTGACATACTTAAAAAAAAAGAAACCACATCAAAGTTGCAAATTCTGGTAAAAGTTAACTGTCTAAAATATTCAGTTGTTGGTTCGTCGGAGGCAATTAAAATGCGATCCTTAAGAATGGCTTCCAATCAGGGTTACCGTTCACCAGACTAAAGTCGCAATTTTACCCTTTTTAGTGGTCTGCGACTTTTTGTTAGATTTTTTTTATTGGAGACTTTTGCGACTTTTTTAATTTTGTTGCGTCTTTTTACCCATTTTTTGTTTCTCATAAAAAACATTTAATTTGCAGTAAACTTGTAAAAAAAGTCGTCAAATATAAAATCAAATTTCAGATTGGGAAAACTTTTATTACTTTTTTGCAACCTTGTCATGTAGACAATGTATTCAAGAAATTGTTCACTAATTTTCGGTAAATGTTTCAAAGAATAGTTTTAGCAAAAAAGCTTTTTAGAGTAAGAAATTGTGGGTTTTGAAGTGCTTATTTTACAAAATTTGTCGAAAAATATCATTTCTTGTTAAAACGAAAAGAAAGTCGGAAAACGAAAAATAAAATGAAGCTAGAAATACGTGTTTGGAGGCAGAAGAGACCACGTAGTCTGAGAGGGATAACGTTAACAACGCTGCAGGTACTTCGAAGAAACGTTATATTTCGCAATACTGTTCGAGGGACTGGGAACTGAACTATAAATAGTTTAAGCCAGACATGGAGTCAAAGCGCCCTTTTGCATTGTTTTTGTAAACAGCTTTTAGTGAACCAAAACAATAACCTTTCTCTTGGCTTGGTTTTCAATAGAAGTAATACTTCTTTCACCTTGGCATCATACGACATCCAAGTTTTCTAAACTTAACTAAACTTGTTCAGTATTCATGAAAACATTTATAGAATAATATATAATGCAACTGCGTATGTCATGAAATATGATAAAAAAGTATTCTGTTTTGTTTCAATTGTATTTTTATTTGTTTATGCTTTTCGTTGATAAGAAAAAGTTTAAAAAAAGATGTGCGGTTTTTATTTTCTCAAACGACTTTTTTGTGCGACTTAATTTTTTTTAAACGACCTTTTGTATGTCTTTTCAAAAAATTCCAACGGTAACCCTGCTACCAATTCATTTTACTGGGCAGAAGCATCAGTTTTGCCATGTGGCGTATGAGTGATATTTAATATTAATTAGACGAGACTCATACGTCTGTTTGCTTTGCAAGCTAAATCATGACAACCAATCAGTGACGCTAGTTTAGACTTTTCGATGCTAAATGTAGCCTTTCTTGTCTTTTAGCCTCGAAATTTACGTTGTGGCTTCGTGGCTTTTTTAGCCTCTTTTTATTTTAAATTTAGTTTCAAAAAGGCAAAATTTTTTATTCTACTGAAACAAAAAATTAACCCAATTAACAAACGTAAGTACACTGAAGACAGAATTTCGTTAATTAAAATCCAACGACAAAAGCTTTTAAGATAGAAATGGATAATCGTTGAGTCCTCAGTTGAGTTCTGGGTGGAGGTGTAACAATTTTAAAATTCACTGCAATACAAATCATTTCTCTCTCTATCCAGGGTCTTTCAATTAGAGTTTTCATTTTGATATGTAAAAAATAGGATTTTTAAGTGAAATCATGGGATGTTTGTGTAATTGTAAAGAGGAGAGTATTGCATTCATAATGAATGCCTCTGAGAACTCACACAGTCAGGAAACTACAGGTTTCGTTGGTGGAATGCCAGATTCCAAAGATCGACGAGATATGAATTTATAATTTCAATGTAGTTACAGGTTCAGTCTTGACAACCATTAAAATGGCGGGCTACTGAGAGTAAAACGTTTTATTGGACAGTCTCGTAGTAGTACATTTCAGTAACGCTGAGGTTGAAAAACTTTTTACCATGGAAATATTTAAAACTATAGAAAGAAATCGATCTATAAATAAAATATTCTTTTAAAGAGTTACAGAAATGTTGCCTTGATTTCGTAATTTCCGTTGATTTAATAAAATTAGTAGACTCGTGATATTTATGCAAATGAGAGTTTCGATGATACTGGCGATGAGCAAATTATAATTATTTATTCGTTTTTTTGTTTGTTTGTTTAGGTACTTGCAGTGCATTACATTTAAAAACATTTTAGCCTTTTTCTAGCTTTTTTTTTTGTCTGATTAGCTTTTTCTGGCCTTTCTAAGAAGCCGATTTAGCCTCTTTTTCTTCCAGCTGCTAGCAACACAGCAACCAACAGCTGTCACTTTCTACATTACAAAATAACGCAATGCCCCATAGTGCTACGCCGTCTTGCATGCAACTTGTGTGCAAAAAAAAACAAAAAATATATAAAACTGAAGCGCAGTTGTGGTTTTCGTTTCAGGTTTATGTGTCACGTTGGTTTCTTTATTTCGCGTTTTTTCTTCAGTTTGAATTGCTACTTTTTGCCGGCTGCTAGAAGTACGTGCACACATATTTCTTTGTAAAAGTATGTGTGTAATTGCACCACTAAAGGAGAACTATAGTAGTCATATTATACAATTGGGACAAATGATTGTTATTATTGTTGTAGCTTCAGTGTCTGTGTATGTTTTTGTTTCAGTTTGTTTTTTCCGTTCTTTACTTTTTGTTTTATTACTTTTTTTTATAATTTTCATTTACCCGTGATGGAAGGGGGGCGCGGTTGGTTTTCACAGGATCTCATATACAGTGGGTCAAATTAATTGTTAGAAAAAAATAAAAAAAAATCCTGTCATAAAAATTGTAAACTCGTTGAAATTGGTGGGGTAAGCTCTAAAGAACCTTAAGAATAAATACTAACAACAATCAATTAACAAGATGCCAAATGATGTTGAAGCTATAAAATTTTTGATGAATGGCTTGTTAGCAAAGAATTCTAGGAAAAATATTTTTACACGAAATAATAGAGTTGAGATTTCAGTGAACGTTTGTGGTAAAAGTTGAGGGAGGTTAAGGTGGCTGAAATGTCTTTGTAAAGTAAATTTTTGTTCATATATTTTTATATATATTTATTTAATTTTGCTTTTATTCAATGCTAAATAATGAGTCACTCAAAAGTTTTTTTGTTTCGGAAAATTTCTATGAATGACTTTAATTAAATAAGTGATGAATACAAAATGGTTTTGTTAAAAAAATTAAACACATGAGCATAAGTTTTATGCTTTGCCACAATTATTGTGGTATTTATAACACAAAACTAGATAAAATCTGTTGTGCTAGATAGCAAAATGATAATAAAAAAAACTATTAAGAAAAAGTTTCTGATATATTTGTCTATGAAGACAAATTCTTGATTTGCTAAAATTTTGCTCTTGCCTGTTTCCAAAAGAAAATTGCTAATAAACAGAACCGAATATGCCAATTAACCAACAACCATTAACTTGTCAAAGTTGATTACAAATTCTCACAAAATCCTAATGAATATTTAAAAAGTCGCAAAAAAAATGTTGCTAATTTTCCCTTTTCTAGACTGTTGAACTCTCCAGTCGAAATAACCCCACTGCTGTCAACCAATTACTATAAATTACTTGCCACTAAACTCATAAACACTTGACTACTTTGCAGCACATGTCAAAAAATTGCTTTCTTTTTTCATACATTTACCTTACGGACCTTAACAAAACCACCCAAAAAGGAAAAAAGAAAACCATGACAAAAGAAAAACAAAATAATCCACTAAAGGAAAGAATTTTATATTCTTTGTAAAAAATTATGCTGCCAAAAATATACCACTTACAACATATTGATACAAAGTCCGAAAAATAAAGGCAGCAGCAGTTTCATTATGGTTTATTTTTTTCCCCCAGTTCAAAGAGAAAAAAGGAACTGACACAAACCATAAGGACGAATTCAGAGCTGCAGAAGATCGCAAAAAAAATATAAACATCAATTACTTTATAAATACGAAAATATAAAAAGCAAATTTACTGATACTTGAAAACAAGAACACATGCACAATTGTATAAGACTTTGCAAAAGGACATAGGAAACTGTTTGTGCTCGCAGTGCAAGTTCAGCATGTGGACGGTTACAGCATGGCCAAAGTATGTGTGTGATTGCTTGAGTAAAATGTGACCGCTTAATGTATTTTTTTTGTTTGCTTTTCTAGTTGTCGCACATAGCTTACCAATACCAAGATTTATGTAAACACAAATGCACTCGACAGATATTTACATTTAAGTAAAAATGAGGAGTGGACAGAGAACTTCATTCATCCTTTACCTTTTTTAATTTACTCAGGCTACGTAAATGCCAGGACATAATAAAACCAACCATAAATCTTTTTTCTTAAGGATATTTAAGAAAGTTAAGAAGTTCTTTAATTTAGGTTTAATAAAACAAAAAGTGTTTTCAATCACATGAACATGTAAGTTGTGGTCTGGAGATTCAAATCCTTACACACTACAGCGGAGAATGAACATGTTATTAAATTGTATTTTTTATAATTAGAATAGACAGAAAAGGCAAATTTTATTTGATTCTGAAGTCCAAAAGTTATATGCTCATGTGATGTATAAAAGAAAACCAACGTAAAATTATTAATTGTTTTATTTTTATTTTAAAATATATTTTTTTACTTTTTGCTGTTATTTGACTCGTATTTTTCAAAATAGGTTTTAAGCCGGTCTGCCTAATTTCCGCAAGACAGGATATACTATATACTGGGGTTTTTGTTGGCTGTTACAGCCACAATAGTAATTCATCATCAGTCCATCCTTCTGAAGGACTTGTGTCAAACTGTTGTAGTTATTAATGCCGTTTTATTTTCTAGAAAAATTGCTATTTAAAGTTTTCTTAAGATAAAAATTTTACTTCGTAAAGCTTGGTACTCTGTTCCAAGTTGTAAAAAATTTTCAGCAACATTGATTATTTCGCGTGAAAAATTCGACACGTAACAAGTGATGACCATATTACTGTTTTTGGAAAAAATTACGTTGTTATTGGTTAGAAGTATGCAACATTGATCTACTTTTGTAAATAAACTTTAATTTTGTTTGTTTGTGCCATTATTAATATTACAAACACTGGGATAGTTCCATCTATAGTGTATAAAAGAAAAAAATTATATTAAAGAAATTCTTGGCACAGAAAATTAAAAGCTAGAGAAAAAATTGTGTCAGATGTCAATATTGCGTGCGAAATAAATACCAGTCACATTATTTCACAGATGGCAAGAAAATGTTGCCAGATACATTTCATAAAATTTTCACGAGTTGAACAGAGTTGAACTTTTGCAAAATTTTGTCATTAATATATTTGTTGTAAACTTTTTTATATGGATTATGTTAATATTTCGCGTGAAATTTTAAACAAAGTACCAAGCTTAAGTGATGATACAATAATTTCTAATAAACTCAATATTTCAAAGAATCATTATATTGCAAATTTTCAATAAAAAGGGCAATAAATGTTGCATTTTTTTTAAGCAAAAAAGACGCCATAAGAAAAATTGCATTTTGTGCAATTTTTCGACAACAATATCTTCCGAGATAATCAATTGGATTTATTTAAAATTGCACTGTTTTACGAATTTGAAACTTGCTTTGATTTGCATACATAAATGCACACATGTACATAATAGCAGAAGGACATCATCGCAAAAATGCTCAAACATCAAAATCCGATGAAAACTCGTTTGTCAAATGTCGACGAAAGAATAACAAGAGTCAGTTTTCTGCAGGCACAATTGCTTCCTTGACCAAGCCGACTGACTTCTTATAGAAGGCCTGCTCCGCTTTCCTGAGTTGCTGATTGTGAGAAGTTGGAATTTCCAAAACTTCAGAGAACCTTCTGAGTGGATTTATTAGATTTCTCCATATAAAAGGAAAGAAAAGGTTCCGCCATATAAAGCAACTAGAACTCTTCCGTTTACTTAATAGTCAACCCTCCCATGTCATCATGGCCTTCAAGAAGAGGTAATCAGCATAATTTCGGTTTGTTATACGTACCAACTTCCAGAAATGTAATACAATCCATGACCCAGGCGGAACTCAATTAATGTGACAATAAGGCTTTGAATGTCACCTGGCTTTTTGACACTTTAAAGACTTTCAGTCTTTATTTCCTTCCCTTTTTATCTCCATAATGTCCATGTACGAGTATGTATTAACAAGTCCTGTAATTCTTGCCATTTTCATTCTGTTATAAGTCACACAATTCGGGTAACTTACGAGTATAGTACTCCAAGCCTTCTTTGAATTTCCGAAAAGATGCATGAAGGAATAATACAAAGCTTGGACAAATTTTCTTTTTATTTTGTTACAAAGTTAACAAGTCCTGCACTTACATGTCCCATCTGAGCTCCATGTTTGGCTTCCTTAATTGATTTTACGTCTTTATTCTTAACATTTTCCCCTCATCTATAGATACTTATGTGCATCGCTTGTATACTTTCTCTAGTTTGTCTGTCTGAACACTTCGACTTAAGCGCCTATTAACAGGTGCTCCATGTTCGAAGCCAATATTAGCAAACAAACAAACAAACAAACAGTGAGTGGTACTCCTAAAAGTGCATAGATTTGCAAACGTAAACAAACATGCAAAAGGATACTACTGCAAATATGTGTTGTGTTGTCATGAAGCAAACTTCACTTACTAATACAATTGCATTACTTTGGCTTTTGCTTTAGCTTATTTCACTGCATGCTGCTTCAGAATGTCCTTTGTTGAGTGATTTTTACTTTGGTGTTTTTTTTTGTTCTGTGTTTATGGGAAAAGTACCTGTAAAGAGACTTTAAATAAATAAATACAAACACATTTATAAGTTTGATTTGTATGTGTGTATTTAAGCCGAGAAAAAGTTTCGCGCTTAAATAGATTTCAATGGGCTTGAGTTGCTGATATGGGATTTCATACATGCAAAAACTTAACAGAACACGTTGATTTGAACAGCTAAATGAATGCATATGACTGGGTTTCTCTTAATTGTAATAATTAAAACGTGCAAGCACATTTATAAGGATGTGTGTGTAACTGAGTGTACAAAAGCAATTAGGTCACTCAACTAACGTGGCTTTAATTTGCAATAAAAAAGTAGATGTCGGATGTCGGAGGTCAAATGTGTAACTTAGAACAGACAAGGTGTAAAAACAAAAAGTGTTTTTAAACACATTTTCAGTTAGATTTTTTTTTTTAAAAATTTAATTAATTTTTTATAAACTTATTTCCACATTTAAGACATCTATAGTATGTTATTTGCTCTACATTCACTATAGCCCAATCTGAAGTGTTGTTTTCAGGTGTAATTAGTTGCATCATATATCACTAACTAGAAAGATTTCACCCCAAAAAATTTTTCTTATGTTGACAAAATAGCTAATGGTCTTGCATAAGTGCAAATGCGAAATATCGTGGCTTTTCTTTGCAATCCAACAACAAAATATTAGAATTTGCATTTGCTACGTCATTGCAATTTTGCAACACTGAAAACGGTATAGTTTTTTCTTTTGCCTTGTGCATTGCGTTGTCATCACTCTCTTTTAAAGCTGTCATTTGTAAAGAACAAAATTTCTTTACTAAAAAAATTTAAAAGCCCTGGGATCGACCGATGCAATAAGGCAAACAAAAAGAGAAAACTCAAATAAAAAGTGGACCAAAAATGGAATATCTTTAATTTTGATTATTTGGAAGAAGTTAATTAAAAAAATGTTTATTTGTTGATGGTGAACATGAGCCAATTGTGAAGCTATGGCTGCTTTTCCACGGTCAAAGTTTACTTTGCAAAGTCGTGTGTTTGATAAGGTGATAAGGCAAAGAAGCAAGGGGGAGAGTACACACTTTGCTGTACTCGCGAAGTTGCTTTCCTCTTCGTTCATCGGTTACACATACTTGCATATTCATCCAACAAACGAACATAAAATTTTTTTTCAAAGTAAACTTTGCGTGTGTAGAAGCGAAACAAAGTTTAAAAGGAAATTTTAAAAGACTTTGTCAAAGTAAACTTTGCAATGTTGTTTAAAAATAGCGCTCACTATCAATGATAAAAAAGTTGCACTTGCAGGGAATTGCAATGCAAAATGCACTAAACACTGAATACCGCTATTGTTATGCAAGTGGTCTTGCGACGCAGCTTTTGCAAAGTGGTGTAGCATATTTGTACTCTAAACTAACAAAATACAAAGATATGCACTTGCAACTCTTTCATAAATAAACAACACAAGAACCTGTAGTTTATATTTACACTTCATTTTGCAACAACCAATTGAGAGAATTCAAAGAAGATTGAACGAACTAAAAATTGAAGAGCGGAATTTCATGTTTTGCAACATGTTTTTAGAGAACAGCGTTCATAAATGATTGAAAAAATTTTTACAATTGCATAAATTTGCAATCTCAAATGCACAACATTGTGAATTGGGTTTATGTCTCCTTTTTGGTATGCTCTGGTTTGTAAATAAATATTTCCACGCACAACTACAACTGCAGCTGTATCGATGTTAGTTGTTGATGGTTGATGGAAAGCTAAATAAAAAAACAGTCAGCTTGTTGCATTATAATTTTGCAAGGAAACCGCAAGAAAGAACAGCAACATTTATCGTCCTGTGCAACACGCAAAGTTGTTAAAAAGGCATGACTGCATTTTAGTAGGAAGATGGTTGTGTTGGCAGTTCACTCCTTTCGTACGACTTTTTCTTTGTATGTGGGTGCAATTAATTTTCACTTCTTTTTGTTTTATTTAGTTGGCTGTTGTTGCTTTCACAATCTTTTGCAGATTGAATGGCAGAATGCGTCCTCAGGGTCTTGCGTGCCTTTTCTAATAAAGAAAAAGACTCCATTTTATTACAAATGGTAAAGAGCACTATTTCTACTAAAATGTGCCTCCAAGACAAAGTGTAGTGTAAGCGGTCTGCCAACTTTTAAGGTGTTTTAATAGCTGCCAGCAATTGTTGCTATTTTTTTTTGCATTTATTTTTTTCTCTGTTTTTAGACTTCATAAGCCTAATTTTTCTTAAGTTTTTGTATTTAAACAATGAAATTGTGGTTTGACTTGCTGGTTAAGAAACTCGCAGGACATTTTAATGACAGAAGGAGATGAAAAGGTTAACATTTTCAAGGGCCTCAAAGCTTAAGAGATAAAAATGCAACCTCCTGTGATTTATTTGCAATTGGTGCAAGCAAAACAATCATCAGTCAATTCTGCTAACTTGGGAGCATTATATCTATGTACAGGGAATACGGCAAGGACATCGTAAGTTTCTTTTTAATTTAACAAACACAAGCCGAGAATCCGTTTTGGCTTATCTGCAGAAACACCCAGGGTATAGGCAGGAATCGAACCTGTGACCCCCAGATTAATAGGCTATTACGCTATCTACTAGTCGCTTGCAGAAGGCACGTCAAACAAATTCGGTCGCCTAAATCTAAAACCTATTTGGAAATCATCCTCTTTATTCCTGCGTACGAAAATTACAATCTTGAATGCAAATCAAAAATCTTCTCTTCTGTACGGCTGCGAAACTTGGAATGCTGCCAGTCGTAATGTACGAAAAATGCAAGTATTCGTGAACCGCTCTTTTCGCAAGATCCCACGTGTATTCTGGCCGCGAACAATATCTAATCGTACGCTCTGGGAAAGAACGAGCCAACAAATCTTATTGGTTGAAATAAGGAAACGAAAATAGCATTGGATTGACTAGAACCTCCAAGGGAACAGAAAAAGGGGACGCCCATATAATGTATGGAGAAGACAGATTGAGGCCGAAGTAAATATCAGTGGGAAGAATTATAGAGAAGTGAAGGCATTAGCACAAAATGGAGACATGTTCAAACATTTTATTGAGGCCTTTTGCTTCTTGCAAGAACGATCCGCACAAAAACATAAATGTGAAAATAAGGCCAAGTTCCTATCCAAAGATTTCGACCGTAAAAAGTACTGAGATCAAAATAAAGACCAAGTTGTTGATGGGCACAATAATATCTCATTTCTAGGCAAACTGTTATCTTGGCAATATTTTTTGCCTTTCTAATATGGGAAAGAATGGAAGTGCGCCATACAAAAGGCGGTCACCCTAGTCTCTCCCGGGTGAAGAGTCCCCTTTTTCAGATTTTTCTGGTTAATTGCAGGTCAAGACCTACCTGCATACCAAATTTCAGCTCTCTAGCTAAAGTAGGAGTGCCCAATAATATTGATCCGTCAGTGAGTCGGTGAGCCAGTGAATATGTACTAGAAAAATCACTTTTCAAACCCTAATATCTCGGGAAGCTCTGTAGGAAGATCTTATGTTTGAATTTTGAATATTTTACGATAAAGTGGAGCAAAGTTATGAGGGGGTTAAAAACAGCTCGAATGGTTTCGTGTAATAATACACACTGTGTGGCCGGAACTTGGCCTGGAGCACTATCGTGCGCCTAGATGATATCTTTTATGTCAATATAAGGCTCTACAGAAGAATCCTTTTTATGTAAAGCACTTTAATATGCTGTAGTTGTCATAAAATATATTTAAAAAAAACGGTTCTTCTTATTAAAAGTAATTTTTACAAAATGCAATTTCTATAAAAGATAAATTTTAAAAATGCACTCCTATAGAAGAAACTTTTTACAAAAAAAATTTCTTTTTGCGATATACAAAAATACCCTTTTGTTTATGTTTTTTTTTTTGTTAAATACCTTTTTTAAGTTTTTATACAATTTTGCATCAACTTCATTTTCCAAATCAAGGCCCTCAAAAATATGCTTCACTTTCAGTAACGATTGGTGTCAATTACACACACAAGCAAAAACTAAAACAAGAACAAAAAAATAACTTCAAATTATAAATGGCCAGCATGTTAACTAGTTAAAGTTTTGCAATGAGCTTCACTTTCGCCAATTTTGATAAACTTCTTTTCGTCGCCGTTGTCCACATCAGCAGAAACTTCGCCGTCGTCCTTTATTTAGTGGAATAAGTGTAAGTGCTGTGTGTGTGTGTGTGTGTTGGTGCGTTCGCTGAAGTTTGTAAAAGTAAAACTTAAAACCACATAGATTTCTGAATATACGTACATTTTCCTGGTTTACTATTTTTTTGGTGGGTCCTGCCAAAATACAAACACACACAATGGAGAAAAATCTATTTTTGAAAATGTCTAGCCGGTGCAAACGTATAGTTCAGTGTGTGTGTGTATGTGTGTAATTGTATGTATGTGGCTTACAGTCTGTATTTGTATGTTTTAGTTTTATTTTAATGTGATTGCAATTGCGATATTAATGTTGACGCCAAACGTTTTACTAACCAAAAAAAATAAAACGAGTTAAACTTTATTTTTCCAATTTTCTCTCTCTCTCTCTCTCTCTCGTTTGCAATTTTTCAATATTTCGACAAACTGTGACACACACTGTGCCACACAAAAAAAATCCACATTTCATATGAGGGTTACAGAAAAAGTGGGAATAAAATATAAATAAAACTAAAAATATAAAAAGGAGTAGAAGCCGGCAAACCCCAGCAAAACTGGCCAACATGCTGGACGTGGTTGATTGTAATAGAAAGTTTGGTGTTTAGTTTGAAAACCTCATTCATGGCATGTGGCAAAAACTTTACACATACAGACAATCTAATAGCACACACACACAGACATACACTCATACACTCATACAAGTTTAGTGTATTTTGATGTACATGTTAGTTTGAAGGTGCTTTTCTGTGCACTTTCATGATTTTGAGGGTTTTGCGGTTGTTGGTTGGTGGGTAAGAAAGAACGTTAGTAGAAACTTCAAAATTGAAAGTTTTAATTTTTAGAGTTTCTAATTTGTTTGCTGTGACTTTAGAACATTGCAATGTGTTTAAAATTTGCAGCTTCTATTTTTTTAAAGTCTTCACATTCGTTCAAAATGTCTTTGAATCAAGGTAATTAACGTCTAGAAATTTCTGTGGAAAAAGCGGAAATGTTTAACAGGTTTCATTTCTTGTTCGATCTTTCTTATTTGCAAAAAATAATCTAAAATTAAAAGGCATTAAAAAAAATTGTGTTTGTTTCGCAGCAGTAAAGTTTCTTTGAACTGCAGCCTCATTGTAAGTCTCCGTCCGATTCAAATCTTCACAGATATCTGTTTCAACTAATTTCGTTTTCTTTTGCTTCAAAATCAAATTCGTTTAATATTTCGGATGACAAACGAAATCTAAAAAAGTAAAAATTGACTGGTGCGGTCAAGTTTGTACTAATTAAAAGCGCGAGGAAGAGAATTAGAGAGTCTTGTTTTTTTTTTTTCTCAGTTTGCTTAGATAAAGTTTTTGAAGTTTGATAAAGAAATGGTTTAGAAAGATATACTGCAAATTTATTGAGAAATAAATAATTCTCATGGGATCTTGGGAGTGGCAGTATATCTTTCTAAATCATTTCTTTAGAATTTGTTTTTGCTTTAAATATAATTATATGAAAGAACGAATACGGGTATCATCGTGGAACTGGCTAATAATATAATGAAATATAGTATAAAAAATTTTAAAACACTTTTTCCTAAATAGTTTTGTAAAAAATAAAAGAGGTCCTTATTAACGATCTGACCATCAGACAGCTAACTACAATTGGTTGGAAAGGCCTGCAGGACGTGAAGGTAGACTCTACAGCATGAATAGAAACTACTTGGTTGGAAAAGGAAGGCTGGAATACCTCTGATGTCGATTATTCAACGATGAGATGAATAACCGGCTCTTAGCCGTTCTGTTGAAGTTGCTGTTTAAAGTTACCACTCGCTGCTACCCAACAAAATTTACACCGATTTACCCAGTTTGAAACATCCTAATTGAAATATTGGACAAATTCGTCAATGCAGTAATTAGACAATAAGGAAAGTTAAGCGATCGAAAAGCACCACTTGCCAGCAGAATTTTTCGCCAGCAATTTCTTTATGCAAACAATTGGCTGTGCTGATACATACGAGGGCATTTTGAAAATTCCGTTACTTTTTATATATCCAAAGGTCCAACCTTAAACCGAATACTGTCCCCGATAACGAATATCTAATACTAGACTACTGTCGAATTTTGAGGAATCTGCGTCTAAAAGTTGGCTTCTGACATCCACTGAAAGTACATACCCTCGTTAGTTTTAACGAATATAAAAAGAAAGTGATTTTCGTGAGCAGATTAAATATGATTAAATTATTAAATTATTATTATTAAATATTTGTTCAATTCACAAACTCATTCGTATGGATTATCGTTAAAAAAAAAGACGATATTTATTTATGTGCTTGTGAACAGACAAATTTGTTGTATCGTTAGTTTTCGTATTTGAAAGGTCAATTCAATGTAGTCAATTCATTGTGAGTAAAAAATTTATGTCGAATAAGAAATTTCTTTTTATCAAATTTAAAAAAACATTAAAAGTAACACTGAAAAACTAAATGAATTAATTCCTTATGTCGCCAATATAATTTCGAAATGTTAATATGATTGATTCAAGTAAGTGCATCTTTATTTAATTTTATTCTTCCACAACAGTCGACACTCAATTCAGTTGATACCATGAAATTGAAGCAGATATGGGAATTTCATTTTTACGCGAAATATTTCATAACTTTTTCACAACAAACAATTTTGATTGAAATGGTTTGCAAATTAAATTGAAATGAATCAAGTATATATTTATCATTAAGAAGAATGTATTTTCTGGGCTTATGTATCATATATTTAAACATTTTTACAAATTAATCTAACAAATAGAATTTTTCCATACCTGCCCTCAATGCAATCATTTATAAAACATATAAAATTCAAACGTATAATTATGATACACTTTTGTTTGAAAATTACCAATAAAAAAATACAATACTGTATGATTAGACGATTACACAACACATACGACGTTAATACGAGCTTGTGAATTGAACAATTATTATTAAGTAAAAAACCCATCAACAAAACCAAAGAAAGGCTTGATAAATACTATGAGGACCCTGCACCACCTATTTAAATTATTAAAAAGTGATCTACTGAGTCAAAAATGATGTCTAACGTACAGGTCGTCCAGAAAAGGTAGAAAAAATCCATTGAAATTGTATTGGATGGTCGGAGAATGAAAGTGCGTGAGACGGCTGAGGCTGCATGCTTCGCAACCGAGCACGTACATTATATTTTGCATGAGTATTTGGATATGGAAAAGCTATCCGCGGGATGGGTGGAGCGATTGCTCACAGTGCACTATAAATTTAACTGCGTGAACATTACATAACTCCATGAATTGGGCTACAAACACTTCTACTCGACCCAGCATACTCTTCGGATTCAGTCTCTTGTGACTATTTCCAGTTTACAAATTTTAAGAAATGGCTGGCTGCTAAAACATTTGGATCAAACAAAAAGGATAGCCTTAAAACAAACGTCTATTTTGAGAGTCTTGAGAAATCTTAAGTAAAAATATCTAGCTTAAAGAAAACTATGTTGAGAAATAAAGTGCATTTTTGTCGAAAAAACTTTTTTTTATAAGAAAGTTATGGAATTATCAAACCGCCCTCGTATTTCCTTTACTGTTACAACATTTTGTTTACCAATGCAATACAAATGCAGAGCAGTTGCAAAAATTTACTGCTCTTAAGAAGTCACCCACGATTATACTCAACAGGAAGCAAAAGCAAAATATTTAAAAACATAAATAAATTAATTAAAAGTCCTTGACAAAATTGCTATTTTTTCTTCGTTTGATCTTTGATTAAGGACTTTTTTAAATTAAATAAATAAAAAAATACTTGTGCAGGATACCATGACTAATTCGAAATCTTAAAAAAGGCACAACAACAATTTGTATGTGGCGTCCTCTGCTTAAAAAAAGAAAAATAATAATCATGGAAAAAATTCCATGAAATTATAATTGAATTTTATGTTTAACAAAATCCTATGAAATTAATTATTCACATGCCTCTTTAATTACTATAAATTCCTTTTGTAACTGTTGTTTTGGTTCACAGGGTTTACAGCAGCAACAACGAGACCGAACACGGAAACAGCATTCATACAATTTTTGAGGTTACGGTTGATTCATTCATTATTTGTTTTGCATGCCGATGTGTGTGTGTGTGTGTATGCGTACGTGTGACGGTGTGCTGTTGGTATGAGTAACTATTTCGCGTACTCTGTGTAGTAAAAATATTTATTTAAATGTGATTGTTTTATTATGTTATGAAATTAACATTCATTATTTAGTGGCAAGAAAATTAAACATTTCTCATTACAACCCCAGAACCACAGACATTTTCGAATTAAATTCAGACTGTTAATGAATTTTTAGTTTTAGTTGTTTTATTTATTTTTTTGTGAAATTGTAGTAAAAGTTTAGTAAGAAAAATGATTTAAAATTATGAAGTAATTAGTGAAAACTAAATGACGGTGGAACGAGAGCAAGATTGAAATGCAGTGAACAGGCCAACCAAAAATATGTTCCAAGAAAATTGTTTTATGCGTGTAAAAGATGCCGTAGCAAATGAATAAATAAAATGAGTTGTTAGTGGGACGAAAACGAGCTGTTTTTCGTTTAGAAATGCACCGACAGACCGACAACAGTCGACATCCTGTTTGTTATCATTAACATCCAGTTAAAAAGTGTAATCAACAATTAAGACATGAACGCTGTTGAAGTTGCTGTTATAGCCTGTGTGTGTGCATTTCTTTCTTGGAAAAAATAATTTGATTTAACATACTCAAACCCAACTCAATAGTTTTCACTTGATAATTTTTTCTAATAAATATTTGATTAATTTTGTTTGCTTTTGTTCTACAGTTGCTTCTGGATGATTCTAGTTAATTAAAAATCCTGTTGAAATGTTAATTTATTCTCTATGTGTTGAACTTTCTATTCCTGTCACCGTCTGCTCGTAAATTTCAAATTATATTTCTAATTTACGAGTATATTCACCATAGAGAGAATACGAGGGTGAGTGAGAAAGAGATGGATGCCGGGTAAGATCTAGGCAATATAGAAAGGTAATGACCATATTTAAACTAATTTGGAAAATATGTATTAGTTTTTCAAAGAATTTTCAATTTCATTTAGTAGTTGTACATTATAGTTCTTTTTCAAAAGTTGTTTTTTCTCATCATCTTTCATTCCATTTTAGTTTTGTCCAGACCATAAATTTGCATTGAAAAGGAAAATTTCATAAATGGATATTTAATGTAGAGGTAAAGCAATTTGCATATTAAATGAGGTTTTTGCTTGAGTTTTTTGTCTATTAAACTCCGTAACTTTGCTGTAGAAATAAAGTTTTTTAAAGTATGAGTTCAACGGTGGGGGGGAAGAAAAGTGTGGCCAGACAACCAACTCGGTCAAACTAAAAACTAAAAGGAAATATTAAAATAAAACTTGTGTGATTTACTTGGCAGAAGCCAAAGAAATTGAAACTATAAATATTAAATTTAAATTTCTCAAACTTAAACATTGTAATTCAATTAAACTTTAATATTAAATTTAAAGCACTCGCTCTTAACACCTTGAAATGGAATTAAATATTTGCTTGAAATTTTATATTCAGTACTTGAAATATCTTTACTTCAGTGGGAATAAGTTTGCATTATTTCCTGATTATTTGAATTAATTACACCAAGTATATTTATAGCCACCGACTTGAGTTATTTATGCGTCATGCTCTTCTTTAATATATTTTCTTTTCGCTTGACTTCATCGCAATTTCCTTTTCCATTTCCTTTCTTTTGCTCAGATTTAATTGATTTTTCCGTTTTGTGTCCTCAGCATGTGTTGGCTGTATTTGCAACATATTTCTTGTCAATAAATTAATTCCAACTAATTCATTGTGAGCTCTTCTTTAAATAGTCCAAACTAAAATGAATAAAAGGTTTATCAATTGAATTTGTGTCACAACAAGCCTTTAAGAAATGTTGATAAATTTTGTTAAAAACAAAAGAAATCATACACATCCTTTGCAAAGTAGCATTTAAGTTGTGAATGGAAATTAAATGTTTTTAGATACTCAAAGCTATTAAACTAGTGCTTTTTCTATTCAGTATTTTGTGTTATATTCTATAATGAATATGTCTTTTATACAGATATTATTTTACACAAACACTAACAATTATAACACATACTAATGGAGTTGTGTGTCCTTGTGCAATTTAATATGTTTAAGTTTGTGTGTTTTTATACTTTGTCAATATAAATATATGTATATAATTTTTGTTTTAGTTTCTTAAGGATCCATTAGATTATATTAGGGTGGAGCAAACATTGTGTTTAAACATTGTATACCCTTAAAAAATCATGAATTTAGTCCAACTTTTGTTTGTGATGATTAAATCTTTTTTTTTAACTTTTATCCTGCCATAAACATTCCCATTCATGTGTTTTATTTACACATAAATATACAAGTACGAGTGCATGATGTGTAATTCATTTAAGCAAATGTCTTTTTGTTGAACATTGAGAAAATGTTTTAATTAAAAACAAAAATGGAGTCATAAAACCCACAGTAATGAGTAATTAAGATATTTTCCAAGAAGAAAATATGCCAGATGCTTTTAATAAGAGCTACAAAATGGAAAAAATCTTTACTAAAAGTTTGCACATATTGAATATTATTATGTCCTATGAATATTTCAAAACTTGTTTGGAATTATTTGTATATAGTATTGAAATTTATTAATTCTTTAATAGGACCTTTTTCAGTTAAACTCCATATAAATTTAAAGTGGAGATTCAAGGAAAAAAACTTTAACACTTTCCGAGATAACAAGTTTCGCATAGATTGTAAACAGAATTGCTTGTTGTGAGTTTGCTAAATATTTTTATTTATCTATCATATCGACACCTGTGCACGAAATGTTCGTATGTTACACTTTTTTATGCAAATTGGTTCTAAATCCATTAATTCATCGGTTGCCAAAATAATATAGCGATAAATATAATAGTTATGGAGATAGCACAATGAACATTTTATCATATATAACAGTTTTATAGTATATAATATTAATAAAAATAGTAATAAAATCGCACTCCTGTAAAATTTAGTTTTTGTAGCATACGATAATATCGCACACAGGGGTCCATATTACCAGGCAAACTATAATATTTAAATCAATGCACAGCTTTTTCGACTTCGTTTGTATTTTTAAAGAAATATTTTCTTGCCAAAAAATTTAATTCTTTTGTGTAGATAAATATTTTATCGTTTTCACTTTCTGATGAATTGTGTTACTTGTACTTTGAAATACCTGATTTACATGTCTCACCTGCCGGAATTAAAATTGTAATATTTGTATGAAACTCCCCTCATTACATGATAACATAACTAACTTTTAACATCATGTTTAATAGCATCCCTTTTAATATCACTTTGACCTCACAAGCGAGAGTTTTATATGAAATTGTAGTACAAGACAGAAAGAAAGAAAAAAAAAACAAAAAAAAACTTCTCTAAATTGCATATTCAAGTACAACTGTGTGTGAGAATATTTATGTGTGTGTGTTTATGTATATGTGTGATATGATTGAGTATATGCTTACGACTATATTTAAGTACTTTGTAGAGAGTCTTGTGCCTCGAAACGCTTAAATAGAGACATTAAGACATTTATTACAAGTGCACAAAAGTGAAAAATTAAATTAAAATCTCCAGCAAAGAAGAGAAAAAGAAGAAACGAATTTTTGAAAAAAATGAAATTCAATTATATGAATACGAGCAGAAATAGCAAAAAGAAAAAATGTAATTATTATTATACTTTGACAAACAAAATTATTATGCAGGCAGCTGGAAAATGAAAAAAACGGAATAGAATAAATTTTCTCAAGATTTGAAAATTGGAAAAGACATTTTGCGATTTTTTTTTTGCAAACGAATGTTGGGTTCCGGAAAATATAAAAAAAATATTTCAAAGTGAGTGTTTTTTCAACAACTAATACATTTGCTTTGCATCAGTGGAAATTAAGGAGCTCAAATTTAAATGTATAGAAGTGATTTGATTTTGTATTTGTTATTCAAATTAATTGAATTTTAAATTATCGTTTGCTGTCTGTCAAATGGAATATCAGAATGGAGGAAATGTAAATTAACAGGCCGTTTAAGGAATTTTGCCATCAAACAGTTTGTATGGACTCACACAAAACATGTGGAATTATTTGCGGCATAAAGAAGTTTCTTTGGTTTATTTTAGGATGCGTTTTGCATTACAGTGTGTGTTTGTGTATGAATTGTTTTAATGGACAACTTTGCACTACTCTTTTAGAATAATATTGCTTCAAGAGCTTTCTGATCGCGTCCATATTTCATAACATTTATCGAAGAACGAGTCCACTGAAAGTCAGCCTTTTTCAAATATTTTAAGAATATAATTAATTGTACATTTTTTATTAAGCTTCACATTTCTTTGCAAAATCCTTGCAAAAATCTTTAAATGAATATGTGTATTAAAATTGTCAGAATCGATATCCTGTGTAGCTTGCGCTCTTCTTAATTACGTTACTAATTTAAAATTTTATTATGGCTCTAATAAATAATCTATATTATTAAGAGGCAAACATGTTTTTTTAAATCCATTTTACGGCCGTAATACTAAAGCGACTTTGAAAAGATTTATATGTTTTTAAATGGGTTTTTACATAAATGTGCACAATCTTAATTTAATATGAATCGGTTCCATATTAACGGAACTATAATCGTTTAAAGTTGCTACTAACACATGCACACTTATTACACATGCATGTATCAGCTTCATCTTGAACAATAAACAAAGTGTGAATTTGTGTTTGTGCAATTTGTTTTTGCATAGAAATGAGATAGAGTTTTAAGCTGTTTATCTATAATGTTTTTTGTTTTTGTGTTTTATCATATGTATTTATGTATGTAAATGTTTAATATTAATTCCTGGAATGTGGCCAATTAAGTCGACCGCTGGATACACTAGTAACAATAAAATTGCGTTTTAATCAAGCATGTAGTTTTTTTTTCTGTCTGACAATTTTAAATTTCAAAATGTTTTTATTGAAAAATAAGTTAACTAAGGAGTCCCTTATTTTTCTTTTATTTTATATTTTCTTTTAAGGATTATCGTTTAACATTATTTCTTGTATCATTTTCATAATCTGCCTACTTTTGCACAACCGGCATTTGTCAGATCCGTAATATATCTTATTTATTTATAATAAAACACTTTGGAAAAGAAGACAAACATAAGCACACCAACTGTCGTAAAATAAGTGAAGACAAAAATAAAAGCTTTTACTTCTTTAGCTAACACGGTTTTGACTCACTTTCTAAAGTCCCAGGAAAGAATAATTTCAACGGAGTACATTTGCCATGAAGGTTTACTAAAAAAAAGAAAGAAACATAATTTATCAAGAATTTTTATAAGGAAACAAATTTATTTGAATATACTAGACATCGCCCTTTTACTCAATTAACGTCATAACTCAAAAAAACTCATTTATCAGAAAACACGTTTAAAGTTTTTAAATTACACACAACTCAATGAAAAAGTAAAAAACTATTCTTCTCTCTAGAGCTGAGTACACAAAATATTTGTATGAATTTTTTTTACACAAGAACGATACGGAGAATAATTCTGCATGCTTACCTCAAAAATCAAGTTTTTTGAGTTATGACATTGTATGAGTAAATGAGCGATAGGACGTAAAAATAAGTATAAGTTGGTACAAGCAATAAGGGAAATATCTGAAGTTACTTTTATAAATACTTAGCTGCTACAGATACTCGTAACTTAAATGAAACCGGATATGACCGTTAGCGATTTGACTAAAGCTTAACTTGAATGTTGTCCAGATTCTTCCTTTGTAATGTTCAATTTTCTCAACAGTTTTTTTTTTAATTTAGAATTATATTTTAAGCTAAAATGAAGTTATACCAAACAAATGTGAAGCATAAAAACATTAAACAGATATCGCCAAGTTTGGTTTCCTTTGAGGTATGACTTTATTACATTAAAGCAACAATATACCATCTACAAATATACAAGCCATATCAGATATCTTAACAACATGAACTGACTTTGACATTTGGCCTCTTCATTACATTAAAAGTATCACTCAACAAAATGTATGGACAAAGCCACACACACACACACGCCAACTTACACACAAGTTCACCAACACTTGAACACTTTTGTACGTGAGCTTGAGATGTGAACAATTTTGTTTAGAGAAAAAGTTGTGATAATAGAAAAATTGTAAAACAAAAGTAGAAAAGAAAACTGATAGACGTCGTTATGACATTAAGATAGACATTAAGACAAAATCAAGAAAGAGATTTTCAAAAAAGTAAAACAAATAAAAGATAAATAAACATACACAAACACACACAGAAAAGCACATGAATAGATAAACTTTTATGAAATAAAAAAGAAAACGACAAAGTTAGAACATCAATTTATGTTTCTACGAAATCACACTCACACAGTCACGCTGGATGGAAATGGTTTAAAAATAAAATAAAAGTGAATTTTTTATGAGACTTCTTATACATACGTGCAAACCCTACACAAAACTTTAAACACAAATACTCACGTTAAACACCAACAAGTAAACTTACCTGAGAAAAAGACAAGAAAAAAATAATAAACCATTTAACAACAGCAGCATTAAAAAAGGAACAACTTTATCTTTATCAGCATTATCAACATCTTAAGCAACAACAACAAATACAAACCATAACAAATGAAAAAAAAAGATAACAATATATATTAACCATAATTGTAACTCAGATGATAAAAAATTAAAGAAGGACGAAAGGAAAGAAAAAATAAATAGAAAAAGGAAATAGAAAATAGAAGAGTTCAAAAGACTTGAAATGAAATAAAACTCTTATTCGAAAGCTGAAAATTTACAAAAATATTATGAGAAGTTCTTAAGAAACAACATTCACAGATGAACGCCTGCTTGCATATGCATGTTTGTTTATGAAAACAAATGTGAAAAATAAACAGGAAGTTAAAGAGAGTCATCATATTTATCTACAACCTGCACTCACAAATGCACTTTCAACAGGAACTTTCTTTTTATTTCTTTGTTTTTTCTTCTGTGATGTATGAGAGGTGTAAAGTTTAGTTGAGAGCTCAAGTGAAGATGTTTTTTATTATAAAAAAAAAAATACTAGAGAAACATTTTATCAAGAGCGAGAAAATTTTCCTGGAATTTCATTTTAAGCAAAAGGATTTTTATTATTTTTATTAAGAAAGATGCTTCTTGAGCATTTAATCATTTTGAATAGACTTCTCTCTACTCTTATGAAATTTTCATTCATGGTTGGTATAGAAAACTGAAGTTTACATGACTTAAAGTCATTTAGATAGTGGGGTACATATGAACTCTGATAACGTGGTACTGTGGCCTCAGAAAACTGCTTGTGTTTCCATTCAGCAGGATTATTATATATATACATTGATACTTACTTAACTTTTTCTCATTTCTTCCTTAAAACAATTTACATGTTGAAAAAATCGCTTAATTTATAAATAATAATTTAATTAATTAATAATTTTAAAGAATGATTTAACAAAAAAAAAAAGTTCAATAAGAGAAAACACAATATAGAAATGATCACATTAAGAGCATTGTAAAATTAATTTTTTTAACTAATAGTTTTTAGTTGAAATGAATGTCCTTACAGGAAAGTTAAGCCCACAAACACATCTTCACCGTCTTGTATTGGCAGAAGATATTGATTATAGGGATCATGTAACAAGGACATCTAGTTGTTAATAGTTTTTCTAAGCCACCTTCGCCAAAGAAAGACATGGTTCATATTAAAAGCCATTTATATCTAAACTATAATGTCTGTATTGTTTCTGAAATGCCCTCCATTGTCACTGGTCAAGGAAAATGCCTTGATGACTGTGGCACCAAAGAAGATCCTAGTGAACTTCAAGTGATGACCTCCACTTTTTGCTGCAGGCAGAGGCAGCTCTGTAACCTGTAATGCAAGGTGTTCGGAATCATTATGATAATTTTCCCCAATAGAAGGGGGATATACGGCAAATATATGAAGGATAATTACTAAAACTTATCTCAAGTTCCACGGGGAAGTGCTCAAGTTTCTGGTGCAATATATCATTTAATGTTCACCGTTTAAGAAGCAAAGCTATCACATTGATTTTTTTTTTAAATTCATCTCTATTAAAGTTTGATTTTTTCTTTATTTTTTCCTTGAGTCTCTGTGGTTGTGGCACCAAATAGTATCCTTGTGATTCGTTAATTATCACTTCAATTTTACGACGCAACTCTATAACATATATTGCAAGGTGTTGAGAATTACTAAGACAGCTTGCATCGATGGAAGGAGGAACTGCGGTGAATACATAAATGAGTATTATTTAAAAGAAAATACATCCCTACTAAAGATTGATTTTCAATTTTCCTTCATTTTCTCCTTGAGTGTCTGCACAACTGCAAACAAGTACCAAACAAATAATGTCTGTAATACCAAATACTTTGAAACACATACTTTCAACATATTTAAGTTTTTTTTCGTATATCCTTCTCATGCCGATAGTTGAACACCGACAACAACAGCCAGAAAAACTCAACAACAAGATAATTGCATAACATAAGTATATTCTCAACAACTATGACAACTATTTACTCCTCCTACAACTTTATGCCACTTATATGACTTTGAGCTTGTGTGTTCGTTTCCATTTGCCATAAAGAAAATAAAAGAAAAGTAAAAAAATAAAAAAAAAATATGGAAAGAAATAAGTTCACATTTATTATGAAAACTACCTGAGATATTTATGTTTAATCGCGCTTGGAATAACTATAATCCAAATAAAGAGCTACTAACTAGTTTAGTAAATAAAGTTAAATTGAGTTTGCACAACATGCAGCAAGTTGTTGAAATAAGTTGCAAAACGAAAATCTTATGGAAGTGGGCAACAAAAAAAAAAAACAAACAACTCATTAAATGCATACAAAACAAACAGCACAAAAGTATCCTATATAAATTTAATACATCTTTGTATACTTTATGTAGTTCGAAGGCAACACAAACACATGTGCCAATTAGAATTATAGAAGAGTGCTAACGCACTGTTGTGCAAAGGATACATTTAACTTTTAAATTAGTTGCAGCTCTTGTGCGTCTTTGTGTCTTAAAAGCAATGTGACACATTAAGTGCTCATTAATGGGAAATGTGTATAAGTATAAGTGTGAGTGTATGAGTGTGTGTGTGTTTTCTACACAAATATCAACTTAAATGCTTGTTCATAATTATAATTTATAATTGCAAACAGACATGCATATTTATGTAGAAAATATAAAATGTGCTTTTTGTATGCGTTTGAAGTTTCAAATAAAAATATATTTTAATTGGCAAATACGATGACGCTTTGCTGACTCAAATTCAACTGCTTAAGCTTTTATACATGACGCATTCATTTAATTTTAAACTTTAAAATCTTTTTTGCTTTTTGCCCACTTCAGGCACTTAATTACAATATTTCATCTCAAAATGCTTCTGCTCCTGGACCAGTCAATTTTTTATTTTTTATTTTTTTATGTTTAAGGAAACTATTTAAAGCTTTTCGGCCGCTTTTTAAATAGTTTTATATTTCATGTCCTTTATCTGTGCTTGAAGTCAACTGTATTCGATTCGTTTGCATAAATTGTGGGCGTATGTATTATTTTCATTTTTATTTTCCATACAAAAATGTGTTGTACTTTTCGTCCGAGTGAAGTGAAGTGCAAATTCAACAATGAAACTTAATATTCATGCTTGGCTGAGAGCATAAAATGCACTGATAAATCACATTAATTACAGTCATGTGTTAAAGTATTAAATATTAAAAATCAACACAAGACGATGGCACACAACACCGCCAGAGTGCTGATTAAAAACGAGAAAAATATCGTTTGCAAAATGCATAAAATTTAAACAGAAAACAATAAAAGTATGACGTTAAGTCCTTCCATATTTAAAATGAAATATTTTTGCTTTTCTAGAATTTAAAAGTCAATTACGAGAAATATGCGATAAAAATTTTATGTTCAAAAGATGATGATGACCATGTAGTCGCGCTTGGTTGTTGAAGTTCATCAGTTTTTGTTTACATGTTAATACGGAAAATGGAAAGAAAATGTCTTTAGAATATGAGCGAAGTAAAAATTTTAGGAATTAGGAAACTATTTATAGAAAACTTAAGTTCAGGTGTTGAGTTCGTGAGTTCAAATTTAAAAATTTCATAAATTGTCTTATTAAGAAACCAGTACATGAAACCAGGAAGAGAAATAAGCACAGTAAGTCTAATACTCTGTTCATATTTGCGATAAGTGTTGAACAGCATTGATTATTTCGTTTGAAAATTAACCAGTGGTGACAATATCACGATTTTAAAAAAATATGAATTGAAGTACGCAACATTGTTTTTCTTATGTAAATAAAATCTTTATATTTATATTTGAAGTTTTCAGTTAAAGTTATTTAAGTGAAGTAAAATTTGCCACATATTTTATTTGAAAAAATAATTTATATAATTATTATTATATATTCAATAATTCATGTCAATTATTCTGATGAAAAATATGATAATTAGAGAAATAAATCATTAAATCATTTATATACATATAATAGTCATAAATTAAATAGAAAAAAGTAATAAATATCTCTGTTTGGTTGAAGTTATATCAATAATGACGCCCACTTAGTATTCGTTATTATATATTTTTATACAATCTCTCATACCTGACTGAATGCTTATAAATAATTAAATATAAAGTTTTATTTTTCTCTCGTCTGCATGCACACATGTCGTTGTAGTTAATGAGGTGACACCTTTTCCATGTAAATATTTCTACTCTCTTATTTAGCAGTTAAAAACTTGTTTTTTCTTCTCTGAATAAATTAATAATTTCATTTAAAGAGGCAACACAAACACATATTTTATAATAATTTAATTATCATTTAATGCATTTAAATTTGTATGAATATAAAGGTGGAGGTAACATAAAAGCAGTTGTTTAAATAAATGACTTCTTAACTCCTTCGAGTTGTTTCTTTTCTTTTTTAATTCTGAAGTAAAACATCAAAACCATCAACCATAAATCAGTTTTACTCCCTTAATGCAAATAAATTACGTTAATATAAGAGAGCTTTGTCAGGTTATGCTAGTAGGTGTTGTTAAGTAAAAATGAATGCATGTTATTTAACGCACACACACACTCGCATGCATAGAAATCCGTATGTGATAGTCATGCCCGACACACATGTGTAACGATCGTGGTATAAACTCTTTCAACTAAACATTTATGAATATATTATGTGCCGTTTTTTATTAAAATTCTTAGCATCACAAACTCACACACACATACACACATGCGTGCAATTTATAGTTTTCTACTGCAAGGATGTTAGCAAATAATTTACAGCTCTCATCATCTCATTGCAAATTATTTTCTTCAACGTGTCTGAGATTTATAATACTAAAAGACAGGAGGAAATAAAACAAGATATACAAAATATACTTAAACGTTTAATTTAACCCAATGTTGTTTGCGAGTTGTAATCAGGAAATGTTTCCCGAGCTCGCACTATTTTCGATGAAAATTAAAAAAAAAAATTAGAAACTTAATATATATTAATGCAAAATTGGTTTTTAATTTATGTATAAAAATAAATAATATATTATTACTATTAGCTCAATTAGAGGAATAATATAAATATATTAAGAAAAGATAAAAAAATTGTATCATTATTATTATTGTTAAATAATATTTTATAAATATTTTTCAAGTCATATCAAGTTTTTTTTATATGTATATCCTTTCCATGAAAAGAAAATACTTGAGACTACAACTTGTATCTAGGATAAGTTTTAAAGCTCACCAAAGTTTGTTAATGTAAAATAAAAAGTGCTGCAGCTCACCTTGTATCCTTTTTGTAATTACCTAAAAGCTAAATGATTATAGTTTGAATTTTTTTTTGGTGAATTAAGTTTACATTAAGTTTGTGAAACTCGCTGATAGTTTTAAGGATATAAAACCACTAATTGCTGATATCGTTACAAAAAATATTTAAAAATATATTTAAATTTAGTATTTCTTTTTGGTTTTTATTTAAAATATTATGGCAATAATGTTGTCACAAAAAAATTTTAAATTCACAAGAGGTTGATAAAACAAATTTTCATAAAAAAATTTTTTAAAGTACATATTGAGAATAATTACGATTATCAAAAAATATTTTTGAAGGAACAATTCCATGCCAGCCGGTTGTACATATTTAAATATTTATGCTTTTACATTTTTTCTGTTGCTGCAAATTTGGCAGCAGCAGAATTTACTAATGTATTCTTTACGTATTTAATTATTTTATAATAAACGAGTACAATATAATAATTTAATCTTTAGAAATATACACCCACGCACGTAAATACTTAAATATCCACCCTTTAATAAATAAGTCATGCAGTCAGTATAAAATGCATGTGTAAAAAATCCTAAAGTATGTTGCCATAGAGAAAACAAGAAAAGAGGAAGTTGTATTAAAATAAAACCTATTGCACCTGTATGTGTGTATACAGCCATAAGTCTTTGCAGGTACGTAAGGATGTGTGTGTTTGTGTTTATGCTTAAGTATGTGTGGAAGCGTACAGGAGTGAGTCTATGTGAAATTACTTAAACTTTTGACTTAATTATAATGAATGCTTGGCAAGAACTCACACACCTTTATTTCTTGCATGCACATATTCGTTTATATAAATAAGTACCAGATTATTTAAGCTCGCTGTACTAAAATGTGGCAGAAATGTGAAGATATTAAAAATGTAAAATACATAATATTTCGTATAAGCAAGAACAAGTAAATTATTTTCTCTTTTTCATTTATAATACGTACAAAGGATTATTTGCTAAGAGGTAATAATGATGATCAAAATGGGGGGAGGTGACGGAAACAACAAAAGTAGCAACAGCATCAACTTTTTCTAACATCACTCTTGTTAAGTTAGTTAGAACACTTGTTTTGTAAACATGACTTGTGAAATCTCACAAGTATGAAATAGAAAGTCATACAGAATTGAGTATTAAGATGTTAAATGATGTGTAATAAGATAATAAGACCAACTAAATTGAAAATTATTAAGCAAATAATGAAAACTGAGATGAGAGCACAAAAAATTATTGGATTTTAATATTTTATTTTTATTTTTTTCAATTAGACCTGCAAGAATTTATAAAATTATTTTTGAAAATATATTAAAAAATATTATAAAAAGTTCTTTCATTTTTGAAATTTTATGCAATTATTTTGTTATTCATAAAAAATTTTTAAGATAAAAAAATTCACTTCAAATTTGCATGATGTTGAATAAAAACTAGAAAGCCTAGCTTATATCCTTTTCAAAAAAAAAACGTTATATATACATACATGATTATTTGCTGCTTAAAATCTTACTTTTGATGGGTATTTCAGTAAATTGATTGTGTCTTCCAGCAAACAGCTTATGCAATCACTTACCAATCGCTCATTGCAACATTAAGTTATTTATCAAGACAATGCTCGCATAGCATATTTTTTTCTTAATATAAAAATTGTTGAAATGTTTTCTTAATTTTTTATTTTACAAATATTAAAAGATCTTTGTTTGCCACAACTTGTTAAATATTTTATGAACAATTATGAATTTAAAAAAATAATCGTAAATGAAATATTGGACGAGCGTGCTATATATCCTTTTTTTTAATATTGATGAAGTTAAAAATAAACGACTTGGATATTTTGATGCTACAACTAAAAACATGGTGGGAATAAGTATATTAAAAAATTTCAGAGTCACCATTACAATATTTATAAAAAGAATTATTATATCCTTGTTTCGAAATTTCACTTATTAAAATTAAAAATAAAAAATTAGGGAGTAGTTCTCTAAATGCGAAGGAAAATTCGGTTCAAAGAATTATATTGAAAACAAAAACAAATTTGAGTTCTTTATTTTTATTTTAAGTATACATAAATGTTCGAATGAAATTTTCTTTCACATTTAGAAAATAAGTTCCGAATTTAGGACTCCTAGCACTCTTCCCTGCCAACATGTTCTATATTTATTTATCTATTATAATCAGACGTAGTAAGCATGTATTATGTAAGTATAAAATTATATATCTTATATTTTTGTTTCTGTTAGAATAACTTAAATATATTTTTACTTATTTTTATCTAGTTTTTAGAAATTTTTTATGCTGCAATTTAGCAAATATGTTGCAAATATACATGGCGTTTTGAAAACAAATTTAAGGGAAATATTGAAAAAGCTGACCATATATCCTTTTTTTCAAACATTGATGAAATTAAAAAAAAGTGTTAAATTGATTAAGTAGTCGCAATGTTTATACCTTAAGCTTTCAATGTTAATAATGTAATATTTAAAATGCTTTAAATTATAATAAACTAAATTTTGAAAATATTCCTGAAACTTGTAAGCCACAACTTAACTACCTACGAAAACCATTAATAATAACCAGCATTAACTCAATGTGACAAATATTAAAAGAGCACCTTATATATCCTTTTGCAACATAAACTAATATAAAGGAAATTAACTGCCTAAAAATATTAATTATCTTATAATATATATCATAATATAATCTTTTTTATTATTATAACCCATTCACAATGATTTAGAGATGTTGCTCCTTAAATAAATAGTCGAGTATTTTAATGCTTTTGTATGAGTCTCTTGAAATCTACATCATTATATAGATTAATGAGCCTGTTCTGTTGGTTTCAAAAATGTTTAATGCTACTTTCATGCACAATGTTTCACATTTGTTTGCCTGATAATATGCACAAACAATGAAAGGCTTGGTGACATACAAATAACGTTACAAGTAACATAGATTTGTTAAAAAAACATAAATTAATTCTAACATAAATTCACTAGAAATAATAAAAAAAGCTCAAAATAAGAGTGAATAACTGCAGGGCGTTGTGAAAAAATATTCCTTGATTTTTTGTAACGAAAGGAAACACACATTGGGAGTACATTTGTAGATGTGAACGACATACATTTTGTAGGAATATTGAATGCGAAAAAATATGACACCCGGCTTATCCGTTTCCGTTGTATGTTATATGAAATGATGACAATATGGCTTAACTTCCTTTTTCTGTATAGACATTTTACATTTGCACAGGCAAGCAGAGATTCGCTCAAATACCTACACTTATTTATTAAGGACAGTGATAAACAATATTGAAGGGATTGCAGAAATTTTATTCTGATTTTTTTCTAATAAGTGCTTATACAGCTTGTCGCCCATTACAGTACCAATTTAAATTAAAAACGCCTTGCGTTTGAAACAAATGCTGCAGCTGCAGTAAGAGTGAATTCTTAGTATCCATTCTTTAAAATAATATATAAAAATTTATATTATTTTTTGCTCCCCCTTTGTTGTAAATTTTCGTTTACATGGTTGCAATTTTTTAAAAACAACTGTTGAAGTTAATTTTCTTTGGAAAGGACTATTGTTTATTTGACATTTAATGACACAATTCGTTAAAAAATTAACATAAAATTCTGATTTATTTAATTAAATAGTAATAATATATTTTTACTTAATTGGTTATTGGTTTCTGGTTGATATTACTTCTCCAGCAGTCAGGCTTTAGAGCATAAAGTAGCTTTTGATATTTTTAAATATATATTCTGGCTATGACCACCTTTATACAAACTTTCTTTTGTACTAGTTTACTTGTTTGCCTTGATTGTTAAAAATAAAAAAATAAAAATCGTAAAATAAATTGGCGTATATCCTTTTTGGATGATTAGCAATATTTCAAGTCTATTATGCTGACTACTATAAAAATATAATAAAACTTTTCCTACTATTAAAACTTTTTGGATACTATTTTTAAAAGATTGAATTTTTTACTAAAATATCCTGGTAAAAAGTATTAAATTTAATAAAATTTGTATGCCACAACTTGCTGTTTACTATTATGAAAAAAACTAATACAGTCCGGCTGTCCTAAGATATGTTTTAAATCAAGTCACCATATATCCATTTATACAAAATATGTAAAATTTAAAAATTTATCTTCTACTTTATTGTATACTATTCAAGGGGCTAATTTAAATCAATATGAATTGTAAGGATTGATATTTACAACTTAATGAGATTATTTGTAAAGAAATTAATTTGGTAATTATTTAATATCATATAAAAAATAAAAAGTTTTTTTTTTATAAAATGACAATTAGTATGGCCTGATTTAACTTTAGTGGTCGCCTTTAAAATGTTAACTACATTTTTTTTTTAATAAATATGCAGGTATTAAACTTAATTTGCAATCAAACTCTTTTGCATTTCGTCGATTTTTGTTGTAACAAAACATTTTACAGAGAGGGTATTTGTATATGTTTTTGTAAGAAACTTTGTAGGCTTAAAATCGCTTTGAACAATTTAAGTTTCATTAAAAGAAATTAAGTTGCTATTAATGTATTTATGTTTTGTTAATTATCCTGACAACAACTACTATTTTGAATAAAATTTTTATGCCACAACTTGTAGTTTTACCTTACTCATAAAATACTAAAATTTCGTCTTTTTACATGATATATTAAAGAAATTCATGGAATGTCCTTTTTCGGAAAAAAAATTTAAATTTGAAGATTTAACTTTTTTTTGCCACTCACTGTTTAAAGGATAGTGACTGCTTCTGTAAGTCGTATGTTAACAGTAGATTTCCGTTTGATAAAAAATACTAGTTTGTTTTTTTATGAAAGCAAAAAGGATTAAAAGCACATAATATTTATGCATGTGTCTGTGCATATGTATATGTATGTTTAGGTACATAACATAACATGTTAGTTCGCGTTACACCATCCAGCTGTGTAGTTATGTAGTTATGAATGTCATTTGATGTTCAGAAGTATGAACAAATGCTTGGAAGGTTTTTGTGTGTGTGTATGTGTGTGTGTGACAAATAGTCAGTCTATTATTTTCTAACAGAATAAAAGAGTCAAGGATTTTCAACAATGTGTAAATTTTAATTTAATTAAATTTCATTTAATTTTGAAAGGGAATTTTGTATGCCAGCAAACCACTTTTAAATTATGATGATCCTAAGCTTAGCAAAACCTTTAAATGTCTTCGCTTAAGCAAAGTAAAAATATTTATTTCAAAAAAGCTGTTCTACTAGTTTTTTTTCCTAGAAAATAAACGAGGGGGTTTTGTTTGTTTTTATATTTTATCTCTTTAAGTTTTGAAAATAGTTTTCAAGAGATTTCAAATAGTTAAAAAAATGAAGAAAAAGCAGACACACACATTCACTCGATTGTAAACTCATAACCTTTATGGTATAATAAATGACTGAACATGTTTAATAGTCGATGTAGATAAAAATAAATTTGTTGGTTTGCTGCACAAAACTCTTGATAGTTTCATATCGTTTTCATTTTAACCTTTCTAAGGATTAGTACGATTCCTTTCGGTTCTAACTCTCTCTCTCTCTCTGTCTCGTTCCTCTACATCTTCCCACCTTATTATTTTTTTGGGGATAATAAACTTATCAAATAGTTTTCAGTTCTTTGTTTTAATTTTGATTACTTTTTTTTCGTTTACAGCAAACAATAAACTAGGAAAGCAACAACAAACAACTAAATGAAAATCGAAAAGTTTCTTATATTGGACTTAGGAATTTTGCCAAGTTTAATAACAAAAAAAGGAGAAAAATATTAAATAATCTTTATGCGAACGCAAAAAAGGAAACTTTCTCAGTTAATTTTCTTACGTTTAATTGAAACTTTTCTTATGGTCGTGTGTGTTTTTGTGTCTTTCAACAGTCAGTCTTAAAATATTTACAAAAGTCCTTTATTTTTTGCATAGATTATTAAGTGAAATTTATAGTTTACTTTTCAGTGCAAGACTTCATTAAATAATGCCATTATAAGGACTGAACAGTTGTAACTTTTGCAAAATAAATAATAATAAAACTTAGAAAAAGCTGTTGGGGAATGGAACTTTGAACATTAATAGAGCATGAATTAGGCTTTTGCGATATTATCTAGGAAAGCGTGTAGTTAAATAAAAAAATAACTTTTTTGAAATTTGAATTTCTTTTAAAAGGATATTTTTTAGAGAGGGTTTTTTTGATGTTGTTATTTTTTTAAAATATTTTTCTATTTCTAAATTTTCTCTCAATTAATTTTTTGTCTCTAATAAATCATTATTCTTTGCTATTTCTTACAGATCTTTGCTGGCATCCATGACATACTTAAGAGAATGAAGTCCTCGAAGGAAATTTGAGAAAGTTGTAAATAAATACAATCAAAGTGCAATAAAAATTTAAATTATTCTTACTATTCATTTAATATTATTAAGTTTATTTATTTTAAAAGAAAAGCAAAAAGTAAAACAAGTTTAAATATGCTTTCCACAATCCAGAATATTTGACAAGATTAAGAATAATTTTTTTTTCTGAGTGACATCTGAATTGTGCAACGGCGCAATAAACACTAAATAAAGCAAATTAAGTAAAAATAAAAATAAAAAAGGTTTTCTTTTTGAAAAAAACATTTTTTTATTGCTCCTTGCCTATTAACATATATTTTTATAGATAAAACAAAAAAAATAAATCCTTCTTAGAATATTAAAGGTAATTAATTAGGTTTTCCCGATCTTAAGGCGTTTTTCATATAAATCTTAAAACTCCTAGAATACATTTAAAAGAAATACATATTAACGCCCATATTGATCGCTTAACAAAAAAGCGTGGCCGAAAAATTTAGCTAACAAATATTCTCCATCATATTTTATATTAACACTGAAAGTTTCATTTGATTATTTGGCCCGCCTAGTGGCCCGCGTTATTAGCTAAAAAACAGTGTTTATAGTTAATTTCCTTATATCTTCCAAAGTATTAGACTCATAATTTTGAAAAAATATTCGTAATAATCACAAAGCTCTGTTCTACAAGCGTGCAAATTTTCATTTCATTTGCTTCAGTAACTTCAACAGAGCACAGAGCGCAAATGGCTTGTTTTGAATAAACTTGCATCTCCAATATCTCGGGAACTACCTGGTATATTTTGATGAAACTTTTAGCAGAGGATAGATAAAAATGTCAGCTACAATTGTAGAAACTGCTTTTTGTAAAAAACTGATAAAAATGTGTGAAAAATTTAATTATTAATAATTAACGCCTAATTTAAGCACTGACAAGGGGGCGTGGCAAAAAGTTTTGGATAACGAATTATTCAGCAGTATTTTTTCTATTGACACTGTAAGTTTCATTTGATTATTTCAAATAACAACCGAGTTATTAAGAAAAGCGTAAAAAACTATTTTTTGTGGTGAAAATCAAATAAAAAAATAAAAATTAATTTTTTTGTGAAACACCCGGCCAACAGAATCTTGTAGCAGGTGGATTTTTGAAAATAGTTTTCTTCAAACCTCTGTAACTCGCAAACCGTTAGAGATATCTAAATGAATCTTTCACTGTATGATAGTTTCGAGGTTGGGCTACACGGTGGTCAAACTTTGGCCCGCCTAGTGGCCCGCGTTATTAGCTAAAAAACAGTGTTTATAGTTAATTTCCTTATATCTTTCAAAGTATTAGACTCATAATTTTGAAAAAATATTCGTAATAATCACAAAGCTCTGTTCTACAAGCGTGCAAATTTTCATTTCATTTGCTTCAGTAACTTCAACAGAGCACAGAGCGCAAATGGCTTGTTTTGAATAAAATTGCATCTCCAATATCTCGGGAACTACCTGGTATATTTTGATGAAACTTTTAGCAGAGGATAGATAAAAATGTCAGCTACAATTGTAGAAACTGCTTTTTGTAAAAAACTGATAAAAATGTGTGAAAAAATCATTTTTAATAATTAACGCCTAATTTAAGCACTGACAAGGGGGCGTGGCAAAAAGTTTTGGATAACGAATTATTCAGCAGTATTTTTTCTATTGACACTGTAAGTTTCATTTGATTATTTCAAATAACAACCGAGTTATTAAGAAAAGCGTAAAAAACTATTTTTGTGGTGAAAATCAAATAAAAAAATAAAAATTAATTTTTTTGTGAAACACCCGGCCAACAGAATCTTGTAGCAGGTGGATTTTTGAAAATAGTTTTCTTCAAACCTCTGTAACTCGCAAACCGTTAGAGATATCTAAATGAATCTTTCACTGTATGATAGTTTCGAGGTTGGGCTACACGGTGGTCAAACTTTGGCCCGCCTAGTGGCCCGCGTTATTAGCTAAAAAACAGTGTTTATAGTTAATTTCCTTATATCTTCCAAAGTATTAGACTCATAATTTTGAAAAAATATTCGTAATAATCACAAAGCTCTGTTCTACAAGCGTGCAAATTTTCATTTCATTTGCTTCAGTAACTTCAACAGAGCACAGAGCGCAAATGGCTTGTTTTGAATAAACTTGCATCTCCAATATCTCGGGAACTACCTGGTATATTTTGATGAAACTTTTAGCAGAGGATAGATAAAAATGTCAGCTACAATTGTAGAAACTGCTTTTTGTAAAAAACTGATAAAAATGTGTGAAAAAATCATTTTTAATAATTAACGCCTAATTTAAGCACTGACAAGGGGGCGTGGCAAAAAGTTTTGGATAACGAATTATTCAGCAGTATTTTTTCTATTGACACTGTAAGTTTCATTTGATTATTTCAAATAACAACCGAGTTATTAAGAAAAGCGTAAAAAACTATTTTTGTGGTGAAAATCAAATAAAAAAATAAAAATTAACTTTTTTGTGAAACACCCGGCCAACAGAATCTTGTAGCAGGTGGATTTTTGAAAATAGTTTTCTTCAAACCTCTGTAACTCGCAAACCGTTAGAGATATCTAAATGAATCTTTCACTGTATGATAGTTTCGAGGTTGGGCTACACGGTGGTCAAACTTTGGCCCGCCTAGTGGCCCGCGTTATTAGCTAAAAAACAGTGTTTATAGTTAATTTCCTTATATCTTCCAAAGTATTAGACTCATAATTTTGAAAAAATATTCGTAATAATCACAAAGCTCTGTTCTACAAGCGTGCAAATTTTCATTTCATTTGCTTCAGTAACTTCAACAGAGCACAGAGCGCAAATGGCTTGTTTTGAATAAACTTGCATCTCCAATATCTCGGGAACTACCTGGTATATTTTGATGAAACTTTTAGCAGAGGATAGATAAAAATGTCAGCTACAATTGTAGAAACTGCTTTTTGTAAAAAACTGATAAAAATGTGTGAAAAAATCATTATTAATAATTAACGCCTAATTTAAGCACTGACAAGGGGGCGTGGCAAAAAGTTTTGGATAACGAATTATTCAGCAGTATTTTTTCTATTGACACTGTAAGTTTCATTTGATTATTTCAAATAACAACCGAGTTATTAAGAAAAGCGTAAAAAACTATTTTTTGTGGTGAAAATCAAATAAAAAAATAAAAATTAATTTTTTTGTGAAACACCCGGCCAACAGAATCTTGTAGCAGGTGGATTTTTGAAAATAGTTTTCTTCAAACCTCTGTAACTCGCAAACCGTTAGAGATATCTAAATGAATCTTTCACTGTATGATAGTTTCGAGGTTGGGCTACACGGTGGTCAAACTTTGGCCCGCCTAGTGGCCCGCGTTATTAGCTAAAAAACAGTGTTTATAGTTAATTTCCTTATATCTTCCAAAGTATTAGACTCATAATTTTGAAAAAATATTCGTAATAATCACAAAACTCTGTTCTACAAGCGTGCAAATTTTCATTTCATTTGCTTCAGTAACTTCAACAGAGCACAGAGCGCAAATGTCTTGTTTTGAATAAACTTGCATCTCCAATATCTCGGGAACTACCTGGTATATTTTGATGAAACTTTTAGCAGAGGATAGATAAAAATGTCAGCTACAATTGTAGAAACTGCTTTTTGTAAAAAACTGATAAAAATGTGTGAAAAAATCATTATTAATAATTAACGCCTAATTTAAGCACTGACAAGTGGGCGTGGCAAAAAGTTTTGGATAACGAATTATTCAGCAGTATTTTTTCTATTGACACTGTAAGTTTCATTTGATTATTTCAAATAACAACCGAGTTATTAAGAAAAGCGTAAAAAACTATTTTTTGTGGTGAAAATCAAATAAAAAAATAAAAATTAATTTTTTTGTGAAACACCCGGCCAACAGAATCTTGTAGCTGGTGGATTTTTGAAAATAGTTTTCTTCAAACCTCTGTAACTCGCAAACCGTTAGAGATATCTAAATGAATCTTTCACTGTATGATAGTTTCGAGGTTGGGCTACACGGTGGTCAAACTTTGGCCCGCCTAGTGGCCCGCGTTATTAGCTAAAAAACAGTGTTTATAGTTAATTTCCTTATATCTTCCAAAGTATTAGACTCATAATTTTGAAAAAATATTCGTAATAATCACAAAGCTCTGTTCTACAAGCGTGCAAATTTTCATTTCATTTGCTTCAGTAACTTCAACAGAGCACAGAGCGCAAATGGCTTGTTTTGAATAAACTTGCATCTCCAATATCTCGGGAACTACCTGGTATATTTTGATGAAACTTTTAGCAGAGGATAGATAAAAATGTCAGCTACAATTGTAGAAACTGCTTTTTGTAAAAAACTGATAAAAATGTGTGAAAAAATCATTTTTAATAATTAACGCCTAATTTAAGCACTGACAAGGGGGCGTGGCAAAAAGTTTTGGATAACGAATTATTCAGCAGTATTTTTTCTATTGACACTGTAAGTTTCATTTGATTATTTCAAATAACATCCGAGTTATTAAGAAAAGCGTAAAAAACTATTTTTTGTGGTGAAAATCAAATAAAAAAATAAAAATTAATTTTTTTGTGAAACACCCGGCCAACAGAATCTTGTAGCAGGTGGATTTTTGAAAATAGTTTTCTTCAAACCTCTGTAACTCGCAAACCGTTAGAGATATCTAAATGAATCTTTCACTGTATGATAGTTTCGAGGTTGGGCTACACGGTGGTCAAACTTTGGCCCGCCTAGTGGCCCGCGGTATTAGCTAAAAAAAAGTGTTTATAGTTAATTTCCTTATATCTTCCAAAGTATTAGACTCATAATTTTGAAAAAATATTCGTAATAATCACAAAGCTCTGTTCTACAAGCGTGCAAATTTTCATTTCATTTGCTTCAGTAACTTCAACAGAGCACAGAGCGCAAATGGCTTGTTTTGAATAAACTTGCATCTCCAATATCTCGGGAACTACCTGGTATATTTTGATGAAACTTTTAGCAGAGGATAGATAAAAATGTCAGCTACAATTGTAGAAACTGCTTTTTGTAAAAAACTGATAAAAATGTGTGAAAAAATCATTTTTAATAATTATCGCCTAATTTAAGCACTGACAAGGGGGCGTGGCAAAAAGTTTTGGATAACGAATTATTCAGCAGTATTTTTTCTATTGACACTGTAAGTTTCATTTGATTATTTCAAATAACAACCGAGTTATTAAGAAAAGCGTAAAAAACTATTTTTTGTGGTGAAAATCAAATAAAAAAATAAAAATTAATTTTTTTGTGAAACACCCGGCCAACAGAATCTTGTAGCTGGTGGATTTTTGAAAATAGTTTTCTTCAAACCTCTGTAACTCGCAAACCGTTAGAGATATCTAAATGAATCTTTCACTGTATGATAGTTTCGAGGTTGGGCTACACGGTGGTCAAACTTTGGCCCGCCTAGTGGCCCGCGTTATTAGCTAAAAAACAGTGTTTATAGTTAATTTCCTTATATCTTCCAAAGTATTAGACTCATAATTTTGAAAAAATATTCGTAATAATCACAAAGCTCTGTTCTACAAGCGTGCAAATTTTCATTTCATTTGCTTCAGTAACTTCAACAGAGCACAGAGCGCAAATGGCTTGTTTTGAATAAACTTGCATCTCCAATATCTCGGGAACTACCTGGTATATTTTGATGAAACTTTTAGCAGAGGATAGATAAAAATGTCAGCTACAATTGTAGAAACTGCTTTTTGTAAAAAACTGATAAAAATGTGTGAAAAAATCATTTTTAATAATTAACGCCTAATTTAAGCACTGACAAGGGGGCGTGGCAAAAAGTTTTGGATAACGAATTATTCAGCAGTATTTTTTCTATTGACACTGTAAGTTTCATTTGATTATTTCAAATAACATCCGAGTTATTAAGAAAAGCGTAAAAAACTATTTTTTGTGGTGAAAATCAAATAAAAAAATAAAAATTAATTTTTTTGTGAAACACCCGGCCAACAGAATCTTGTAGCAGGTGGATTTTTGAAAATAGTTTTCTTCAAACCTCTGTAACTCGCAAACCGTTAGAGATATCTAAATGAATCTTTCACTGTATGATAGTTTCGAGGTTGGGCTACACGGTGGTCAAACTTTGGCCCGCCTAGTGGCCCGCGGTATTAGCTAAAAAAAAGTGTTTATAGTTAATTTCCTTATATCTTCCAAAGTATTAGACTCATAATTTTGAAAAAATATTCGTAATAATCACAAAACTCTGTTCTACAAGCGTGCAAATTTTCATTTCATTTGCTTCAGTAACTTCAACAGAGCACAGAGCGCAAATGGCTTGTTTTGAATAAACTTGCATCTCCAATATCTCGGGAACTACCTGGTATATTTTGATGAAACTTTTAGCAGAGGATAGATAAAAATGTCAGCTACAATTGTAGAAACTGCTTTTTGTAAAAAACTGATAAAAATGTGTGAAAAAATCATTTTTAATAATTATCGCCTAATTTAAGCACTGACAAGGGGGCGTGGCAAAAAGTTTTGGATAACGAATTATTCAGCAGTATTTTTTCTATTGACACTGTAAGTTTCATTTGATTATTTCAAATAACAACCGAGTTATTAAGAAAAGCGTAAAAAACTATTTTTTGTGGTGAAAATCAAATAAAAAAATAAAAATTAATTTTTTTGTGAAACACCCGGCCAACAGAATCTTGTAGCAGGTGGATTTTTGAAAATAGTTTTCTTCAAACCTCTGTAACTCGCAAACCGTTAGAGATATCTAAATGAATCTTTCACTGTATGATAGTTTCGAGGTTGGGCTACACGGTGGTCAAACTTTGGCCCGCCTAGTGGCCCGCGTTATTAGCTAAAAAACAGTGTTTATAGTTAATTTCCTTATATCTTCCAAAGTATTAGACTCATAATTTTGAAAAAATATTCGTAATAATCACAAAACTCTGTTCTACAAGCGTGCAAATTTTCATTTCATTTGCTTCAGTAACTTCAACAGAGCACAGAGCGCAAATGGCTTGTTTTGAATAAACTTGCATCTCCAATATCTCGGGAACTACCTGGTATATTTTGATGAAACTTTTAGCAGAGGATAGATAAAAATGTCAGCTACAATTGTAGAAACTGCTTTTTGTAAAAAACTGATAAAAATGTGTGAAAAAATCATTTTTAATAATTAACGCCTAATTTAAGCACTGACAAGGGGGCGTGGCAAAAAGTTTTGGATAACGAATTATTCAGCAGTATTTTTTCTATTGACACTGTAAGTTTCATTTGATTATTTCAAATAACAACCGAGTTATTAAGAAAAGCGTAAAAAACTATTTTTTGTGGTGAAAATCAAATAAAAAAATAAAAATTAATTTTTTTGTGAAACACCCGGCCAACAGAATCTTGTAGCAGGTGGATTTTTGAAAATAGTTTTCTTCAAACCTCTGTAACTCGCAAACCGTTAGAGATATCTAAATGAATCTTTCACTGTATGATAGTTTCGAGGTTGGGCTACACGGTGGTCAAACTTTGGCCCGCCTAGTGGCCCGCGTTATTAGCTAAAAAACAGTGTTTATAGTTAATTTCCTTATATCTTCCAAAGTATTAGACTCATAATTTTGAAAAAATATTCGTAATAATCACAAAACTCTGTTCTACAAGCGTGCAAATTTTCATTTCATTTGCTTCAGTAACTTCAACAGAGCACAGAGCGCAAATGGCTTGTTTTGAATAAACTTGCATCTCCAATATCTCGGGAACTACCTGGTATATTTTGATGAAACTTTTAGCAGAGGATAGATAAAAATGTCAGCTACAATTGTAGAAACTGCTTTTTGTAAAAAACTGATAAAAATGTGTGAAAAAATCATTTTTAATAATTAACGCCTAATTTAAGCACTGACAAGGGGGCGTGGCAAAAAGTTTTGGATAACGAATTATTCAGCAGTATTTTTTCTATTGACACTGTAAGTTTCATTTGATTATTTCAAATAACAACCGAGTTATTAAGAAAAGCGGAAAAAGCTATTTTTTGTGGTGAAAATCAAATAAAAAAATAAAAATTAATTTTTTTGTGAAACACCCGGCCAACAGAATCTTGTAGCAGGTGGATTTTTGAAAATAGTTTTCTTCAAACCTCTGTAACTCGCAAACCGTTAGAGATATCTAAATGAATCTTTCACTGTATGATAGTTTCGAGGTTGGGCTACACGGTGGTCAAACTTTGGCCCGCCTAGTGGCCCGCGTTATTAGCTAAAAAACAGTGTTTATAGTTAATTTCCTTATATCTTCCAAAGTATTAGACTCATAATTTTGAAAAAATATTCGTAATAATCACAAAACTCTGTTCTACAAGCGTGCAAATTTTCATTTCATTTGCTTCAGTAACTTCAACAGAGCACAGAGCGCAAATTGGCTTGTTTTGAATAAACTTGCATCTCCAATATCTCGGGAACTACCTGGTATATTTTGATGAAACTTTTAGCAGAGGATAGATAAAAATGTCAGCTACAATTGTAGAAACTGCTTTTTGTAAAAAACTGATAAAAATGTGTGAAAAAATCATTTTTAATAATTAACGCCTAATTTAAGCACTGACAAGGGGGCGTGGCAAAAAGTTTTGGATAACGAATTATTCAGCAGTATTTTTTCTATTGACACTGTAAGTTTCATTTGATTATTTCAAATAACAACCGAGTTATTAAGAAAAGCGGAAAAAGCTATTTTTTGTGGTGAAAATCAAATAAAAAAATAAAAATTAATTTTTTTGTGAAACACCCGGCCAACAGAATCTTGTAGCAGGTGGATTTTTGAAAATAGTTTTCTTCAAACCTCTGTAACTCGCAAACCGTTAGAGATATCTAAATGAATCTTTCACTGTATGATAGTTTCGAGGTTGGGCTACACGGTCGTCAAACTTTGGCCCGCCTAGTGGCCCGCGTTATTAGCTAAAAAACAGTGTTTATAGTTAATTTCCTTATATCTTCCAAAGTATTAGACTCATAATTTTGAAAAAATATTCGTAATAATCACAAAACTCTGTTCTACAAGCGTGCAAATTTTCATTTCATTTGCTTCAGTAACTTCAACAGAGCACAGAGCGCAAATTGGCTTGTTTTGAATAAACTTGCATCTCCAATATCTCGGGAACTACCTGGTATATTTTGATGAAACTTTTAGCAGAGGATAGATAAAAATGTCAGCTACAATTGTAGAAACTGCTTTTTGTAAAAAACTGATAAAAATGTGTGAAAAAATCATTTTTAATAATTAACGCCTAATTTAAGCACTGACAAGGGGGCGTGGCAAAAAGTTTTGGACAACGAATTATTCAGCAGTATTTTTTCTATTGACACTGTAAGTTTCATTTGATTATTTCAAATAACAACCGAGTTATTAAGAAAAGCGTAAAAAACTATTTTTTGTGGTGAAAATCAAATAAAAAAATAAAAATTAATTTTTTTGTGAAACACCCGGCCAACAGAATCTTGTAGCAGGTGGATTTTTGAAAATAGTTTTCTTCAAACCTCTGTAACTCGCAAACCGTTAGAGATATCTAAATGAATCTTTCACTGTATGATAGTTTCGAGGTTGGGCTACACGGTGGTCAAACTTTGGCCCGCCTAGTGGCCCGCGTTATTAGCTAAAAAACAGTGTTTATAGTTAATTTCCTTATATCTTCCGAAGTATTAGACTCATAATTTTGAAAAAATATTCGTAATAATCACAAAGCTCTGTTCTACAAGCGTGCAAATTTTCATTTCATTTGCTTCAGTAACTTCAACAGAGCACAGAGCGCAAATTGGCTTGTTTTGAATAAACTTGCATCTCCAATATCTCGGGAACTACCTGGTATATTTTGATGAAACTTTTAGCAGAGGATAGATAAAAATGTCAGCTACAATTGTAGAAACTGCTTTTTGTAAAAAACTGATAAAAATGTGTGAAAAAATCATTTTTAATAATTAACGCCTAATTTAAGCACTGACAAGGGGGCGTGGCAAAAAGTTTTGGATAACGAATTATTCAGCAGTATTTTTTCTATTGACACTGTAAGTTTCATTTGATTATTTCAAATAACAACCGAGTTATTAAGAAAAGCGTAAAAAACTATTTTTGTGGTGAAAATCAAATAAAAAAATAAAAATTAATTTTTTTGTGAAACACCCGGCCAACAGAATCTTGTAGCAGGTGGATTTTTGAAAATAGTTTTCTTCAAACCTCTGTAACTCGCAAACCGTTAGAGATATCTAAATGAATCTTTCACTGTATGATAGTTTCGAGGTTGGGCTACACGGTGGTCAAACTTTGGCCCGCCTAGTGGCCCGCGTTATTAGCTAAAAAACAGTGTTTATAGTTAATTTCCTTATATCTTCCAAAGTATTAGACTCATAATTTTGAAAAAATATTCGTAATAATCACAAAACTCTGTTCTACAAGCGTGCAAATTTTCATTTCATTTGCTTCAGTAACTTCAACAGAGCACAGAGCGCAAATGGCTTGTTTTGAATAAACTTGCATCTCCAATATCTCGGGAACTACCTGGTATATTTTGATGAAACTTTTAGCAGAGGATAGATAAAAATGTCAGCTACAATTGTAGAAACTGCTTTTTGTAAAAAACTGATAAAAATGTGTGAAAAAATCATTTTTAATAATTAACGCCTAATTTAAGCACTGACAAGGGGGCGTGGCAAAAAGTTTTGGATAACGAATTATTCAGCAGTATTTTTTCTATTGACACTGTAAGTTTCATTTGATTATTTCAAATAACAACCGAGTTATTAAGAAAAGCGTAAAAAACTATTTTTTGTGGTGAAAATCAAATAAAAAAATAAAAATTAATTTTTTTGTGAAACACCCGGCCAACAGAATCTTGTAGCAGGTGGATTTTTGAAAATAGTTTTCTTCAAACCTCTGTAACTCGCAAACCGTTAGAGATATCTAAATGAATCTTTCACTGTATGATAGTTTCGAGGTTGGGCTACACGGTGGTCAAACTTTGGCCCGCCTAGTGGCCCGCGTTATTAGCTAAAAAACAGTGTTTATAGTTAATTTCCTTATATCTTCCAAAGTATTAGACTCATAATTTTGAAAAAATATTCGTAATAATCACAAAGCTCTGTTCTACAAGCGTGCAAATTTTCATTTCATTTGCTTCAGTAACTTCAACAGAGCACAGAGCGCAAATTGGCTTGTTTTGAATAAACTTGCATCTCCAATATCTCGGGAACTACCTGGTATATTTTGATGAAACTTTTAGCAGAGGATAGATAAAAATGTCAGCTACAATTGTAGAAACTGCTTTTTGTAAAAAACTGATAAAAATGTGTGAAAAAATCATTTTTAATAATTAACGCCTAATTTAAGCACTGACAAGGGGGCGTGGCAAAAAGTTTTGGATAACGAATTATTCAGCAGTATTTTTTCTATTGACACTGTAAGTTTCATTTGATTATTTCAAATAACAACCGAGTTATTAAGAAAAGCGTAAAAAACTATTTTTTGTGGTGAAAATCAAATAAAAAAATAAAAATTAATTTTTTTGTGAAACACCCGGCCAACAGAATCTTGTAGCAGGTGGATTTTTGAAAATAGTTTTCTTCAAACCTCTGTAACTCGCAAACCGTTAGAGATATCTAAATGAATCTTTCACTGTATGATAGTTTCGAGGTTGGGCTACACGGTGGTCAAACTTTGGCCCGCCTAGTGGCCCGCGTTATTAGCTAAAAAACAGTGTTTATAGTTAATTTCCTTATATCTTCCAAAGTATTAGACTCATAATTTTGAAAAAATATTCGTAATAATCACAAAACTCTGTTCTACAAGCGTGCAAATTTTCATTTCATTTGCTTCAGTAACTTCAACAGAGCACAGAGCGCAAATGGCTTGTTTTGAATAAACTTGCATCTCCAATATCTCGGGAACTACCTGGTATATTTTGATGAAACTTTTAGCAGAGGATAGATAAAAATGTCAGCTACAATTGTAGAAACTGCTTTTTGTAAAAAACTGATAAAAATGTGTGAAAAAATCATTATTAATAATTAACGCCTAATTTAAGCACTGACAAGGGGGCGTGGCAAAAAGTTTTGGATAACGAATTATTCAGCAGTATTTTTTCTATTGACACTGTAAGTTTCATTTGATTATTTCAAATAACAACCGAGTTATTAAGAAAAGCGTAAAAAACTATTTTTGTGGTGAAAATCAAATAAAAAAATAAAAATTAATTTTTTTGTGAAACACCCGGCCAACAGAATCTTGTAGCAGGTGGATTTTTGAAAATAGTTTTCTTCAAACCTCTGTAACTCGCAAACCGTTAGAGATATCTAAATGAATCTTTCACTGTATGATAGTTTCGAGGTTGGGCTACACGGTGGTCAAACTTTGGCCCGCCTAGTGGCCCGCGTTATTAGCTAAAAAACAGTGATTATAGTTAATTTCCTTATATCTTCCAAAGTATTAGACTCATAATTTTGAAAAAATATTCGTAATAATCACAAAGCTCTGTTCTACAAGCGTGCAAATTTTCATTTCATTTGCTTCAGTAACTTCAACAGAGCACAGAGCGCAAATTGGCTTGTTTTGAATAAACTTGCATCTCCAATATCTCGGGAACTACCTGGTATATTTTGATGAAACTTTTAGCAGAGGATAGATAAAAATGTCAGCTACAATTGTAGAAACTGCTTTTTGTAAAAAACTGATAAAAATGTGTGAAAAAATCATTTTTAATAATTAACGCCTAATTTAAGCACTGACAAGGGGGCGTGGCAAAAAGTTTTGGATAACGAATTATTCAGCAGTATTTTTTCTATTGACACTGTAAGTTTCATTTGATTATTTCAAATAACAACCGAGTTATTAAGAAAAGCGTAAAAAACTATTTTTTGTGGTGAAAATCAAATAAAAAAATAAAAATTAATTTTTTTGTGAAACACCCGGCCAACAGAATCTTGTAGCAGGTGGATTTTTGAAAATAGTTTTCTTCAAACCTCTGTAACTCGCAAACCGTTAGAGATATCTAAATGAATCTTTCACTGTATGATAGTTTCGAGGTTGGGCTACACGGTGGTCAAACTTTGGCCCGCCTAGTGGCCCGCGTTATTAGCTAAAAAACAGTGTTTATAGTTAATTTCCTTATATCTTCCAAAGTATTAGACTCATAATTTTGAAAAAATATTCGTAATAATCACAAAGCTCTGTTCTACAAGCGTGCAAATTTTCATTTCATTTGCTTCAGTAACTTCAACAGAGCACAGAGCGCAAATTGGCTTGTTTTGAATAAACTTGCATCTCCAATATCTCGGGAACTACCTGGTATATTTTGATGAAACTTTTAGCAGAGGATAGATAAAAATGTCAGCTACAATTGTAGAAACTGCTTTTTGTAAAAAACTGATAAAAATGTGTGAAAAAATCATTTTTAATAATTAACGCCTAATTTAAGCACTGACAAGGGGGCGTGGCAAAAAGTTTTGGATAACGAATTATTCAGCAGTATTTTTTCTATTGACACTGTAAGTTTCATTTGATTATTTCAAATAACAACCGAGTTATTAAGAAAAGCGTAAAAAACTATTTTTTGTGGTGAAAATCAAATAAAAAAATAAAAATTAATTTTTTTGTGAAACACCCGGCCAACAGAATCTTGTAGCAGGTGGATTTTTGAAAATAGTTTTCTTCAAACCTCTGTAACTCGCAAACCGTTAGAGATATCTAAATGAATCTTTCACTGTATGATAGTTTCGAGGTTGGGCTACACGGTGGTCAAACTTTGGCCCGCCTAGTGGCCCGCGTTATTAGCTAAAAAACAGTGTTTATAGTTAATTTCCTTATATCTTCCAAAGTATTAGACTCATAATTTTGAAAAAATATTCGTAATAATCACAAAACTCTGTTCTACAAGCGTGCAAATTTTCATTTCATTTGCTTCAGTAACTTCAACAGAGCACAGAGCGCAAATGGCTTGTTTTGAATAAACTTGCATCTCCAATATCTCGGGAACTACCTGGTATATTTTGATGAAACTTTTAGCAGAGGATAGATAAAAATGTCAGCTACAATTGTAGAAACTGCTTTTTGTAAAAAACTGATAAAAATGTGTGAAAAAATCATTATTAATAATTAACGCCTAATTTAAGCACTGACAAGGGGGCGTGGCAAAAAGTTTTGGATAACGAATTATTCAGCAGTATTTTTTCTATTGACACTGTAAGTTTCATTTGATTATTTCAAATAACAACCGAGTTATTAAGAAAAGCGTAAAAAACTATTTTTTGTGGTGAAAATCAAATAAAAAAATAAAAATTAATTTTTTTGTGAAACACCCGGCCAACAGAATCTTGTAGCAGGTGGATTTTTGAAAATAGTTTTCTTCAAACCTCTGTAACTCGCAAACCGTTAGAGATATCTAAATGAATCTTTCACTGTATGATAGTTTCGAGGTTGGGCTACACGGTGGTCAAACTTTGGCCCGCCTAGTGGCCCGCGTTATTAGCTAAAAAACAGTGTTTATAGTTAATTTCCTTATATCTTCCAAAGTATTAGACTCATAATTTTGAAAAAATATTCGTAATAATCACAAAACTCTGTTCTACAAGCGTGCAAATTTTCATTTCATTTGCTTCAGTAACTTCAACAGAGCACAGAGCGCAAATGGCTTGTTTTGAATAAACTTGCATCTCCAATATCTCGGGAACTACCTGGTATATTTTGATGAAACTTTTAGCAGAGGATAGATAAAAATGTCAGCTACAATTGTAGAAACTGCTTTTTGTAAAAAACTGATAAAAATGTGTGAAAAAATCATTATTAATAATTAACGCCTAATTTAAGCACTGATAAGGGGGCGTGGCAAAAAGTTTTGGATAACGAATTATTCAGCAGTATTTTTTCTATTGACACTGTAAGTTTCATTTGATTATTTCAAATAACAACCGAGTTATTAAGAAAAGCGTAAAAAACTATTTTTTGTGGTGAAAATCAAATAAAAAAATAAAAATTAATTTTTTTGTGAAACACCCGGCCAACAGAATCTTGTAGCAGGTGGATTTTTGAAAATAGTTTTCTTCAAACCTCTGTAACTCGCAAACCGTTAGAGATATCTAAATGAATCTTTCACTGTATGATAGTTTCGAGGTTGGGCTACACGGTGGTCAAACTTTGGCCCGCCTAGTGGCCCGCGTTATTAGCTAAAAAACAGTGTTTATAGTTAATTTCCTTATATCTTCCAAAGTATTAGACTCATAATTTTGAAAAAATATTCGTAATAATCACAAAACTCTGTTCTACAAGCGTGCAAATTTTCATTTCATTTGCTTCAGTAACTTCAACAGAGCACAGAGCGCAAATGGCTTGTTTTGAATAAACTTGCATCTCCAATATCTCGGGAACTACCTGGTATATTTTGATGAAACTTTTAGCAGAGGATAGATAAAAATGTCAGCTACAATTGTAGAAACTGCTTTTTGTAAAAAACTGATAAAAATGTGTGAAAAAATCATTATTAATAATTAACGCCTAATTTAAGCACTGACAAGGGGGCGTGGCAAAAAGTTTTGGATAACGAATTATTCAGCAGTATTTTTTCTATTGACACTGTAAGTTTCATTTGATTATTTCAAATAACAACCGAGTTATTAAGAAAAGCGTAAAAAACTATTTTTGTGGTGAAAATCAAATAAAAAAATAAAAATTAATTTTTTTGTGAAACACCCGGCCAACAGAATCTTGTAGCAGGTGGATTTTTGAAAATAGTTTTCTTCAAACCTCTGTAACTCGCAAACCGTTAGAGATATCTAAATGAATCTTTCACTGTATGATAGTTTCGAGGTTGGGCTACACGGTGGTCAAACTTTGGCCCGCCTAGTGGCCCGCGTTATTAGCTAAAAAACAGTGTTTATAGTTAATTTCCTTATATCTTCCAAAGTATTAGACTCATAATTTTGAAAAAATATTCGTAATAATCACAAAGCTCTGTTCTACAAGCGTGCAAATTTTCATTTCATTTGCTTCAGTAACTTCAACAGAGCACAGAGCGCAAATTGGCTTGTTTTGAATAAACTTGCATCTCCAATATCTCGGGAACTACCTGGTATATTTTGATGAAACTTTTAGCAGAGGATAGATAAAAATGTCAGCTACAATTGTAGAAACTGCTTTTTGTAAAAAACTGATAAAAATGTGTGAAAAAATCATTATTAATAATTAACGCCTAATTTAAGCACTGACAAGGGGGCGTGGCAAAAAGTTTTGGATAACGAATTATTCAGCAGTATTTTTTCTATTGACACTGTAAGTTTCATTTGATTATTTCAAATAACAACCGAGTTATTAAGAAAAGCGTAAAAAACTATTTTTTGTGGTGAAAATCAAATAAAAAAATAAAAATTAATTTTTTTGTGAAACACCCGGCCAACAGAATCTTGTAGCAGGTGGATTTTTAAAAATAGTTTTCTTCAAACCTCTGTAACTCGCAAACCGTTAGAGATATCTAAATGAATCTTTCACTGTATGATAGTTTCGAGGTTGGGCTACACGGTGGTCAAACTTTGGCCCGCCTAGTGGCCCGCGTTATTAGCTAAAAAACAGTGTTTATAGTTAATTTCCTTATATCTTCCAAAGTATTAGACTCATAATTTTGAAAAAATATTCGTAATAATCACAAAACTCTGTTCTACAAGCGTGCAAATTTTCATTTCATTTGCTTCAGTAACTTCAACAGAGCACAGAGCGCAAATGGCTTGTTTTGAATAAACTTGCATCTCCAATATCTCGGGAACTACCTGGTATATTTTGATGAAACTTTTAGCAGAGGATAGATAAAAATGTCAGCTACAATTGTAGAAACTGCTTTTTGTAAAAAATTGATAAAAATGTGTGAAAAAATCATTATTAATAATTAACGCCTATTTTAAGCACTGACAAGGGGGCGTGGCAAAAAGTTTTGGATAACGAATTATTCAGCAGTATTTTTTCTATTGACACTGTAAGTTTCATTTGATTATTTCAAATAACAACCGAGTTATTAAGAAAAGTGTAAAAAACTATTTTTGAGCTGAAAATCAAATAAAAAAATAAAAATTAATTTTTTTGTGAAACACCCGGCCAACAGAATCTTGTAGCAGGTGGATTTTTGAAAATAGTTTTCTTCAAACCTCTGTAACTCGCAAACCGTTAGAGATATCTAAATGAATCTTTCACTGTATGATAGTTTCGAGGTTGGGCTACACGGTGGTCAAACTTTGGCCCGCCTAGTGGCCCGCGTTATTAGCTAAAAAACAGTGTTTATAGTTAATTTCCTTATATCTTCCAAAGTATTAGACTCATAATTTTGAAAAAATATTCGTAATAATTACAAAGCTCTGTTCTACAAGCGTGCAAATTTTCATTTCATTTGCTTCAGTAACTTCAACAGAGCACAGAGCGCAAATGGCTTGTTTTGAATAAACTTGCATCTCCAATATCTCGGGAACTACCTGGTATATTTTGATGAAACTTTTAGCAGAGGATAGATAAAAATGTCAGCTACAATTGTAGAAACTGCTTTTTGTAAAAACTGATAAAAATGTGTGAAAAAATCATTATTAATAATTAACGCCTAATTTAAGCACTGACAAGGGGGCGTGGCAAAAAGTTTTGGATAACGAATTATTCAGCAGTATTTTTGCTATTGACACTGTAAGTTTCATTTGATTATTTCAAATAACAACCGAGTTATTAAGAAAAGCGTAAAAAACTATTTTTTGTGGTGAAAATCAAATAAAAAAATAAAAATTAATTTTTTTGTGAAACACCCGGCCAACAGAATTTTGTAGCAGGTGGATTTTTGAAAATAGTTTTCTTCAAACCTCTGTAACTCGCAAACCGTTAGAGATATCTAAATGAATCTTTCACTGTATGATAGTTTCGAGGTTGGGCTACACGGTGGTCAAACTTTGGCCCGCCTAGTGGCCCGCGTTATTAGCTAAAAAACAGTGTTTATAGTTAATTTCCTTATATCTTCCAAAGTATTAGACTCATAATTTTGAAAAAATATTCGTAATAATCACAAAGCTCTGTTCTACAAGCGTGCAAATTTTCATTTCATTTGCTTCAGTAACTTCAACAGAGCACAGAGCGCAAATTGGCTTGTTTTGAATAAACTTGCATCTCCAATATCTCGGGAACTACCTGGTATATTTTGATGAAACTTTTAGCAGAGGATAGATAAAAATGTCAGCTACAATTGTAGAAACTGCTTTTTGTAAAAAACTGATAAAAATGTGTGAAAAAATCATTATTAATAATTAACGCCTAATTTAAGCACTGACAAGGGGGCGTGGCAAAAAGTTTTGGATAACGAATTATTCAGCAGTATTTTTTCTATTGACACTGTAAGTTTCATTTGATTATTTCAAATAACAACCGAGTTATTAAGAAAAGCGTAAAAAACTATTTTTGTGGTGAAAATCAAATAAAAAAATAAAAATTAATTTTTTTGTGAAACACCCGGCCAACAGAATCTTGTAGCAGGTGGATTTTTGAAAATAGTTTTCTTCAAACCTCTGTAACTCGCAAACCGTTAGAGATATCTAAATGAATCTTTCACTGTATGATAGTTTCGAGGTTGGGCTACACGGTGGTCAAACTTTGGCCCGCCTAGTGGCCCGCGTTATTAGCTAAAAAACAGTGTTTATAGTTAATTTCCTTATATCTTCCAAAGTATTAGACTCATAATTTTGAAAAAATATTCGTAATAATCACAAAGCTCTGTTCTACAAGCGTGCAAATTTTCATTTCATTTGCTTCAGTAACTTCAACAGAGCACAGAGCGCAAATTGGCTTGTTTTGAATAAACTTGCATCTCCAATATCTCGGGAACTACCTGGTATATTTTGATGAAACTTTTAGCAGAGGATAGATAAAAATGTCAGCTACAATTGTAGAAACTGCTTTTTGTAAAAAACTGATAAAAATGTGTGAAAAAATCATTATTAATAATTAACGCCTAATTTAAGCACTGACAAGGGGGCGTGGCAAAAAGTTTTGGATAACGAATTATTCAGCAGTATTTTTTCTATTGACACTGTAAGTTTCATTTGATTATTTCAAATAACAACCGAGTTATTAAGAAAAGCGTAAAAAACTATTTTTGTGGTGAAAATCAAATAAAAAAATAAAAATTAATTTTTTTGTGAAACACCCGGCCAACAGAATCTTGTAGCAGGTGGATTTTTGAAAATAGTTTTCTTCAAACCTCTGTAACTCGCAAACCGTTAGAGATATCTAAATGAATCTTTCACTGTATGATAGTTTCGAGGTTGGGCTACACGGTGGTCAAACTTTGGCCCGCCTAGTGGCCCGCGTTATTAGCTAAAAAACAGTGTTTATAGTTAATTTCCTTATATCTTCCAAAGTATTAGACTCATAATTTTGAAAAAATATTCGTAATAATCACAAAGCTCTGTTCTACAAGCGTGCAAATTTTCATTTCATTTGCTTCAGTAACTTCAACAGAGCACAGAGCGCAAATTGGCTTGTTTTGAATAAACTTGCATCTCCAATATCTCGGGAACTACCTGGTATATTTTGATGAAACTTTTAGCAGAGGATAGATAAAAATGTCAGCTACAATTGTAGAAACTGCTTTTTGTAAAAAACTGATAAAAATGTGTGAAAAAATCATTATTAATAATTAACGCCTAATTTAAGCACTGACAAGGGGGCGTGGCAAAAAGTTTTGGATAACGAATTATTCAGCAGTATTTTTTCTATTGACACTGTAAGTTTCATTTGATTATTTCAAATAACAACCGAGTTATTAAGAAAAGCGTAAAAAACTATTTTTGTGGTGAAAATCAAATAAAAAAATAAAAATTAATTTTTTTGTGAAACACCCGGCCAACAGAATCTTGTAGCAGGTGGATTTTTGAAAATAGTTTTCTTCAAACCTCTGTAACTCGCAAACCGTTAGAGATATCTAAATGAATCTTTCACTGTATGATAGTTTCGAGGTTGGGCTACACGGTGGTCAAACTTTGGCCCGCCTAGTGGCCCGCGTTATTAGCTAAAAAACAGTGTTTATAGTTAATTTCCTTATATCTTCCAAAGTATTAGACTCATAATTTTGAAAAAATATTCGTAATAATCACAAAGCTCTGTTCTACAAGCGTGCAAATTTTCATTTCATTTGCTTCAGTAACTTCAACAGAGCACAGAGCGCAAATTGGCTTGTTTTGAATAAACTTGCATCTCCAATATCTCGGGAACTACCTGGTATATTTTGATGAAACTTTTAGCAGAGGATAGATAAAAATGTCAGCTACAATTGTAGAAACTGCTTTTTGTAAAAAACTGATAAAAATGTGTGAAAAAATCATTATTAATAATTAACGCCTAATTTAAGCACTGACAAGGGGGCGTGGCAAAAAGTTTTGGATAACGAATTATTCAGCAGTATTTTTTCTATTGACACTGTAAGTTTCATTTGATTATTTCAAATAACAACCGAGTTATTAAGAAAAGCGTAAAAAACTATTTTTGTGGTGAAAATCAAATAAAAAAATAAAAATTAATTTTTTTGTGAAACACCCGGCCAACAGAATCTTGTAGCAGGTGGATTTTTGAAAATAGTTTTCTTCAAACCTCTGTAACTCGCAAACCGTTAGAGATATCTAAATGAATCTTTCACTGTATGATAGTTTCGAGGTTGGGCTACACGGTGGTCAAACTTTGGCCCGCCTAGTGGCCCGCGTTATTAGCTAAAAAACAGTGTTTATAGTTAATTTCCTTATATCTTCCAAAGTATTAGACTCATAATTTTGAAAAAATATTCGTAATAATCACAAAGCTCTGTTCTACAAGCGTGCAAATTTTCATTTCATTTGCTTCAGTAACTTCAACAGAGCACAGAGCGCAAATTGGCTTGTTTTGAATAAACTTGCATCTCCAATATCTCGGGAACTACCTGGTATATTTTGATGAAACTTTTAGCAGAGGATAGATAAAAATGTCAGCTACAATTGTAGAAACTGCTTTTTGTAAAAAACTGATAAAAATGTGTGAAAAAATCATTATTAATAATTAACGCCTAATTTAAGCACTGACAAGGGGGCGTGGCAAAAAGTTTTGGATAACGAATTATTCAGCAGTATTTTTTCTATTGACACTGTAAGTTTCATTTGATTATTTCAAATAACAACCGAGTTATTAAGAAAAGCGTAAAAAACTATTTTTGTGGTGAAAATCAAATAAAAAAATAAAAATTAATTTTTTTGTGAAACACCCGGCCAACAGAATCTTGTAGCAGGTGGATTTTTGAAAATAGTTTTCTTCAAACCTCTGTAACTCGCAAACCGTTAGAGATATCTAAATGAATCTTTCACTGTATGATAGTTTCGAGGTTGGGCTACACGGTGGTCAAACTTTGGCCCGCCTAGTGGCCCGCGTTATTAGCTAAAAAACAGTGTTTATAGTTAATTTCCTTATATCTTCCAAAGTATTAGACTCATAATTTTGAAAAAATATTCGTAATAATCACAAAGCTCTGTTCTACAAGCGTGCAAATTTTCATTTCATTTGCTTCAGTAACTTCAACAGAGCACAGAGCGCAAATTGGCTTGTTTTGAATAAACTTGCATCTCCAATATCTCGGGAACTACCTGGTATATTTTGATGAAACTTTTAGCAGAGGATAGATAAAAATGTCAGCTACAATTGTAGAAACTGCTTTTTGTAAAAAACTGATAAAAATGTGTGAAAAAATCATTATTAATAATTAACGCCTAATTTAAGCACTGACAAGGGGGAGTGGCAAAAAGTTTTGGATAACGAATTATTCAGCAGTATTTTTTCTATTGACACTGTAAGTTTCATTTGATTATTTCAAATAACAACCGAGTTATTAAGAAAAGCGTAAAAAACTATTTTTGTGGTGAAAATCAAATAAAAAAATAAAAATTAATTTTTTTGTGAAACACCCGGCCAACAGAATCTTGTAGCAGGTGGATTTTTGAAAATAGTTTTCTTCAAACCTCTGTAACTCGCAAACCGTTAGAGATATCTAAATGAATCTTTCACTGTATGATAGTTTCGAGGTTGGGCTACACGGTGGTCAAACTTTGGCCCGCCTAGTGGCCCGCGTTATTAGCTAAAAAACAGTGTTTATAGTTAATTTCCTTATATCTTCCAAAGTATTAGACTCATAATTTTGAAAAAATATTCGTAATAATCACAAAGCTCTGTTCTACAAGCGTGCAAATTTTCATTTCATTTGCTTCAGTAACTTCAACAGAGCACAGAGCGCAAATGGCTTGTTTTGAATAAACTTGCATCTCCAATATCTCGGGAACTACTTGGTATATTTTGATTAAGTGGTTTGAGTTCATGTCTTATGCAGCCAGTAATGTTATCTTTTATTTTATTTCAATTGCTGTGTTGTATTGTGTTTATGAGTTTTGAGTTTTATTTATACTTTTAAGAAGTTTATGTGGTACTTACTTTTCTTTGTAACTGTTAACGGCGTGCATGTTAAAACTTGCCTTGTTTTTTCTTTCAATTTACTGTTCATTAATATTTGTAACCTCAATTAGCAACGGCAATAATCCAGTTTAATTAATTTTATAGCAGTTTTTTCGTTTATAATGGGCATTTATTTATTTTCGTTTTGTTACATTTATATATTTTTGTTTTTTTCGTTCTTATCTTAAACTAGTTACTATAAACATACATAAATAGTAATTAAAAATTAAAAAAAAGGCTGAGTGTTAATTTGCAGCTTTTAGAGCTTCTGGAAATATAAAATTATTTCACAAATAAAATAAATTAGTAAATAAAAATTTATAAGAAGCCGTAATTTTCTCTTACAAAGTTTTATTAAGTTTAATTACATAAAAAACAATTTTCTTAAGGTTTTGTTTCGTTAAATACAATTTTTTCTCGAACTCAGTGCTTTACAAGTTTGTTGAAAAAAAAAATTAGAATTGTGTGCTTTACATGTTTGCTTGTGTTCTTTTTTTCAAATATGTATTATTTTTATAAATCTTTAAGCGATTTAATTAGCAAATAACATGCCACTTGTTTTATTGTAACATATTTTCAATTTTCTCATATATTTAAGGATTTTTTATTGACTCTTTTTATAAACTGCAAGACCTGTCGTGTTTACATTGCTGTTAAAATAACTGACCTTGTGTGACTGTTGTTGTTGGTGTTGGTACTAACAATGCATCCTTTTGTAAAAAAATATGTCCTTTCATATAAACAAAATACAAGTTCCAGTAATTAGCGTTTTTTGCAGAACAAAAACTTTTAGAAATTTTGTAACAAAGTAGAGTACATGTCGTGCAAATTACTCATCTAAATAAATAATTGCTGCACAACGTCCGTCTCGTACGTTTCCTCGTTGTATTGTAGCTGCTGCTGTATGGTGCGATAGACTTCTCGGGCAATTAAAATTCGTAGGCCTAGAAGCGAGTTGTATATAATAAAATAAAAAATAATTATTACATCAAGCTGAATTATTATTATTATTATTAATTAACTTGTGGGCCAAATTTTTTTTAAAACGTAATTAATAAAATGTTTGTGTTTTATACAATTTGACTAAAAGTTGTAACTGCGCGGTATGGTGAACGACATCAGCTGCAGGATTTTAAAACGTTGTAAATGAAAATAAAATTAACTGCGACCTTTATAAACTTTAAAAAAATGCGTCAAAGCTATTTTTATTTTATATATATTTTGGATTAATTTAATGCAGAAAAACTATCAAGTTGAATCAAATAATTTTTAGCCTGTTGATATAAATGAAGGTCTGCCCAAAAAGGAAACACCTCGACTAAATATTTTTCTTTAATTATTTAAAAATAAGAGGTGCTGCGCAACAACCGATTGGAAGGACATTTATTATGCAGATATTACAGATGAAATTAACTAATTATTAAATTTATTATTCGAGACACAGAACCCGATATCTTTTTTCAAAGAATTTCAAAAAGTTTTGTTTGTTGACGAAATTAACTTTATTTCAAGCGTGTTAGTAAAACATGATTTTAGCTTTTTTAGGGCTAATAGTCTCACCCTTTGCCTTCGGTTCTCACAAGAGCTTTAAGTATCCATCAAATATTATAAAGAATTTTAAAGAAAATGGACAATCAATCTGATATGTCGCTATTAAGTCATGGCTTAGTTGAAATAAAATCAAAATGTAGAATAATATATCAAAGAAAAAAACATAGGAAGCGTATACGCGTCCATGCCTAAAACACTCTTGAGTGGAGAACTAAAATTCTTGAAATAAAAAGACTGAAAGCTTTACTAACAGGCAGTTCAAAGGATGTTGAAGGATATCTCCCGTAAATGCACAAACTCACTGCGTTGACCGATGTTCTGATACGGCAGCTTTTCGTGCAATCGATTTTTGGGGGCAACAAATTTAAACCTTTTTTCTTTTAAATGCTTAAAATTCTTGCAGCTTATATTTTTTTTATATTTCTGTTAAATACTCAAACATTTTATTAATTGAAATACATATTTTAGCAGCTTTTATCTGAAGTGGTAAAAATGTTTATTATTTGCATGCACTTACCCATTGTATTTTAACTCGCAAGGCTTCTGTGTGAATTTATTTTATTTATTTATTATTATTATTATTATTATACAAAATTGTGTTAAAATTGTTGCAGTTATTGTTGTTGTGGTTGTTGTTGTTGTTGTTTGATACAAGGAAGTAAAAAAAAAATAAATAAACGAAAAAAAAAATAAGAACACAAATAATTCATTTTCCCACAAAAGTCGAAAAACAACAAACAATTTAATTTAGGTTAATTGCATTAACAGCACAATAGCAAGGATAAAATTTTTAACAAACAAAAGAGAAAAAAATAAACTATTTTTTATGGCAGAAAAAACACAAGGATAACAAAAAAATTTCTTGCCTCAGGAAAACAATAAAAATGTGGGAATAAATTTGGAGCAAAAAAAAAAAAATAATAAAATGTGCCACCAACAAGCGAAACTTCATTTCCTGGTTTAGTTCGCTTAAAGTGAGTTGTTGTTAACGCTTTGCTTTTTGTGCCAGAAAAGTTTACGGGCGTTAAAAAAACACAAATAAATTTCTACGCATTTGTATAATTAATTACTAATTTGTTTTTCAAGTCTTAGCTTTAAATGCTAACGAAATAATTTAGGGTTTTCAGGAAAGTGTAGCTTTAAGAAATAATCAAGAGTAAAAGCCGTTTAATTGGAATGGGAACATTTTTTTAGAAATTTAATTTAAAGGGAATTGAGGACTTTAATACAAATTAAATTAAACAAAATACAAACATTAAAGTCTCATGTGCCTAAAATTTATAAGTTCATTTACTTTTTTTATTTATCAAAAAAAACAAAAAAAAAAAAACAAAACGCAAGTGAATTTATGATTAAAACGCCCACGTAACACACAACATAACATAACTACACAACATTTATTCACACTACTTCCGCTTAAATTATTATCAGCAGCATTCAGGTGGCCTGATATGTTGTTATTTTTTTTTGTGTAAAAAGGGTTGGTGTTTTAATTTAAACATGTAATAACAACAAAAAAAAACTAAAATAAACATAAGATCATAAAACGGATTATTAAACTAAAATATTAAATTATTATAAATATCTAATTTATGCAAGCTTAGAAAATTACCAAATCTTTTCACTAAATTTTTATTTAATTTTTTTTATTGGACTTTTCACTTTCTGTTTTTTTTTTGTACAATTTACTTGGGGCAATTGCTGCTTTATAAATTTATAGTGTTTGCTTTAGTTTAACTAATTTTATTTTTATCTAATTTTATTATTTATTAGATTATATTTTATATTACTTTGTTACATTTAACAACTTAATACTAGTGGGGTTAATTTATTAGGGTTTAATTTATTACTTAAACTAAAGTTAGCAATTTAAATTGTATATATATTTTTTATGATTACATATTACAAACTAAACATATTTACATTTTATATATTTTACTTTCTAACAACATTTTTTTTTACAAATTTTCCTTAAAACGATAAACAAGATAGACTGACAGCAATTCTCTAAACTATTAATAATGATATTTTACATAGAAAATTCACCGGTAAACATAAACAGGAGTATAACATATAACAAAATGCTTAATTCATGTATTAAAAGAAGGGTTTTTATTGCTAACAATGTCACAAATAAAATGTGTAAAATAAAAAACATGTCTTCTCGTAAATCCCCTTCTTCACTTTTCTATTATCTCTACTAACAGTTTTTATTTCTATTTCTATTTAAGCTTTAATTAAAGGTTTATTATGTGTGCCTGCCTTCTCAGCAACTTTTGGTTTTATAAACGTGAATACTTAAATATTTTTCTAAATTTATATTTGCTTTCGCAAAAGACCAGGGACATTTGTGGCTGTTAAGATATTTTATCTCAGGAGCATAAATAACAAAACTAAACAGACAACTGAACAGGTGTGTGATAAATTGAGTTATTATAAGCCAAACACTATCTAAGTGCTTAAAAAAAGCAACAAAAAAAAGGCGGCCATAAATTGTTGGAAAGAAAAACGGATCCATAGTTTAGCAGTAACATTTTTTAAACAACGCAAATCCAAAATTTAATCTTGAAATATCTTAATTATTTTAAAAACATTACAAACAACAAAAAAGCATGTAACAATTAATAAACGTTTTTTTTTCTATCCCATAGTGCAAATCACACATAACCTTTAAGCCATTTGAAAGTTCTTAACCTTTGAAGAAAAATTAATACAAATTTTAAAAATTTCTTTCCATAGTGCAAGATCTTAAAAGCCTCAAAAAATATTTTTTTCTAAATTTTTTATTCAAAACAATATAAAAATTATACAGCTAAATACAATTTTTCAACGTAAACAGGATTCCCTCACTTTTCATTCCATAGTTCAAATTTAAAAAGGGCGAGAAAAATTTGTTTCAACAACATATCGGTATTTTTTTTAGAATAATATTAAGAAGAAAGGGAAAAGTATAATAATTAATATTATACACATAAAAGGCCCACAGTGCAAGAAGGTTTTTTTAATCATCCCATTGTCTATTAGTATAGGCAAATGCGCTTTTGTTGATTTCATGATTATGATTTATAGTAAAAAATGTTTCCAAAACAAAATAAAATCTGCTAAAACTGCAAACATTATTATTTGTTTAGAAATTATATTAATGTTGTAAAATGTTTGAAATAAACTTTGCTAAAATGGCTTCTAGAGAAATATATAAATCAGCCCACAGTGCAATCTAGAAATATAAGCAAACTTACTTATTGGGGTGTTTCTTTTCTATTGAAAATTGTTTGAAACTCAAAAGTTGACTGATGAAAATTTTGTGTTATAGCGTACAGTTCTTAAAAACTAATTTTTACTTTTGATAGCCCATAGTGAAAATGTCAATTATGTTTATGTTTAGCACTTAAACTATGAAAAGACGTAAAGAATGACAAAAATCACTATTTCATATATAAGAAAATATTACTTAACACAAATTGCATCCCATGGTGCAACGGTTCAAATTAATGAAACTAAATAAATATTTCTTTTGGAAATTAAATATGACTCCTTTCCATTGCATAACTCGCATTTTACTCTATAATTATTGCATAATTTATATTTCCTTTTAAAGAAAGTTTTCTACTTAAAAATTACACATGATTATGGGATGTTAAAAATCCATACTCAGTTCCCTGAAACAATTTTTTCGGAAGAAAACTATTAAAGCGCAGTAACGAATAATCGGAAATTTAATTCTATTTTCTTTTGTGTGTAATAAATTACACCAGAATCCTTAAGCAATTTCACAGTGTGTTTTACAATTCGTCGAAAAATTTTTTGCACTTTCTCTTAAACAAATTTTCATGCAGAACATCTAATGATTATGTATGGGCGTTTTCACAAAAAATTTAAGTTAATTTTGAGTAAATTTTTTAAAACATTTCCATATATTTTTTCTAGCTTCTTGCTTATAGAGAACTAAAAAAAAATTGGGGACTCAATTATGGACGTATCCTAACCTCAGTTGCGTTGTCAACTGGACACTGAGATTTTAATTCCTTTTTAGTGCTTTTCTGGTTAACACAAATTTTTAGCTGCGGCTAGCAACGCAACTGAAATTTGGTTGCCATGCATGATCGGTCTATAAAATTTTGAAATTTTTTTTAATGGGCTTTTCTGTGAAACTTCGCATTTCCCCTATCTCTTTATTATGATTTAACGAGTTTCCAACTACTAGTATTATGCAGTTAATAGAGGCTTCGGTGTAACTGCAATGCAGCACAGGCAACCTTAAGCGTAATGTTTTAATCGATCTATCGTTTCGTACTATTCTGCCTGCATTTGTGGTGTTCATTCATAAATTATTAAATCCTTTATGGACCATAAATATTAAGTTAACGCAAACTGTCTCTCTTCCTCTCACACACACACACACACTCGCCCATACATAGAAGAGTACAAAATCTAATACACTTTCAGATTTAGGTATTAATATGCCGATACAATTTTTTTATAGTTGAGTTGTTAAAGCCAACTGTAACTGGTAGTTAGTTTGTGCTTTTTTTTAGTTATTTAGTTTTGTTGTTGTTGTTGTTGTTGTTTTGGTACTTTTATGTAATAAATTCATTTTGACAGCTAAAGTGGTCACTTTCTTTTATGAAATTTTCTTTTCACAAAATAACTCAACCATTTTTTCCATGCTTTTGTGGTGGTTTTTATTTATTTGTTTTACTTATTTTAAGTTTCACTCTCATGATTTTTATTATTATAAATATTTTGACAGAAGTCTGACTGGTATGGCCGCTGGTGGTTATTAATGTGTTTTGCAAAGTTTTATTTTATGACAAAGAAAAACAAAAATACAAAAAAAACCGGAGGAGGCAAAAAGAAGATAGAAACAATTATGGTTTATTTTATCTGTGAAATTGAAGGAGGAAGAAAGAAATTGGTAGAACTTCTATAATTGTTACGTTTATAAAATAGCAAATATTGTGCTGAAACTTATTATTACGCATTGCTGGGGAGTAGCAGGACAATTGTGTGAGTGAAAGAAGTAAATGAGTTATGGGCGTTTTAAGACAACAGAACTTAAATGTGGTATCAGTTGCTCTATTAGCTTTTCTTATTAGATTAATGGCAATCATAATTTGTTAAATCAAATAAAGGAAAAGTTTTTACTTTTTCCTCTGTTCCCCTCTAAGCAAACAATATCCCATCGTAGTTTAATTTCTCAAAAAAAAAAAAAACAAAATACAAAAAAAAGTTTTTGAAAATAGATGTGTATGTGGATTTCCTTTTGTAGGGAAAATAATATGACTTTGTTAGAAATTTTAATCAGAAAAAAATGTATCCATTAGTGTAATAAAGAGATTGGAAACAAAATGAATTTGTTACGGTCTTAGAAAAGGTACAGCAATATTTATGAGTTTTTTCTTTGGAACGTACGATGAATATTAATTTCCATCAATTCATTTTCTAGTAAAACTAATAAGTCCTTTTGTGTCATTGAAAAGTGTAAAATCTGTATCTCATTGAAAGCACTTTTCAATGACATGAAATAACTTATTAGTTCTGCGAATTGAATGAATTGATGGAAATTCATATTTATCATACGGTTTAAACTGTAAAATCAGAAAATTATGCACTAAAAAAATATATATTTGTTAAAGTTATTTTAAGTATTTTTAAAGAGAATTAAGTTGGTAGAAATCCTTCTTTGAATAATTAGTTACGTTTTTTTTACGAAGAACTAAGAAAAAATTTTAAGCAGTGCAGTGTTTTCGCTTTTTAATTCATAATTTGTTTAAACAATTTATGTTTGAAAAAATCCTTTGAACAAAATCTTTCTGCAGAAAACTGATTCAAAGAGTCAAATACTTGCAAATCTGTTTTTAAAATGTGGAAAATGAAATTATTTTTTTTATAAAAGTATGACTTTCAAAATGCGGACATTTAATAAGAAATAACTACTTCTTCAAAAGCTTATTTAAAAAGAATATTCCAAAAATAGTTTTTCTATAAAAGGTGCTTTTTAAAAATAATACTTTTTTAAAATGTACTTTTTAATATCGTTTTTCAAAAGTTACTTTTTTGAAAATACACTATTTTCAAAATGACATACTTTTTAATAAAATTTTTTATGTGGGTTTTCTTAAGTTAACGTTTTTTAAACGATACTTTATTAAATATTACTATTTTGTTGATGTACTTTATTAAAAAGTATTTTTAAAAATGTACTTCCTTAGAAAGTATTTCTAGAAGTTGGCTTTTTTAGAAGGCACTTTCCTTAAAAGCTGCTTCTATAATAAGATACCTTTTTTAATAGTATTTTTTTAAAGGATGTACTTTTAAAAATTTCTTTCTCAAAGCGTATTTTTTTTAAAAGAGTCCTTTTTTGAGAGATACTTTTGGAGAGATACCTTTTTAAACAAAATATTTTACAAGGTCTTGTTTTATCAGGTCTCTTTTCAAAGGTTACAAATACATATTTATACTTCTTTAAAAAGGTATTTTTTGATGGCACTTTTTCTCAAAAACACTCTTTTGATAGCTCTTTTTTGCATATCGCTCCTTTATTGCAACGTAGTCATATCTCAAAAAACTCATTCTTTAGAAACCGATCTTAAAGTTTTTAAAGTACACACATCGCAATGGACAAATATAAATAATATTCTACCCTCAAGAGGTGAGGAAACAAGTATGAATTTTTTGCACAAGATAAAGAACGATACGACAAATAGTTCTAAATTCTAAAAAATCACGTGTTTTTAGATATAACTGAGTTGCAATAAAGGAGAGATATGCTTTCTTTTAATGAGCTAATTTTTCCAGAATATCTTTTTTTAAATGTAATTTTTTTACAAGGTACTTTCCTTGAAAAGTTTTTTTAAGCAGGTACTTTTTTCAATAGAATTGTTTTTAAACGGTACTTTTCAAAAAAGGTACTTATTTAAAAGTTACCTTTTTAAAAAATTTTCTAAAAGTTAAGAGTACTCCTTTAAAGGACATCTGTTTAGAAGGAACTTTTTTTAAACGTAGTTTTTGAAGAGGTACTTTTTTGAAAGAAGTGTTTTAAAAAGTACTTTTTTATACAGCATATTTTTAAGTATTTTTTAAAAGATTTCGTTTAATATAAACTTTTGTTCAATATATTTGTTGAAAAAGGTAATTTCTTTTAAAAATTCCTTGTGCAAAAAATAATGTTAATAAAGGTACTTTCTTTTGGAATAGAAGTTTTTGTTAATGAGTCCTTTTTCAAAAGGTAGTTATAAAAAAAATTTATATTTTTTTTAAAGATTTCTTCATGAAACATATTTTTTTCAAAAGGCAAATTTTAAAAGAAATTTTTTAAAAACATTAATTTCTAAAAGTTACTTTTTCCAAAAGGTCCTTTTTTAGAAAAGCTATTTTGTTAAAAGGTATTTTTTAAAGGTATATTATTGATTTGTTATTTAAAGCAAAACTCTTCAAATTGCTTTATTATTTAATATAAAAAAAATATACGATGAGAAGTGTAATGCAGGATTCGTTAGAAAGATTAGCAGTAATCAAAGAAAATGTAAAAAGTTTCAATGTAAAACCAACAAGTAGAAAAGTGTCTACCACTTCAAATAATAAGACAATTGTTAACTAATTGATGCTGAGAAAATTAACAAGGATTTAAGAAGAAAAGAGACAAACATTATTCTAATTAAAAACACACTTTTCATTATTAAAAAAAATAAGCAAAGTAATAAGAGAATTAAAATCATTCAACAATTATTTATTTTTAAAATCTTTTTCGGAATTTCTTTGCATAAAAGACTGACTTCCTTTTTTCATTTGCTTCATTTCAGCTTAAGCAGAGACATGGGATTATGATGAAGATTATTATTTCAAAATATTGTTAGTCCTGGTAGACTGGGGTAAATACCCATTATCATCATCAGCATCATCATCAGCATCATCATCAGCATCATCATCATTATACTTGAGTGCTAGAAACTCGTTCACATAAGCATCTAGATGATAATGCTGCTGATGACTTCATATTAAAATCATGTCATGCTGAGGTATTGTCTGTGTGTCAGTCTTTCTGTCTGTCTGTCTATCTGTGCTTCTGTATACCAAAGCTGTGATAAACACATTTGCATTTAGTTTCTCATTGGCATTTAACATTTACCATATATAAATATGTATTTATAAATTTATTTCTTTATTCGAATAAGTATTTTGTCTAAAAGATTCCAAGCATGTCAACAGCAAAATATATAAATACAAACATTAAAAAGGGGACAAAAAATATACCTTAAATATTTCCTTTTTTGTTTAAATGTCTTCATAATAAAAACATTAACACAGATTTAGGAAGATTACGAATTTGTTTATGATGGTATTTTTTTTTCTTTCAATAGCTTACACTTGGATTTGAGATGTGAAGGGGAAGGCACAATAATATAAATGTGAAGCGCGTAGAAAAAACTTGAAATAATTATAAATATACAAGGTCCGGTCACTGTTGAACACACAAAAGTTTTAAGTCTATGAGAGATTTATTAAACAAATTTGAAAATAATATTTTTTAATTTAAAAATTTAATTAATTTATAACAGCTGAGATTGAAATTTTAATTAAAAAGTCTGACGAAAAGAATTCGGCTATTCGATATTTGAATCTATCAGTTGAATTAATTGTTCGATAATTTGAAAAATAGTAATTTAAAAAATAAAAAATAAAAAAAGCCAACAAATTATAGTAACTTTTGACTGATTTTTTTCTAACAAGAATAACATTTTATTTTTTGTTAATAAAACTTTGAATTTCTCTTAAAATATTAAATGATAATTAAACTTTAATTTTAATGTGTCCGAAAAATAATTCAAAAATAGTTCTACCAAAAAATGTCGGTGAATTTTTAATGTTTATTTAGATGAAAATAATGATTTGCTAACTTTTTGAGAATATCATGACTACTTTACTGTGTTCAGACATACACCTCAATTTCGTTATTAGCAAGTTTTGCGCAATTAAAGTCTTAATTAAGCTGAATTTACCATACGATAAATCATTTAACAAATTGAGCAATTTGTAGTTAATTGCATAAGTATTTAAATAAAATTCGAAATGCAACTCTTGTCTTGTAAACATACTTGTTTACTGAGAAGTGTGTTCAGTGAGAAGAAACAATTCTATACAATTCAAACCAGATCAACCGGGTCGTATCACTAGAACATCACACTAACATGTTAACATTACAATTGCGTAAAATTTTGTTGTTGTATTACGTATTCCATGTTAAATTGCATTTGATATTTTCTTCAAGATTCATCACAGTGGCACCTGGCTTTTTGATTGCTTTAACAGGCAATTTCGCTCCATTATTGCAATGTTGTCATGTCTCAAAAAATCGTGTTCTTCAGAAAAGGAATTTAAAGTTTTTAATTTACACGCACATCAATGGAAAACTAATAAAGAAAACTCCTTCAAGAGTTGAGCAAGATATTTGTATGAATTTTCCAACAAGATGAAAAACGATACGATTAACAATTGTGAATTCATAAGTCAAAAATCACATTTGTTGAGATATGACTGCGTTGCAATAAAGGAGCGATATGTTATACAACATTTTGTACAATGTTGTAGAACCGCTACTACCTGATTGATCGGCCTTATGTGAAAGGCTGATTGAGTGAGCTAAATTGAGATGTATGAATTCTAAATTTAATTGATCAATTAAAAATATATTGTCTCAATTAAGAATGCATGTCTGAACATTGTTTTAGCGTCTGATTAACAAAAAGGAGATCAATCATTGACTCCAACATTTTTATGGAAATCAGTTTAAAAACTGAGTGTTTCCCATACAAATTTTCAACAAGACATTTTTCTTGAACACGACGACATTTTCACAAGAGTTAAAAACCATAGTTTTGCAAATTTTATGACACCAGAAACCGTATAAAGAGTTTAATGAACCATACGCCAAGAGTTACTAATTTATTAGGCGCCCTAAACCACCTGCAATATAATTCCCAATTCTTCATATTGTGCAATAACTTGACCAATTGGAGATTACGTTTTTGTTTAGAAATCTAGTGAGCGATAACATTGGACAACGTGGGACGACTGGCCGTAAATTAAAATATCAAAAACAAACCCTGAAACGAAAAAGCTCTAGAAAAAAGAAAATGTTCCCTGTTTAAGAAGACTGTGATTACAAAAATGTATTGTTCAACGACTAACAAAAAAATTTTAATAAAAATATTGGTGCAATTCACAACCTGTTGTGTGAGTTGTCTATTGTACAAATGCTGTTCGTAATTTGTACATGTTTAGGTGAACATCACCAACAACATTTGTGTAATATAAAGAGAGTTTTTGTTTAAGTCCGATAGAACTTTAAACTAACAACAATGCTGTGCTTGACAAGTAATTTGACAGTTGGCAGTTTTGCCTTGTGATTGGATTGGTTTGCCATATTTTAATGAATGAATTCACTTTGTACCAAGGATTACAAATTGTTGTGATGTCAAAAATATTCAAAAAATAATGCACAAATACAAATAAAAATGTCTAATTCCATGTAATTTATTTTTAGTTGTCCATCCAGATAATGAGATCTAATTTCATAATATTATTTTCTCTAGCGATATGTCCAGTCACTTGTATGCAACGTTAAGGCAGAGACGTTTGAACAATTGAAACACGTTTCCCTTGATATATTTGCGCGAAAATGGTGAAATGAAAGAAAGAGGGTACTAAATTTTTCCCAACAAAAATTTGGGTTTTATTTTGCACTGAAAATAATTGGGGTTTTAATTAGTACGTACCGTACACTGTGGATTTATAAAAGCAAGCAAATAAGTAATAAACAACAGTGGACAATAAAAATATAAGAGCGAAGAGCGAGTTAAAAAAAGGCGCCAATAACTTAACGATTAGCAGTTGTCTAAACGCCCACTGATCAGTAATTGGATGGTGTTCACACTATGCGCGTAAACAAAACACAACACTCGATGTGTTATTAACGAAATTGAAGTCCTGATTACTGCGAAAAGTATATAAAAAAAGGACATCCACATTGCGACATCTACGCTCTGACCGCGGTGGCCACGTGTCCGACAATATATTCAATTATTAATGACAAAGAATTATATTTCGAATCAAGCTAAATTCATGGCAATTAACACAAATAATCTGTGGTTTATTTCCACTTTAAGTTCCATGGAGCTTAAGAAAGCGCCCTTTACAACTTCCGCATTAAGTTGTGAATTGAACAATTCCATTGAACCGAAAAATTATGATGTGGCAAATTTAACTTGTAAAAATGTCAGTGCAAATAAATAACCGTCATACAAACATCTTCAAGCAAATAATTCAATGCACAGATTAACACTTGAATTTAGCTAAACGCTTAAGTATTTTGTATAAAAGTCTTTATACACATACACAAACATTTGCAAGGACTATTTTTCCTATTGATATTTTTTTTAAGTATTTGTGTATTTAACACATTTATATACAATTTATTTTTTCCTTTTCTTTTCTTATTGTTATTATTATTTATTTTATTTTGTTTTTGGTTTTTTTATAAGTTTTATTTTCTAGATATTTTCACAGATTTTGCGGTGTTTATATGATTTTCACTTGTTTTTTTATATTTCAGTTATCTTGTTGTTTTTGTTTCTGTTTATTTGCTATTGTTATTTTCTACAAGCCAAAGCAGGCCAAACAGGATATCAGGCAAAAAATCTTTTCATGTATTTAACACTAATGCTAAGAAGGCATCGTACACATACAAATGTTCAAATTATTACATTTTCTTTTAAGTTTCTATTTTGTTGTTATTGTTTTTTGTTTCAATAAATGTATTTCTTTTATTTAAGAGGACTTCTAGCCAAAAAAAAAAAACTGGGAAGAATATAAAATACCAGACTTAATAGAGCATACGAGTGTAAAAGAAAAAAAATATTATATTTAATACGGGCAGGGCACATGGTGTTGTTGTTGTTGTGCTTTTTCACAAACGGAAGTTGTTAGAAAATAGCAAAAACACATACAAAAACAATTTTACACTTAAACACTTTAAAAAGTTTACAAGCACTAGACTACAAATATTTCTGTCATTTTGTGTTCAAGTTTTAACTCAATGATTTGTTGTGGAATTTTATGTTCTGCCTGCTTAGCACCAGCTTGAGTTTGTTTCTCTAGTTTCTCTAGGCGTGTTTGTGTATGTGTGTGATTGTGGGGGTGTGTGTGGGTTTGTGTAAGTTATATTGTTACTCATAACTACAAATATGTACGGGTAGATGTGCAATTTTACTTAAGAAGTCTGGGCTGGGGAAGTACCACAAATAGGGAAGAAAGTGAAATTAAGGAGCAGGAGGGAAAGGAATTGAGGACATTATATGTAGCTAAAGTTTACTTTTTAATATGATTATTTTCTTTTCTTTTCATGGCACAAGTTTCTTAAATCCCGCACCTTCTTGGCCAAGTTTGAGCTCTTCATAAATTGTAGGATTTATTTCGTTGCACTGTGTATGAGCATCGATAATATCCAGGTTTGAGGTTTTAACTGTTGTTGTTGATGGTGTTGTTCCTTTCGGCTGAGCTAACGTTGTTGTGCCATTGTTTTTCCCCACTTTGGCTGTCATTGAGGGTCTTAATGACGCTGATGTTGGCATTGCGGCTGAAGTTACTGTTGTTGTGGCATGTGCAGAGGCGGGTGGTGTTCTTGTTGTGAAATTTCCACCATTGATGCTTGTTGTATGCGTTAAGGCAGATGTCACAGTAGGTAACTAACCGGAAGTTTATTAAGTTACACAAACGCACACACATACGCAGTCGAATATAAAAACACAATTTTTTGTTGTTTTTTTTTATGTCGCAATAAGACGAGCACAACAAAATACACAAGTATGTTACAAATACACATACATACAATTAAATACCAACACCATCATATTAACGGGAGTGACAACCATTCCATCAAAGAACAAAATAAAATAAAACATTTCAAGTGGTTGCCAGGAAAAGTGACGGAGAATAAAAGCAAACAAAATACAACAAAGAGAATTATGAAACAAATCGACAATAAAGAATATTAAATTTAGTTTTTTAGGCGTTTTATAAATAAATAAAAATCTATATTAATAAAACAAAGATTTGTCTTAAGAGGGATGGGGAAACAATTTCGCTTGATTAACTTAAATGAAAACAGTGGTTGGAGGATTTTGTTTCTTTCTTAATAATTTATTAAGAATTGTACACAAACTGTGTGAAAATATCACTTTCATTTCAGTTTACGAATACAGAACCGTGGAGTAAGTTTTTATTACATTTCAAGTAGAGTAATTTAGCTTGTTACTACAATTGTTTTGTGAACCAAAATTTACTGCTTTTTATTTAATTAAATACTTTTATTGGATATTAAAAATAATACAAAAATATTCATGCATGTAATGAAAATCGATCGTTCTTAAATCTGGCGATTTCACAAGACAAGACATATACAAATACATGTGCTGTAAATCAATGTTGTAACAAAAATGATGAAAATATAGTCGCAGGAAATACATGTACATATTATGAATTTATATATAAAAAAATATGAATGCAATTAATTGATGTCCTTTTTCTTTTTTTTTTAATATAAACCTTATTTTGCGCCTGCATACAAGCCAAAACGGCTTTGCGAGGTCATTCTATTGAAATATTTTAAAGATATATGTTTCAATAAATAAATGAAATTGAAAAAAAAAAATTTGTTTTCGTGGAGTGGGATTTCAGTTCGAATAAAACATTCTTAATATCGAACATCAACTGATCAGCTTTCGGATATCGATCAATTTCCATTACATACCGAATTTAAATAGTAACGAATTTCTATTATTTTAAGTTTCAAAATTAAATAAAAATTTAATAACAAAAGTAGAACTTTTTGCAGTTCAAAATTAATCTTTGAAATTTCACGAAAATCTATTGTAGATTTTAAAGAAATATTCACTTTTATTCCAGGTGCCAATATCGACGTCACATCAATACGATACCGAAAAATTTAGGATTGTCCACACGCTCTCGAGAACAATTTTGTGCTGATGCCGGTCTATTTCTGTTCTCTAAGTTCTAGAAAACAACCTGAGACTGTCAATAGTAGGGAATTGTTTTCGACAACAGGTAAACGAGCTTCAATTTTTCGGTACTGTATTGACGTGACGTCGATGTTGACAACTGGAATAATGATAAATATAAAGTGAGATTATTGTAATTGATTTTTAATTGAAAATAAAACCAATAACATTGAAATTCATCATTGAAAAGTATTTTTTTGTCGTCTTTTCAAATCCAATTCCGACTACATTGGTTTCTGTGACAATCCTGATTGGAAAAAAATAAAGTTATTATATTATTATTGCTGACCTCAAGCTTGGAGAAGTTTTGAATAGTTTTCATTAAATAATATAAAAAATTTCTAATTATTTTTAATTTTTCGATTTTTTTCATGGACTTAAAAAAGTCTTTTCAAGCTTTACTCCTGCTACTTGCATTCAGTTTTTTTTAATTTTATTTTTAAAGTGCTCTACAAAAAAAAACTTAGAATTTAACAGAAATAAATAAATATCCTGCCAACCACTGTTTCATTCTTTTTTTATCACAATAAAGCATAAAAAATCTTTTAGCTACTTCATTAAATATTTTGTTTTCATTTCATATGTTGCAAGTTTGTTTGCGTGTTTGTTTGCTTCTTTGTTTTTATTGTTAAAATTTGTCATAACTTACCTGCACTTGTTCTAAGCCCCTGGTATATGTGGGATTTTCAAATGCCACCCCTGTGGCTGCCTTACCATTTGCACGGTGGCGTCTATAAAATATAATGGCGGCAGCTGCTAGTAAAATAGCTAAAATGCTTGCAACAATACCGCTTATCGTACCAACGGCATGCGAGTATGTTGTTGTGGCGGAAGTAACATGATGTTCGCCAAGTGTGAATTTTATCGGTTCAGTTAAAATGCTGGCACCTAAAGAGGGGAACAATATTTAAAAAAAAAGAATTACACACAAAAACACACACAAGAGAGACGTTAAAAAAACTAAACGCATTTAAAAGTTTTGAAAATAAAATGATAAAAACAACAAACTGTGTTAAGTGCTGTACATGCCACACAAGCACACAAGCACACACGCTTGTTGTATCTAGTTTTTGTGTATGTGTGTTAAAGAACTTTAGCTTACCATATGTATTGCCAGCCTTAACAACCAACTCATACAAGACATCCTTTTTGAGACCGTCTATATTTACACTGGTTTCCTTGACATCTATGCGTCTTACCTCACTGCTGCTTAAGCCAGCAGAGGAATTACCAGCAATTTGCATGCTTGTTGCATTGTTATTATTGAGCATAGAGGCATCTGTGGTAGATGAGCTGGTTGCTTCAGGAGAACCTCCTGCTGCTAAAGCATTGCCGCCAGTCATTGTTTCACTGGCTGCTATTTCGTTGTCGATTATGGCTGCTTCATGGTAAAATATTCGATAACCATCTACAACATTTGGATTTTTGGTTGGTGGATCCCATCTGACAAAAAAACAGCAAGAAAATAAGAATACAGTTAAAGATTTGTATGGAAATATAATGCCTGTTTTGTAAAATAACACACACAGCTGAACATATATTAATGTTTATCATAGCATACATTTAGGCACTCACTAACACACACAAATACACTTTTGCTAGTTGCTAGCAAAGTGTTCTTCGTTTAGCAATGTTCTCTTGCTTGAGTGCTTGTGGTTACAAGCGAGTCATTTTCAAAAGTGTGTGTTAATGCTCTTGTTGTTGTTGCCGGTGTTACGAATCTCCACAATTTTTGTTGCCAGTTAGAATTTTCTCAAGGGTAATATGGTTCGCTTTTGCAATTGTTGTAAGTATTGTTGATGTGCAAGGACCACTAATACGTATAAGTGTTAACAGCTTCCTTACACACACACACACATCAATAGAAACTTCCTTACACAACTTATTGTTTACTTACAACTGCAGTCAGTGTTCCCAAAGATATGAACACAAAAATAGAAGTTTGTTCACCAACAAATTTTCATAAGTAAAAGGACTTGCAAAACTTTAAGAGAATATATTGTCTAAGCAACGCTCTCACATTATAAATGAATAAGGAAGTGCCCAGGAGTGCAGGAGTAAGTTTTGCATGAGTATTTGTGCCTATAAATATTCATGGTTATTTAATTATTATTTTTTCGGTGTGTGCAAGCAGAAGCCTTTCGTGCTCAAGAGAGAGAGAGAGAGGGAGCGAAAAAAATCGTTTTTAACTTTTAAAAACAATTTCCGTCTCATCTTATCTTAACGCTTCCGGTTTTGGGGGAAAAAGTCTTTTGTTTGCGATTCGTGTTCAGGAAACACATGAACGAAGAAATGAACAAATGTAATTCAATTTTAAAAGGAAGAGAATTTTTTTTGAAAACAAAACGATAACATTGAATTAAGCAACTAAATGAAAGATATTTGTAGATCTCAAATTCAAATTTAGATTTACCAATTTTATTTTATTAAGACATTTTTTTAGAGCTTCAAATTATTTTTATTAAGAAATTAATTTCGAACTTTCAGTAACTTCAGAACAGGCGTCAAATTATGGCATTCGATATTAAACGAAATTACCATACAAATTCAAAAACTCGATATCGAATGCCGTAATTTGCCGCCAGAAGTAATTCTAATATGTTAAATAATGCGGTTAAATAGTTTATACTCATTGTTAGTAAAAGCCACCGTGATAAGTGCTAAGATTCAGAAAAATCGCTGACGAGATGGTGTAGCGACCTCGAAATCAGTTGTTCTAATATTACTTTCTTAATTCAAATTGAAAATTTTCAAGTTATCAAAAATTCCTTGTAAAAAACAGATTGGTTAAATCAAATTTGAACTTCAGCCAAACAATTCCTTTCAGCTTAAACATAGTGATCCTGTACATATATTATTATAAATAAGAAAGATTATATGTTTGTGAGTTTGAATGTTTGGATGTTTGATCCACTATCACGTGATAACCGCTCAATGATCAAACTCAGTTTGTTTTTAACAAAATTATTAATGTTTTACTAAATATGTAAAATATTAATTTTGGGAAAAAGTGCGAATAAAAATTTAAAATACTAAAATTTTAGCAATTCCCGTAAAAAGCACCAAGGATTTGAATGAAATTCGATAGACGTATAGAACTGAGTCTAGGAGATGGATAAGTGTCCTCCGTATTAAATTGTATTTAATTTTTTTTAAAGTAGAATCTCGAGAGGGAAGGGCTAACTTCTGCCATTGAACTTCACGTGAACGAAGTCACGGGTTAAAGCCAGTTACTTATCATCTGTGACAAATAGTAATAACGGCTTAAATTGACATAAGCTTAATTTTAGTTAATAGTTTATTTGTAATATCCATATTCAGAAGTAACCCTGAGCAAAGTTTCAATTATTTTGCACGATTTTCCGGAACTTATAGTGTAGCTATCAGCTTCTTATATTTCTTCAACTTATTATCTTATATGGAATAATGCTTAATTTAAAATATATGTAATTCATTATATTTCAAGTTGAATATATTACTGCAGAACAATGTATTCCAATATTTTTTATTTATTTATTTTAGATAAAATTAGAAGCTTATTTGATAACTTTGACTGCAAGAGGAATGAATAAACAAAAATCCACTTGAAAGTTAAAAAGTTCTCTCCTAAAAAACTGTTATACATGAATTAAGGACTTTTTCGTTGTTGCCACAGATATATTAATGATTTAAAGCAAGTAGATTTTACCGAGTGCTGTTGGCAAGAATTTAGTTTTATTTTACATTTTAGATCAAATGAATTTTGCTTTAAAAAAAGTTTTTATTGAAAAGGTAGTAAGTATTATTAATACTTTTGGAAGCCACAAAATTTCATAGCTAATGTTTATAAAAACACTTTTATGTAAAAATCGATTTATTTTTTTATGCAAAAAAAAACGTTGTTTCTGTTCTGTCGTGTAAGTTGAAATTAATTAGTGTTAAAATTTTCCCTTGTTACTTTGGTATAAATTTTTTAATTTAATTAGTTAAATCTTGTTTAATAAGAATAGGTTTAATAGAAGTCATTTTAAAATAATGCTTATTTTTCAAGGGCGTGGCACTGACCACATTTTAGAAATAATGCAACGCAATCTTACTGATTACATTTCAAATCATTTAAACAAAACATTGACCTAAACAAGTAAACGATTTAATTTTTAGTATTTAAACTTTTTAAAATGCTTATTCAATTATATAAAGAATTTTTGACTCACCTTATCACCACTTCGCTATCCGAAATCACACTGACTGCAATATTTTCCGGAGGTCCTGGCAAACGATCGCGATTCGACTCAAAACAGCCCACAATTGAGCGGGCATATTGTAAACTACAAATCTCTTTTGATCTCACGGCTTCTCCGCGACACCAATTCAAACATTTACGCGGCACATGCGAATCAGCACAACAGGTACGATGATCCGAACCATCTGCTGCACATCTCATTAATTTATCAAACTCCGTTATGCACTCGGGCTTGTCAGCGATCGCATCGATATCGACAAAATAACTGCAGGCACTGCGACAAGCCATCGTCACATTCATTTCGGAACAACACTCAGTGACATTGTGATTTAAGGCCGGCGTATTGCGTATACGCACCGAGACGGGTATAGTGGCTGAACCGAAAGGATTTTCAGCATGACAGAAATAATCGCCAACATCGGTGGCCTGCAGTTTCTTGATGCGCAAGGCCATGGTGTAGACCGAAGGGCGGGACTCATTGGTGCGCATGGCAATATCATAATTGCCACCCTGTATAACGGGTATGCGACCATCATGATCTCGCCAAAATATGGTTTTGGGAGCAGGCTTAGAGTCGACCATGCACCGCAGTTCCACCTCATCGCCTACAGCGGCCACGGTTATGCCAGCAGCCTGAATTTTCGGAGGATCTGGAAAATATTTTTATCAGATTATATGACAGGATTTGTAAAGGATATTAAGCTTTAACTTACAGCATATATTTACTTTCCTTGTTGCCTGCATGGGTATCCCGTAACCATTGTCCGCATAACAGGACACATGTTCCATGTCGGCAGTGACATTGTGTATCACGGTCACCATATGACGTGATGTATCCTGACGCACCAAATGGCCGCCTACATAAAGTGATATGGTGGGGGCAGGATTACCTAAAGCCAAGCAAAGTATGGTCATTGAACCACCTTCGGGTACATTATCCGCAGGATGAACAGTCGGGGGCTGGTGTAAAAATGAGTTTTTATCATTTAATTTTAGTTTTTATTTTTAAGCAAATAAACTTACATCCACAAATGCCGGTAAGGCGGGATCAGTCCAGGCCACTAAGGTTTCGGAGGGCAATGAAGTGGCTTTTTCGCCTACTGCCTCTACATAAAGTATATGCTGAGAGCTGGGTTTCAAATTGTTCATGCGCAGCCAACCCACTTTCGTTTCGATTTTATTGAATTTATCAGCTTTCATGGGCTTGTGATAGACTCTGAAGGAGAAAAATAATTAAATAAGATAATAAATAAATAATTGCATTAAAGCAAAAAATATAATTAACAAAGAAGAAAAGTATAAAAATCTATTTGGAGGATGATTAAGGATAAAAAGACTTTAAAGACGAAAATAATAATGAATTTATTAGATTTATTATCAAATTTTCTGTTGTCACTAAAAAGCCTTAACAACGAATAATATTAAACACTTGTTTTTCATTTACAAAAGACGACACAATCACAATCTGCTCCCTCTACTTTTCCAAATTAATTCATTTGAGTTCATTATAATATGGATTACAATCTCTTTAAATTGTTCAATTTAAATTTCATTGCTTATTTCAGTTCATGATACATTTATCTTTCTCTTTTTCCATTACACCAATAATCACAACAAGTAATCAACAACACCTACACTTTGACACAATCGTTTTGAACTTTTCTAATTAACAGTTTGACTTGTATTTAAAACTGAGCAACAGGAAAAAAAATAACAAAATTCTATCAAATTACACATCAGAAAACTTCTCCCCAAGCAGCATTTGCTGTTTGGCTTATTCCTGCAGGACTGCAGGAACATTTTGAACTGAAATAACGTGTATGCATGCTCTCGGCCATCATCTATGAATCTATCCAGCAGCAGCACTAAACAACTGATGAGAAAAAATGACATGCCAGCAAAATCTCACACACAATAATGGTCACGAATGCAAATCACGCTAGAACTTAATTACAGCAAATGACATTTGAATAGAGTAAAACATTTGCACAAATTCACATTTTAAAAGCGAAAATAATCACATAAAATCGTTCATAATTAAACCAAAACGAAAATTGTAAATAACAAAAAAAAAATAAAACAAAAACATAATCACAACTCAGATAAATCAATATCCAATCAAAAGAGAACTTCTTTCTGTACTCGTGTATGTTATTTTATACGGTTCCATAAATACCTGTAGGTAATTTTCTCATGGGGATGTGAATATTCTGGCGGCTGCCATGTCAATTGCATCCATGTGGCACTGTGGGCAATAATGGCCAATGAGTGTGGTGGCGAGGGAGCACCATAAATATGTTTTGGCTGTTGCTGATCAACTGGAAATAAACAAGACAACACAATTTATACATTTAATATAAATCAAATAATAATAAAAATAAAAGAAATGTGTACATGGACATTTGAAAGCCGTAACATAAAAAGAAATTCTACTAAAATTAGTCAACCATCATTTACGAGTATAAAATTTTAATAATGATTGCGCAAAAACAAAGTGTGGAAATATACGTCTGAGTGTGGGTCCGTATTAAAGTAAAAGTATGTGGCGGTGTGTATGTGCGTGTGTGTGTGAGCGTGTACGTATCTGTTCGCGTTATGGTCATGAGATGTTTGATGATAATTCAAATGCTTTTAGAATACATTTCAAATAAACACCACAGCATTTCCAAAGCACACACCACACATTTTCAGATAAAATTATTATGGTGTGGAAATTCGTTAACTTTAGATCAAAGAAATTAATTTTTATTTTCAATATAAAATCTCATTTACAATTTTGTTTTGATTTTCTAAAAACAGGCAGATAAGCTTGACTTTAAGCGGGCACAGCCGCAGTATTAAATTATCAATTTAATAAATAATTAGAATTCTTTAAATTTATAAGCGCATTTTTTGCGAAAATTTATATTTTGCATATTTATTAAAATGTTAAGGTTCGTATTTATAAAAAATAATTTGTATTTGAAATGTGTTTTAAGACAAAATTTCCAAAAAAAAATCTTTAAAATATAATTCAAACTTAAATAATTTTTTAATGAATATGGCAGTAATTGTGTTATTAAACCCGAATTGAAATTGATTATTGAGGGGCTTAGGTAATTTCTATGCACGTTTCACTGTTGCAGATCATCAGGGAACTTTATCCAAATATTTCTTAGAACAACTGAAGAAATTATATTAAACCTTCATTAAAACAAATGAAAAGTTTAAACAATATCAAAGTTGTAACACGAATAATTATTTTTGCAACACAATCAGGTCTTCTCTACAAAATTTTACATTTCATTTCTAAAAATTATTTCGTTACAAAATTTTACACAGTTTTTTTTTAAAGAACATTGAATTTCACATTCGCATTAAATAATCTACCTCTGGCATTTTCCGATTGCTATTGATTTGTAATTAACAATTTTTCAATGTTTTATGTAGGTGGTTTAATTTTAGCCATTTGACTGCACATTAGGGTCGCCCTCTGTTGTATGAAGAAAAAAAAAGGATCATCATCCACTATTGTTTACAAATTTCTAGCAAATGGTTAAGAGAATCAGTGGTGCGATTCCCTATTAAATTTTAACAACAATTGAATTGTTAAAAATATTTAATAGCAAAATTAAGATTAAAAATATTCAGTAACTTTTTTAACAATAACGTTTACCTCTTAAGTTACGGTCACATCTGGCAAACATTTGCCCAAAAAAACGTAACCACTACTTTTGCTTAGGGTTAGTGTGATTTAACTTGGTTTTTATATCACAAAATGAAGTCAATTATGCCGCAAAATGCTATTTTTATGTTATTTTTATTAAATGAGAACCCATATTTGAAAAAATTTTGGAATTAAAGAAAATGCAAATTTAGCTTGTCTGTTGGTCACGTTTTTTTTTCGGCAACTGTTTAGTCCTGTAAAAACGTCAGCAGTTTCTGCTAACTAAACAGAAAATTTTTTTTCATTGTTTATTTTAATTTAAATTTTAAAAATTTTTAAACAACAAAATTTATTGAAAATATTTCTACGATTTTACAATAAACAATAGACATACAGTTTGGATTGGCTCATTAAAACTATTTTTAGATTCATGGAAAAATTGTTTTCAACATTTTTCAAAATATATTTTTTATTATAGGCTGCCAACTTCTAGATTTTTCCTTCTTAACCAAATTCGCTACTACCGTTAAGCGTTTTACAGAGTCATATTAAAAAATTCGGTTCGCGTCTCTCTTCTAGTTAAATAGTTTAGGCTATGAAGCAGATTCAAATTTTTAACAAAGTTGTTAAAATCGAGTTACCGAATTTATTTATTGCTACCACGAGTTAAAATTTATAGAATCGTCCTACTGAACACCTTTATTTCCGCAACTACCCTAACACACATGCAACTTATAATTTATAAATATACATATGTGTATGTTTTTGTTTGTAAGTATGAATGTATCAATCTGTGTGCATTACTCTACAACATATTGCCTGATTTTTAAACTCAACCAACAATTAGTTTTTTTTTATTTTCCTCTCTACATAAACACATATTTACCATTTTCAGTATTTCCATCGTCGCTGCTGCTACTGCTGCTGCTGTTGTTTATTTCAGTTGTATTGATCAGCAGCATAGATGATGGCAATGATGTGCCAAATTTACCGCGTGTCAATACCATGATGCGATACATGGCATGTGGCTCCAAATTTATCAAATCAATCGATGTTTCATTTGTTATTAATTCCTAAAAGAGAAATAGAAAAAAAGAGAAGACAATTTAAAATACAACTTAAATTTAAAAAAAAGAATATAAATATTTTTGTTAAATACATTTAAACAAGCCTCAAACTGTCAGCCCATTTTAGCTGCACAAATCAGTATTAGTGATAAAATTTAAAAGACCTACTTACTGCCTCATTCATATTAATTTATCGAAGGATTTTAAAAGGCTTATGAAAAAAATTTCCATAAAAAATCAGTTTGAGAAACCTTTTATAAATATGGCCACTAAACTTTTAAACTATTCTATCGTACTTAAAAAAAGGCCGTAAAATTAACTTACTGCCTTTTTTAGTTTTCAAACCACAAAATTTCTTTAATGATTTTTTTTTTGCATTTCAGTAAAAAATGTTTGATTAAAATTATAATTAATAATTATAAAGATATGCAGCCTTTAAGTTTGTCTAAGTTTGTCAAAGTTTGTCTAATGCTAATATTTCCAAAATTTAAATTTAAGCTTTGCCTTATTTCGCTTTACTGCCTTTTACCAAAGCAAGGCACAATTGCTCGTTGTATAATTTTTTTAAATAAATTATGTTAAATGACCATTCTTTTAGTTTTAATTTATATTTAAAATTATTATCTGGCTGAGATTTTAATTTTATCTAATACAGTAAACTGCTAACATTTGCGAAACTTAAATTTCAGTTTTCTTTTGCTTAACTTAACTGCCTTTTACCGAAGCAAGGCAGTATTGTTATCATCGTATCGTTATTTAATTTTTTTTTTCATATGATAAATTGTGTTAAATGGCCACTGTTTTAGTTTTAATAGTGGGTCATCTATAACCAATTTATTTATTTGTTTATTTATATGCTGCTTGTTCTTTGGACCGGTTACTTTATTGTAATTTGCTACTGGTGTATTAAGCCAAATTGAAATTAATATAAATCACGATCTTACTACTAAAGCCATTATATACAATAATATATGCGATGTATTAAAAGTGCCAACACACACAGACACACATTAGCTTATACACATACACATGTATGCATGTATTTGTTGAACTTAAACTCCCTTATTCGTTGAACTTTTTTTTTTGTGTGCTTTTTTACTGGACAAAAAGCAGCAGCATGTAATGCGTACTTTATACTACTTTTACAACTACAATTCACACAATATAAATCCAATAAAATCCAGTGATTTATAAAAACACTAACTGGTAGTGCGGATTTAACTGGAAAACAAATCAGAAAGTTATAAATAAAAAACTAAATAATAGTAGATGTGTATAGAAATATATTTAAAAAAACGCGCCACTTATGTGCGAGTGTATGTATGCACGTATATGGAATCTTGGTAAAAAATAATAAAAATAGTACAACAGACATGCCGATACAAAATTCTAGCAACCAAAAAATAAAAATAAAAAAATAAATAAACGAAAATAGCCATTTATATAAAAATATATTTGAAAATAAAATGAATCCGAAACAGATAAAATCATAAACGCCACTGCAGATAAGAACAAATAACAACAAACACATCAACAGCTACAAATGTATCAAAAAAATACTTTAAATAAAAATACAAATAAAAACAACAACAACAACAAAACCATTTACGTTAAACTCGTTGACCAAGTGCCATTGACTTACATACTTTTAGCAACATGCAATTTAAGTCTTAAAACAACAAACGTGCATCTCTAGACACACACACAAACACACGCATACACACACACATATATTTTCTTATACGGGCTTAACTACACGAGTGCATGGTTGTTTATTGTGTTTTGGCTGAGTATTTGAATGAATTTGGCCAAAAAGAACAAAACAGTAATAAAATAAAACGCGTTAAAAAATTTTAATTTTTTATTTCCAACCAAATTCTTGTCATATTTGTTTAGTATTTTGACAAAGTTAAAGCAAAAAAAAGTAGACACAAAAATAGAACTAAAATTGGTAAAACAAATAAATAGTTAAATTAAACAAACAAGTAAATTGGACTTGATGAAAATTTATTTACACAATAGAAGGCGGCAATATCAAATAAGTAACTAATAAGACAATTTATTGTTAAAAATAAAAAAAATATTAAAAATTTTAAACAATTATGTGACATGTACACCAGGCCAAAATCTAGTAGATTTAAATTGAAATTTCTATCGAAATTTCTATATCGTTTACACCGCGTTATTCGTGACATTTTTCAAGATTTCGTATCCATGTCAAAGACAGTTGATGGGAATTTTCATTTTCATTTTCAAATGTCAAGCTCCATACAAAAATATATTTCAAATGCAAAACAGCCGGCGAACACACCTTTCAAAGTATTTTAATTGAACAGCGTAGTACTTTTCAGTGCATCACTAAGTCCTACGAGATTTTGGGTAGATTTTGTCAAAATCTAGTGCCGAATTCGATTGTGTTTTGTGTGGGAAATCTAGTGAAAATCAACAAGATTTTGCTCGAAATCTCATACTAGATATTGGTCTGGTGTAAATGCCATGTTAATAACAATTAAAAATAATAAACAGCAAAAATTTACTTCCAGTACCACGATATTATACGTATTTGTTCATTCTTTCGTACAATTAAATTTGAAACATAAAACAAAATTTTAGAATTAAATGTAATTGTACGAGAGAACGAATACGTCTGAGATGGTGCACCTGGCAGTTATTTAATTCAAAGTTTTCAAAATTATTTCATTCAAAGTATTTGACTTGAAATATTTATATTTAAATTTTGGGCAAAAGTCTCAAACCAACTCGCACAGAATGACGCAACTCCCAAGCAGCACTTTAGATAAAATATTTAGTTTCAATAGAACTACATCATTTTAATCTAAAACTTTGTATAAATCTGTACAGAATTGTAGAAATTATGTACAAAAGCACTTTTATAAACAGTAGGACAGGCTACGAAGGACATATTGCCAAATATTCAAGTATTCATTGTTAAAGCTCGAAAATTCAAAATAATTCTTAAGCAATTTACAAGTTGTTTAGAATTTCATTCATTCATATTTTTATTTTTGTTTTAGTTCTTGAAACAACTGCAAGCTGCTTAGACTTTTTGGTTGCTTCGAAGAACCAACTTAAGACTCGGCAGGTTACTATTTCTAAAAATCTCTTATAGATATTAAAAGAATTTATATGTAATAATAGAAAATTATCACATAATTAACGAAATTCCGAAACAATAAATGCAAATTAATTATTAATAATTTTTGCTTTAGTGGCAAAACAGCGACCACTAGAGTTTTACTTTAATAATTTAAATTTAAATGAAAATTTATGGCTTGAGTTTAAATCTGAGTTGACCCATTTCTTCTTAATTTAAGAAATTATGTTTTTGATAAATTCATTATTTTATAAAGAGAGTACTTTTTATTTGAAACGGATCAGTACTGTTTGCGAGCTCGCTACAACATCTCATCCAAAAAAAATAATATCTTAAATTAAGAAGAAATGGGTCAACTCAGATTTGAACTGAAGCCATAAATTTGCATTTCAATATAAATCTTAAACAGTTCAAAAATTACGTATAATTATTAATTTAATAATTTAAATGATATTAATTTCTCTATTAAATCATTTAAGAAAATTATTTTGTTAAAAAAAAAACACAAGATTAATTTGGATTACAGAAATGATCAGGCAGATCTATTTTTAAATTTAAATGGGACGAGGAAAATCAAAAGTAAAAAAATAAGTGGTTTTTTTAATCCAAAGTGATTATTATTTGGGCTAAAGTTCGTAACATTTTTAGTCAGAAAGAATTGGACATGAGACAATATTCCAAAGCAACAAGGAGAAATCACATTAAGTAAAAAATTAAATATCATAAAAAAATTTATTGCTAAAATTTTATTTAAATTTAAGTAAAAATAAAATCATAATATATTTAAGAAAGAAAAAAAAAACAACATTTCGCAACAAATGCCTTAACGTTTCTTAGTATACATACGAATAAAATTGTAGAATCATACAGGCAAGCATGCAAAATAGTTACTTCAACCACCCAAAAGTAAAAAAAAGTTTACATGTGAACAAAAAAAAAAAAAAAACAGTGAAAATCTAGTAAAATATAAAATTTGTTTTTGTATCACAAACGTTGCAATGCGAAACGAACTTTTGCAGTCAGTAAAATAAACAATTAATGCCGCGTAAAAATTGAACAGAAAGTTTTTTTTTAAACCATAAAACAAGGACAGCAGCAGCAGCAACCTGATTCTGGCCAATATTTATAATGCATTTATTTTAACATGTCACGAGTATGTTAAAACATTTTGTTGCTTTTGGTTTTCCCTCTTTTTCTTTGCGGGTATTAAAAACATTGTTTAACAAAAACAACAAGAAGAGGGGTAGCAAAAATATTGCCAACAAAATCCCTTTTAAATAAAAAACCAAAATCCTGTAATGTTTAAATGTAAAAAGTAAAACTGTAGCTGATTTTTTGTTAAGGGAATTCATTTGAAAATAATAAAAGAAAAACTATTTATATGTTGTTAAAAACATTTAAGTATTTGCACAATATTGACGACAATGTTGTGCTGCAACAGAAGGACAACCGACAACATAATGCTCTTAAACGAGCTTAATGTTACCACTAGATTTAAATACTATTTGCAGATTAATGCTATACAGCATATGGACATTGATTGTTTAAGTGTTTTTCGGCTTTTGTCAGAATTGAAATGCAATAGCTCTTTGAAATATAAATAAAAATATCATGATTCCTGAGAAGTACATGCAAAATGTCCTGGGAGTTTTGCATAAAAAATGCCACAAATTACTAAATGTTACATTGAAATTAAGGGGAAAAATTACTCAAAACCACTTTAAATATATTAAACACATTTGAAAAAATCCAGCTTAAATAGAACAAATAATTATGGCAGAATAATGAAGACTGAGTTAATATTACAGCAAAGACAAACAATAAAAACAACATGGTTTCATTTCATAGTTGTTTTTTGGAATGGTTCTGCTGTCAAAAGCAGCTCTCGTTAGCTCGAATATTTGTAAACATACACAACTTATGACATACAAGGCTGCAACAAGAGTTGCAAAATCTGAATGGCTTGTGCGTTCAGATTTAATAACAAAAATTTCGCTTTCGGGTTCGGCCGAACTTTAAAAAATTTACTGAAGTTCTGGTTCGGGTTCGCCCTGAAAAATTGCGTTCGGTCAGGCATTATAAATAAATAAATTAACAAATTGTGTACATCGTTTGTCAAGAGATAATTTCATGATTTTTTATTTTACTTTGTATTATTTCAAATCACACTTTTATTGCGGACTTATTAAACTTTCATAAAAGTAAAACAATAATTAATATTAATCAGGCGCACTGTGATCCCTTTTTTTACTCAGGCTTTTTTGTGGTTCATTCCTTGCTGCTGCCAGAGATTTTTCAATAGTTATTTTATGCGCCGCTGAAAGCACAGTTAAGCTTGCTTTTTGTACTACCAAAGGATATTTTTTACCTTCATTCAGCTTTTAAACAGAATGACGTAAATAATTATCATAAAAAGGAAACATTTTTCAACAATTAATTTTAATTTAAGACGTACTTTTTCGTCAATTTATTATTTTACTTATTCAGCGAAATTGTTTATGAAAAATACATTAAAATTAATTGTTTAGGGGAATTAACTGGTTCCTAAGCGCATTTCCCGGTCGCTATTAGATATCATTGGCGGAGTTTTAACCCAAAAATTCTTTAAACAAAAACTTAAGTTATTTTACTAAATGTGAAGTCTTCGTAATATCAAATCTTAAGCACAACTCAATCATCAATCATGTTGTTTTCATTTGCTTACTTTGGCCTTGCTGCCTTTTTTAATTTCACTATAATTGCAGGTTTGTCCTTTTCAAGCGAAAAAAAAAAATAATAGATTTTTATTTCAAAGCGCTTAATCGTTTACATTTAATAAAAAAATGTTTCTAAAGGAAAAATTCTTTAATTGTAATCATTAATTGCCTGAAGCTATTTTCACTTGATTCCTTTGTGGTTTGCAAAGAAAAACAGCCCGCAAAATTAATTGTAAAATTGTTACTACGAAAAATACTAAAATACAAGTTTCTGGTTTTCAAGCCAAAATGAAGGAATAAAAAGGAAGCAACAAACTCTGTTTGTTTTATCAAAGTTTTAGAATAATTTCTAGCAGCACTTTAATACCAAGATTGCTGTAATTGCCAGTATAAATTGTAAAATCTATTTTCTTCTGCTTTTCTGCTGGAGTTAAAACTCTTGGTATTTTAAGTTTTTTTGGCCAACAAAAGTTTTTAACAAAGAACCTTAAGCAAACTGTTGCTTACTTGCTCAATATAGTTTTCATTTATTTATACAACTATTTCTAACTAAATTTGTTAAAGGTTTGTTAAGTTTAAGGCAAATTAAATTATAACAATTTCAAAGAAATTGCAAGAATTTTGCATTTGCATGGCTTGTGTTCTTTTTAAAACTACTTGAAAATTCATGTTGAGGGGCGACCCTTGAAGACCATGAGATTGTTTCTAAGTTGTTGTATCCAACACACACACACACACGCACACATAAACACACACAGCAGCAGCCAAATAATAAAATCGTAATGAAGCAGCCATGAATGACATTGTTGTTAGTAGTTAAAGCTTTTCTTTTTTTTTTCTTTTTTTTTGGTGCTGCTGCCAGCTTCCAATATCTAAAATAATACGTATTCCTTGCTATTGAATTGCCAGCAAACTCTCAGGTTACAATTTCATAAAAGACTCATTGAAAGGAACAGCAGCAACAACAACAACAACAAGTTTTCCACATCCAATACTTCTCATTAAGCGTGAGTGTTGTTCAATAATTCAAAATGCAATTGCGTTCTGGAGCGCTGGTTTTATAGTGTAGTAACGACATTGTCATTGAAAGTGACTACAACAATGCTGAGCAGTAGAGTTGAGCAGAGACAGAGAAAATTTCTGAAATTATTCTTGACTACACATCTATAAAGGGAAATTGTGCCAAAAGCATGGCAATAAAAGCAGTTACAAAACATCATGTTTTAGTATTATTTCGCAATGTAATAACCTCCATCTGATGGCCACATATGAAAGGAATTGAATTACAACAGAAGTGAAAAAAATATCAGGAACACTTTTGCACAATAAAGTCGACTTTAGGAACAATAAAGGCAATTTTTCTGGATCCTATCTAAGGAATATTCAATTTGCAGCCTAAAGGCAATTTTGTTAAATAAGTTCTTTAAAAGAATTTTTATGTTATGATATGTATAAATTTTAGAATTTAGCGAAAGCAATTAAGGGACGCTTTCAACTAGACCTGGCTCGAAAATTCGTACCTAAGATCTGTTAACTCTAATCCCGTTCAATTTATACGGGTTTCCATTAAATGTTTGTGTCTTAACCTGAACTATTATTGAACAACTTCGACACAAGTCCACTTATAAACTTTCTACAAAAAAAAATAAATATTTCCACATCGAAAGAGTAATTTAGTGTTCGATTCTGAAAAGTGATAGTATGTTTTATTAAAAAAATTGCCCTCACTAATAGTGAAAGGCAGTACTTTTTACGTTGAAAGTGGCCTGAACAACAGCTGACTTTTCTTTCTAAATTTTGTTACCACACGAAGTTGCGAAAAAATCGAATCGAATTAGAAAGTTAAAAGTACTTTTTGAATGTTAATTTCTCGACTGTTTTACAAAACAACTCTTAGAAAACATAACATTGTTAATCCTAGAAGATTGTGACTGGATTCGGTATTATAAAATGTCTCTCAAACAAAATCTTCAAATGGAAAAATCGCCAAAACTTCGGATCGATAAATCAGCAATCTCACTTGTTTATGCTCTTTACAAAGTTTATGAAAAGGAACTTAAGAAAGTATTAATCACTTTATACCATTTTAAAGAACAAAGTTTAAAATATGGATATCGTGCAGAAATGACAACCAGTCAATTATTTTAAGTATAATTTCACTCGCATTCAGCTGCTTTCGAGCAAATTGTAGATTCGTCATTCAGTTTTTATTTCTATTTGCGCACTTTAAATCTTTATTTGAAAACAATTACTGTTTTATTTCATAATAATTATTGTTTATAATATTGTTATTTCACTATTTAAAATCCCTTTTCTATATTTTATAGAAAAAAAAACTTATCTGTCAGACGTTCCACTTCTTTTATAAATTGTGTTTTGTGCTAGTGAAATAAGAAATCGCATTAGTGCAGGATTCGCAAGAGATATTTTATACATGCACCTTTCAGAAAGATGGTATTTCTTTGTGTAGAAAAGAAAACACACCAGAGGAGTTATTAAATGTTTAATAAAAAAGTGGCATAAATAATATTAATCATACGCAGTGTTGTCCAAGAATTTATTTATTTATTTATTTATTTATTTATTTATTTATTTAATTATTTACACAGTACAACACATGATTTTGGGACTCAAATCTGAGAATTGCACATGAAATAAGCCCCAAAAATAAGAACTTCTGCTTCATTCGTTTTGTCAAGTTGGCTGCATTAATGTCATACGAATTTTTTGTTCAATATGGATTTTTTTCAATTTTTCTATATTTTAACACGATTATATATCGGTATACCGAGATTTTTGTATGGTTTTGAAATGTAAATTAAATTATTAATGCAGCCAACTTGACAAAACGAATGATGCAGAAGTTCTTATTTTTGGGGCTTATTTCATGTGCAATTCTCAGATTTGAGTCCCAAGTCAATGAGCTGAAAAATGTTGTACTGTGTTATTTAATTCATTCTGCCTGCGGCTAACAATATCCTTGTGGGCTGGTCATTACTAAATTTGATTAAGCAATATTTTGAATATGTAATTATTTTCTCAACACAATTTGCTGTTGGCTGAAGTAGTTAGCGCGTTGACCACAAAGCAAATAATATCTAAAAACGTTGGATCGAGCCCAGTTTCAGGCAAATCATAACATCCGGCATTTTTCCAGATGTGCATTAGTATGTCATTGTATTTATTGTTGTTAAGACTGTTTAAGTGACGAAGTGTATGCTAGCGGACATCATAGCGCCCTCCTTCGGCGGTATTGCAGCAAAAACGCCGTCGAAGTAAAATAACACAGTGTGACAAAAAAATACCTGGGAAGTGATATTATTTTTCTTGTAGGCGCTGTCGACTAGATCAACAATCTGTATTTGAAATTCTTGGGGACAACCCCAAAATCAGGAGTTACGGGTAAAACCCCGGTTTTTTGCACCTCTATAGGTCTATAACTTAGTTGAATATTAACCGATTTAAAATTTTAGAACGGATATAGAAAGAAGATACTGAGGCATTTAAATTATGTACATCATCTCACTATCCCTTTCGCAGTAGGTGTGTTACGCATACTAATTGCCTTAGTATTACTTCTCTTTCTTTAAAGAAAATATCCTGTCATAACGACAAATCTACTCTAATAAAATTATTTAATTTATTCAAAGGGATTAAAGTTCGTAACATTTGTTCATGCATGGCACAATTAATCCCAAGTGTAAATACATGAAATAAATTATTGAATCTTAGAGATCTATTTATGCGAAATGTTTCTATGGTTTGGAAAATCTAACTGTCTCTCAGACTCTTTTATATTAACAAAGCTATAAATGAACACATTACAGCTTCCATTCAATGGTTTTTATAAAAATATGAATCAATACAATAAAAGGTTTTGTGTGAAGCTTGGAATAGATATATTACTTGTCCCTATAGACTAGAAGTGTGTGCTAGACTATAAGTCTGGGCTTCGCAGGTTCAATTCGAAGACCCTGGACAATTCGGCAAATAACACAAAAAGAATGAAGCAGTTTTTGTTTAATATTACCATCACAACTATTTTTGTCATCGATAATTTTGTATATCAGGATCGAGAATAGCACTGTTAAATTAATATCGTGGAAATTTAACTATAAAACAGAAACATCTTCTTTTTTCAAATTTCCTTACAGCCCATCATATTTCACTACTCTATTTTATCTCACAACTGTCGCAGGATATTTTTCACTTAAACTAAAATAATACAGCAGCATAACAAAAATAACCGCAAGGCAACTTACAAGACGCTTAAGTGACATACATTGTCAGGCCAATAGAAAAAAATGATACTTTGGCATGCAACAAAAAAAAACACAAACAACTCAAGTTAAATGAAATAAAATAATATTAACTGGCAAACAGCAACACATAAGAACAGGAACAGGACATTAGGTGAACAAGAACACAAGGAAACTCCAAAATAAAAATCTAAGAAAGAAGTACGCACTAGTGTACGTTTATTGAAAATGTTATTGATGTCCTTACGCCACACTTAAGTGTACACGAATACTTGAAAGCATAAAAAAACAAAGCGTCACAATAACACATTCGTGCCCCAACAACACAACATTTGCCACACAATACCGAGAAGTTAAGCAAACAGCATGGGAAATATTTGCAACCTGACATGTACGCATGAAATTCAAATAAAACGAAAGAATAAAGGACCTAATGCCAACCACCAAATAATGTAGACAATATTTTTTTTTTTGATGATGGCTGTTGCTGGCTCAAGACACGATCATTTTTTATTACCTGCAACTAAAGCACACCACATCACACACTCCCACTCACACGTTCCAACATATAAATCAAATGAAATATATATTTAACTTAAAAGTCATATCTTTTGTGATAAAAAATAATATATTTCATACACCAAGGAATCAAGTGAAATATTAGAGGTTTCTCTGCAATCATCTTTCATCTTGTCTGCCCGACTGTTTGTGGTGTTTCATAGTGAAAACTGTGATTTGTTGAAACAACCTGATGGTTTCATACTTGATGCGACTGCTGCTAGTGAATCAAATCAAAACTAAGAATCCTCAAAACAAAAAACAAAAAAAACAGAAGACATTATTTTGTACATGTATGCTTTTCGGTATATTGTAGTTCATATGTCAAATACAGCAACATATTATCCTTAGATTTAACAATAAAACCTCAGAGAAATGAAGCCAAAAAACAAAACACACAAAAACTACCAAAAAATAAAAATAAAGTTTAAAATAAAAGAAACACAAAAATAAAGTTAGAAATTAATAAAACAAAAAAAAAGAAATATAAAAGGTTGGGGAAAAGGACATCAGACAGTTAAACATTTTAACAATTATAGTAACTTTGTTTCTTGGCAATAAAAGTTTTGTTAATTTATTTCTTTTTTATTAAAAAAAAAAACTATTTAGATAACTTTTTTAAATTTTTTGTTCAAATTCTAAACTTGTTCCTTTGGAACATTATACTCGTATCATGTGCAATTCTTTCTGCCTAAAAATGTAACAAACTTTTGCCGAAATAATAATCACTTTGTATGAAAACCCACTCAATATTATTTCATTTGATTTTTGCCGAAAAATGCTTCAGAACAAAATATTTTTGGTGAAGAACTCAAAAACATTTAAGTGATAAATTTCAACGAAAAACACAATTAAAACATTTATTTTTCGTTTATAAGTTAACGACGTAAATAATTTGTATTCATAAGAGGATTTACTCCCTTCAAAGATTTTTCATTTCTTCATATTCTCTTTAATTGTTATCAAAATATCCTGCTTTAAGGACAACTTAACAAAAACCTTGCACTGGGTCATTGAAATTAGTTTTCCTCTTATTAAATATTTTCCACACAAACATTAATTCTCACCCGTAGACCATATAAAGGAGCTATAGTGTGTGTGTGCTCACATAGATGACAATTGCAATCAACTTTTGCTGCACGTACACATGCGACATGTCAAGTGAATTTAAAACCATTCGTGATATCATGTACATGTTTAAATTTATACATTCACACAAATTTAAGTAAGTAGTGAGTGTACGTACACATGTGTGTGTGAAAATTTTTAAATTTTTACAGGCACACATCGCTGCGCCTTTGTGTGTAAATTTGTAAAAATGCATTTTTGTTCAACAACAAAAAAAAGAATTGTGAAAGTGTGTGTGTAAGTATGTGTATGTGTGTGTGCGTATTTGTGTGTGTGTGCTTGGGCAACACAAGCGTATTAATTTTTTTATGAGACCATGAAACACAATAGTCACTTGTAATAAATATATATTCACAACGTGTACATCTGTGTATGTGTTTATGAGCGAGTGCACGTATGCGTGCTGTACATATGTATTAGTAATGCCTGCTGCATGTGCATTTAAGTAGGTTTTTCTAGGCGATAGTTTTTTGTGTGGCAAGAATGATAATGACGTTTAGGTTACTACTCGTAGAAGTTGATGTTACAACGCAAATACTAAAATCATTTTCTACTGGTGTAAAAAGAATACTTGTGTGTTTAAATGTGAGAGCATAACAAATGTTTAAATAAAAAAGGATACGCCATCTGTGTATGACACCAATGGATGCTATTATTAAACCATTTTTGAAACAAACGCATGCTTCGTTCTTTATTATTATTATTATTTTTTTTTTTGTACGGAAAAACTTCTGCAGAAGCGTTATTGTCTGCTAAATGAATTTAAATAAACAGCATATTTGGGGAACCTTTTTTAAAAGTTAGCTGGCGAAAAGTTTAAAGGACGCTTCAGGACGTTGGTTAAACCAAATTAAACATTATCAACCTTAATTTCACTTAAAACAATTTCATATTTTGAAATTAGGAAAATTCTTGCTTCAGCAAACTCACAGGCTTTAGTTTAGTTTTCTTTTTTGCTGAAAAAAATTGTTCCTGGTCACTTAAAGCAAGCTAACGTCATATAATAACAACTAAATCCTGCTAAAATGTTAAGTGTCATAAAACAAGCAGACAGATCAGAAAAAGTTTCGTTTTAAAACCATAAAATTAATGCGAAAAATAAACCTTCGAGTATTTTTATTATACCGAGTAGTAAAGCGGTGGTCACGACAGTGTAATGTCCTAACACTAAATCAACTGGCCGCAGTACTTTGTTGTACACATTTGTAATAAAATAGTTTACTTTGTTGTCGCTGGTTGCCATTGCAAGTAATTTATATTGGTGTCATGAGAGACTGATTCTGTTAAATGTGCATAAAAGTTAATTTATATATAAAAAAAGAGCTCATATTGAGCTCAAGCCATAAATTAAAAAAAAAATCAATGATGTTGCAGTTTTCTTTACCACGCAACTAACAAGGACAAATTATCGTATTGGGAGTCACACGGAAATAGACATGAAGTTAGAGATTGGCTGAACATGGTCAGGGATGTAGATATGAGCTTGGACAGAAACACACTCCTAGATGCATATAAAGCGAAAGGGAACGGTTTCAAACAGTAGAAGACATTCCGTAGATATCTTAATACAAATTGACTAGTCATGAATATTCACATAGACATAAATGTGATATGCTCTGTCCATTTATTGGACCTGTGCCTTTCTTCGGCGTCAATGTCGGTCACATTAAGGGGACAATACAAGCATGGTCGGAACATGAAGTCCTTCACAAATGGACGTTCACTTTTGGGTTAAGACAGTCTAAGAGATTTGTGATCCTGTCCCGTGGCAAGGCCGGTAGGCTACTTCTGCTTGAGAAGGCGGGACTTAGGCTACTTGTTCGTCTATTTACTGGGCACCAGTTCATAATGGGGAATGTAAGTACCAGGATATGCAGATTTTATGAGGTACATGATAAAATATCAGAACATCTGCTCTGGTGTTGTCCCGCTTTGGGGACTTCCAGCGGAGGTGATCTTCCATCAGCCAGGATAACTGACTTTATACGCAGCCTGAACCTGACGTGGTGAGATACACGGGCTGCACAAAAGATCCTCTACCTCGTGGTGCTTATGGACTTCTATTTATATTTTCTATCTTCAATGTGGTATCCTAGATTGCACGGAAAATGTAATAATTCATCGTCTTATTTAAGTGTTCTAACCGAAGTCACATTATTGATTTATTTTATATTCCTTACTATTCAAAATGAATATGAGTGAGTGGACATCCCAATATGTTAATTCATCGCTTTGAAGAAGAAATTATCTATATAATTAATGGGCAAAAACACATTTATTAGATCCCTCTAACGCCAGTAATACAAAACCGATTTTGGAAAGATTTATATGTTTTTAAAGGTTTTCTTACGTAGATGTTTTTTCTTTAGTTCTATTTAAATCGGTTCAGTATTTGGGATGCTATAAGCGTTTAAAGTTGCTACTAATCCATACACACTGATTACACATCCATGTATCAGCTTCAAATTGAAAAAGAAACAAAGCATGAATGTCTGTTTGTCCAATTACATTGCAGTCATGTGCTTTCGCTACAGGCACATGAGCATCCATTTTACTGAGATATGGCCTTACTTATTGGAATCGGTGTTGATATGGATATCGAAGTTGACATACCTAAGACCATATACATTGATATAAATATAAACACTGGCATTGATAAAGGTAAAGTATAAATTAATCATTAAGACATTGATATAAACATTACGATTAAGATTTGCGCTAAATATCTATTAAAATAGACAACGATATTAATATATGGAATTGAGTTAACTCCGCATTGATTGACAATAGGAATGGCACTCACACTGGCAATGAAATAGATATATAAATCACATATGTTCATAAAAGAACTTCTGTACATTCTGATATAAATGTTGACGAAGACAGTGACAAAAAAATACATTTTTTTATATTTTATATTGAGTTTACCCATTTATTTTTTAATTTAAGAAGTTTTTTGATATCTACATTACTTATTATGAAAGTAATATTGGAACAATTGGATTTTATAAAATATCATATTGGCATAGATTTAGATATTGATTTTTTTTTTAGAGAAGTAACAAACAGCAATTCTGTGACGATAAGAAATACAAACAGAATTTTAGTTTAATTGCAATTAATTTAAAAACTGAAGTTATCATAAATGTCAAAACTAAACATACTTTAAAAAAAAGTTAGCAATCACCCGGGGATTGTTCTCTCTACAGAGAATTCAACATCAACACATACAACAAACGTCAAATCAAAATTTCTTTACTTTTACATGTTCAAATAATAACTAAATTCTGTTAAAATTAATAATTTTTTCTCTACTTTTGTTGCTTCTCTTTCCAGAAAAAAAGCATATTAATCGAGACTGCCTCGATATCTTCTTTCAAAGAATTTCAAAAACTTTTGTTTTTGTATATAGACTGGCTAAAAAACGCTCAACAAACAAAAGTTGAAAATCTTTACAAAAAAACTTAATCTGACTTTGAGTCTGCCTGCGATTGACATATAAACGTCAATTAAAAAGTAAATTAACACAAACTTAAAGCAGACATTTAAAGAAGCCTGAGTATCGAAATGAAAGTATATAAATGGATTCCAAATAAGAATTTTTTAATTATGCTATTAAAGCAGGTTTAAGTGTAGACACAGAAATACATATGTACCGGAATATAAATCTTACTTATGATAAAGATTATGCCTGTAGACATGAAAAATGACCCAGATAAGGGTGCAACTAAAAATTAGTGTCTGTAGGGCAGTCAACACTTTTAAGGTAACAAAATAGATTTACGCGCCAATATTTTCAACCAAAACAAATTTATCTTCAGCAAAAAATAAAAATAAAAAATAATTTGAAAAACTGCAAATACTACAGAAAAATAAATGCAAAATAAAATGCGTTGCATGCAACCGAACATAAGGTTGAATTTAGCAACAGTGACACGCAGCCAACAAAATGAACAACAACAACAACAACACACACACATACGAACCAACACATTGATAAAGCTGTTTTAGAGTGAAAGAATTTAGATGGATGTTTACGGTTTAACTTTGCAATGATTCGATCTTTTTTATGTCTTTTAGTTGTTTTTTTTTTGCTCTGCAGTTTATCTATTGTTTTAGTTGCAGTTTTTTTGGTTGTTGTTGTATTTCATTGGTTTTTTTTAGGTGTTTCGTTGTTGTTTTAACATGGTTATTGTCTTGTTGAATTATCATCAGCAACCTCATTCATGTTTCAAATACTGACGACTCCAACTCTTGACTCACTGCCAGACTGACTGACTAAATGAGTTTTTTTTCTGTTTTGGTTGTTTGCTTGGCTGAAGGCATTTACTACCTTGTCTGCTTTAGAACTGACGTATCAGTTTAGCAAAGGTTGGTTGGTTGGTATGCGTGTTAGCTTGTCAGTGTGTGTGTGTGTGTGTTTGTGCTTGTGTATGAGTGTGCGTGTCAGTATGAATGACTGAATGAATAAATGACTGCAACAGTTGACATTGATGGCAATGAAGATGAAGATGTGCAGCAGTTTTGCTGACTACAAACCTGACGATAATGTCAGTGCTGATAAAGTTTGTTGTTGCGATTTTTGTTGTTGTTGTTATTACAAGTTGTAGTATTAGTAGTACTACTACACTTGTTGTAATTGCGACTGTTGTTGGAGTTGCTGTTGATACACCCAACCTCAACCTCTTTTGCTGACGCCAGACTCTTGCACAAACTGGTTACAACAAATAACAGATTTGCCATGTTGTGTACTTCGTCGTATGTTTTTTATTTTATTATTTCGTATTGTCAGATATAAAATAAATGCTGCGATTATTTGTGTTTTGTTGGTGATTTTTTTGCTTGTTTGTTTTTCAGAGTTAGAATTTTTTTTATTTTTTATTTTTGGTTTAGTGATGATATTCTTGATAATTGGTATGGCTAACAGCCACAACTGCTGCCATATACTGAAATAAGGTGTAAAGTTTTCGCAATTTTTCTTCTACAAAACTGTGTATGCGATATTTTGGAATTTGACAAATCGCTTGTTTAGAATAGACTGAGTTAATGTACAAAACGAACTTTTGAAATTCAATACTTAATCCTTATTAAGAAACAGACCAAACAAAACGATAAGTTCTGTTTGAAAATTCTTAAGATTTTATTGAATTTAATTTAGGTTCTCTGTCTTATCGAATAGAATATTAGCAGGCATTTTTTTGTGTTGTTATTTTTGAGTTTGAGTTAGCAAAAGCCACGACTTTAACTAAATGTTCACATTGTGCCAGTGCAAATTTTGTTTACTTCATCAATTGCTTGCAAGATTTTATAAACTGTTGCATTGTTTGTTTTATGATCTGTCTGAAGATGCGTAAAAATGTTGACATGAAAATATCATAAATTTTAGAATTAACTACATATTTTTCGAACTTAAATGTTTTTGTGTTTAAATTTTTAACGATACTCGTAATTGTTGGGTAGATATTATGAATGTATGTGGTGTGTGGTTTATTTAAGTTCTTTTGTTTTTATTTTACAATTACTAAAATTACTAAAATGTTATATTGCAACCAACGTTGAAATGTTGAGCTGAAAATATTATTTTTAGAAAAACGAAAACGCAAACATGATTGTGACATGTTTGAAGCTTTTATAAAAAAAATAAAAAAAAACAAACACATAAAAAAGAGTACAGAAATAAATCTTGTAAATTTCTTTGGTTGATTTTATTTATGTACGTTTTATATTTGAGTAATTTATTGCAGTATTGCACCACTACCCATATTTAAAACATCGATGTCTACACTGAAAAGAAAAATCAATCCATCCGTAATTAAATCTGTAATCAATCCCAAGCGGTGTTAAAAGTACGCTAATGCCAGTTTTACTTAAAACAAGTACAGAAAGATTATTAATTCATGATTGGACTGAAGTAAGTTCTCTATTTAATTTAAGAATTTTTTTTGTTAATTCAAGATTTTTCACTTGAATGAAGAATTTTGTACTCATTTCATGAAACTCCAGGTTTGGTTATCTAAAGTAATCTCGTTTTCGACTTGATTAAAGAACACTTTAATTTTATTTGTACTTAAAATTTTGAGTACGATTCGTACTCAAAGTAAATAGAAAATACTTGAATTTAGTACGGCGTTTTTCTTTCTGTGTATGTCCGTGCTAATTAGCGTTCTAATTTATTCTGTTGTCTACATTCAATTGTTCAAGACAATATCAGTGTTGATCATCGATTTCTATGACCACAGTTGGAACAAATTACATAATCAAGTTCATGTGAAATGGCGGCTAATTTATGTTCACGTTTATGTTAATGTTGCTGCCAATGTTAACGATAATGTGAATAATTTTTTTTTAGTTTTTTTTTTCTAAAAGAAGTTCTTTTGCTTGAGTTCAAATCATGAATAAAAGAATTATCTTTATTGTAGATTTTTATTGGAATTGAGGGGCCTATTTACAAAGTCTGCAATCTCCATTTCATGAATTTTTAAAACTAATTTATCTGGAAAGTATATTAACTGGAGACGGCGGTTGAGAGAATGATATCGTAAACAGAATAAAGAAAACTAGAGTAGCGTTCCAAGGTCTGCATAAGATATTGAGGTCTAAGAGGAGGTATATCCAGAAAAATAAAAATACGTATTTTCAACTGTAGTGTCTGTTATGTTGATTCTAATATACGGTTGCACAACCTGGTGTAAAAGCCAAAATTTTCTGGCCAAATTGGGTGACGAAAGAACAGCCAAAAATAAAAGCGTAGAAAAGGCTAAAAATTTTAATTTTATAAATCAATAATTCAATGTTCAATGCATAAAATACGTTAAAAGTTATTAAAAAAATCCTCTTCAAGTACTTAAACAAAAATAAAAAAAGGATAAAAGTCTACATATTTTTAAATTCATATAAATCGATACATATACATATAACAAATATCAGGCATTTCTTTTGACTTCAATTCAAAAATCAAAAATATAACAGAATATTTGTATTTAGGATTTCGGCATGAAAAATTAATCTCATGTACGTCGCTCAATTGAGAATATTGCACTTGTAGCCCATAGTGATGGGGAAATCGCAGGTATGTACACTTCTCGTCGATTTTTGGAATTAAGCATTCCACAAATGACACCTGAAAAGTTTCCTCACTGTTTGAGTTCTAGAAGAGGCGATCCCCGGATTCTGGACTAGTAGAAAGCGTACTAACCTATTAGGCGACAGGTCGCAAATTCGATTCCTACCTAGACCCTGGGTGTTTCTGCAGACAACCCAAAATGGCTTCGCGGTTTGTGTAAAAAATAAAAATTGTCCACCAAGACCGTGGGATTAAGACATTAGAATTTTTTATTTGGGGCTGCGTAAAAGATATAGTCTGTGCCAATGACCCACAATCGATTCAACACCTCCAAGATGGATTCGTAAAGTTATCGTGGACATTCAGCTGCAAATGTGCGAATTGGTGATGGGAAACTTAATGAAAAGAATATGGTTCTGCAAGCGTAGCCATGGTGCGCATTTTACTGATATTGTTTTCCATTATGAATGGGATACCCTTCTCTTAACAATTACATAAACCTCCCATGATTTCGCTTAAAAATACTATTTTTTTACACATCAAAATGAAACTTGTTATTGAAAAACGCTATTAATAGCTAAATGCTTGATAAATGATAAATGGTAAATCGAAAAATTAATATTGTCACAGCTCCTCCCAGAACTCAACTGTTGACCCAACATTTGTCTATTTCTAATTTAAAAGTTTTCGCCATTGGAATTCAGTCAATGTAATTTTACCTCTAGTGTAATCTTACGTTTGTACAATTAATGTTTCGAGATGATTTTATGGGTTCAGAAGAAAATCAAAATTTAGGCGTTTAAAATAAAAAAAATTAAATAAAAAAGGGTAAAAAAAAGCCACGAACCTAAAACGTAAATTTCGAGGCTAAAACACAAGAAAAATGCGAAATCTAGTGTGTAAAACACTAAACTGACATCACTGATGATCATGTTCATGTTTGTGATTATGAGCATGTTTATGTTAATGTTTAGGGAAATATATCGTTAGACATGTTATTGGAAACAGTATATCAATATTAAGTTTATTTATTTATATTATTTTTATGTAATTTATTGAAACTATATTGGTTTGTAATCTTTATTTATTTATTTATTTTTGTTTCGAAAAGCTGTGCTTACTTCGATGTATGTTCATAGCATGTCCTTTCATATGTCTACTTTGCTGCCATATCTATATCACTGTCTACGTTGTTATGGCGATATTTGATATTTGATTGTTTTTAAAAACTAATTTCCCAGTGTCCATGTTTTCCTACATCTTTCATTTAAATATATTTATATTAATGTCTTTTATAAAAGCTAATGTTACTCTGACAATCTGTTTATGCAGCACTGTTGCAAATCAATAGTTGCCAAGGTTTTTATGCTTCAAAATTATGATTGACAGTTTAGTTCATTTTTTAAATATGTTTTTCGTGTAATGGAATAAAAAAAATGTCACATTTCGCAAAAAAATATTATTAAAATTTATTTGATTTCTTGGAAAGCTGTTATTGAAAATTTCGTATTATAAGCTTCGTTCTTTAGCAACGAAATAATTTACAATTCCAAATCGAAACATAAAAAGAAACTTTATATGCTTTAAACTTAATATGCGCTTGAATAAAAGTTTTTCAGATTTTTTATTTTTTTTTTCGAAAATAATGAAATTAAATTTTGGTTTTTCCATTCAAATAAGAAAAATTTAATAGAAATTTTGAGAACTTTTTGTTGCAAATTAAAATTTATTTTAAGAAAAAAAACTTTATTAAAGGCCGCAATATGCACTCACTACTTGTTGTGTTGTGGCATGTGCATTTGTACACTGAAAAAAATAAATGAAGCCCGATTTTAGACCTTGGAAAATGAATTAAGTTTCTAAAAGGCTTTTTAAAATAATTGAGTTTATAAAGAAGTGCATTAAGATGATTAAGTGAATATCAATCTTTGTGTTCATGAAAAATTTTAAATAAATTCACAATTCATGGCTCACGACAGAAATTAACAGAAATTATTATTGATATCTTTCACAAATGTGACTGAATGATATTGAAAGAAACAATATGTGGCTCAAATACTGACATCCAATGGATGTTAAATGCCATAATAATTGTGTACGAACATATTTGTTCTAAATTAATGCCTCATATTCTTCATGTTAAGTTTTGTGTTAATGTTTATGTTGACATCTGTGTAAAAGTCTATGTAAATGTTCAAATTTATATAAATATTTATGTCCAATTACATGTCTATGTTCATGTCCATATACAAGCCAATCGATATCCAAGTTAATGTTTATGTTAATGTTATATAAGAAAATGCTTTTTTTGTTTCTTTAAGTGCTTTTATGCATTTAATATTCATTTTGTGAAAATATTTATGCATATTAATGCATCCATTTGCTTGAAACTTATGCAAATATATTATTTAATAAATTTCTTTTAACTTCCATTTGCTTAAAATTGAATTTTATGAACGATAAGAACATAAATTACAACTTTTTATTCTGCTGCAGATATTTTTCCCCAAAGAAACATTTCACTGAACTATGATGATGTCTAAGTTCTAAGCATTGAAAAAATAAGCATATTTATATATTTAGAATAGAAAATAAAATCGAAAAATATAAATACACACAGTATCACTGTCAGTATCAGTATCAGTAAAAGATACATTGACTTTTCATTTCAGTCAACAAAACTTTTGTTGTTCTTTACTCACAAGATGCAACAAAAAAAATTTGATCATAAAATGTCCATAAAAATGAACTTTTCTACATTATTTTTACAAGTTTTTTGAAAAATTATATATGAACTTGTAAGATATAAACTAAAAAGCTCAAAGTGTTTTTGCTTATATGGAAAAATAATTACAGGGGCAGGAAAGCCTTACACATGTATTCTTCTTGTGACATTTTTAAAATTGTTATTTCGTCTATATGAACTTTTTTATTAATGACTTTTCGAAAATGCTCTTAAAGTTCTTGACTTTTTCACTTTATTAAGAAAATAACTATTTTCGGGCCACCCTCTGATGATGCTGCTGTCCGCAAATGCTAATATAACTTCTTATTTATTTTTTATTTCCTCTTTTTCATTCAGCACTGGAAATGTTAATGGATATTTTATGTCATTTAATGAAAGATGACAGAAATAAAAATAAAATAGAATAAAATAAAATAGAATAAAATAAAATTAAAAGAACAACAAGAAAAAAACAAAAAAAAAACTAAACTGGTCGAACTTTGTTAAATTTTTTTATACGAATGTTGTTAGGACACAAATCTATTTAAGTTCAATGGCAGGATCGTCAAATGTTGCGGGGTTGGTTGGGGAGGCGGTCACATATAAAGTTTAACGCTTTCAAAAATACAATAATTATGCCTGAGCTTTTTTTTAAAAGAAATTTTCATATTTCATTTAGCACATGTTTACATCTAAGGCTTTCACGAACAACCGCTTAAGTCAATTCTTAGAGATTGTGATTTATTACTGAAAAATTGCTTTATTTCAAAAACGTTCTTCTAAAACTATTTGGAATAATGTGCACAAACTTCGGCATTTTTGTGAAAAATAATGTAACTTTTATTTATTAAAATTGCTTTCAGTCACAAATAAATGAAGCTGCAAATGTTTGTCAGCATACAAATAATTTTATACATGAAAATATGCCTAAATACGTTGTTATTCCAAATACATTTTCATAGGATTTTTTCCCAAGTCTTCTGGTACAACAATTTCATTACTTTTATTCATGCGTACGTTATAATAATATATAAGAATTTTCCGTAACGAAATTACAGCTTCAAGAGAAAGTGGAAATATGTGCTACGACATACGCGACTTTTCATGAAAACCACAGATTAACAACATTATTTTTTCACATGTAAATTAATATATAGTCTTAGATCATATAAATAAAACAAAAATTGTACGAAAAAAATGAGTACTAAAAATTTGTACTAAAATTTGGTATTGAAACTCCTCATACAAAAATTGATACTAATGAAACTTAAACTAAGAATTATCACTTAAGATTACTTCCGGGCAGACCAGCCCACCTCAATATAACCCCAACCTATCTGAAAACGGTTCCAAGCATTCTTAGCAATGTTCTGATTATCTTTTGGTACATTGTTTTTTATCTTTTCCACCAACCTTTCTATAAAAGGAGACAATAAATTTTGATATTATCTTTTGTAAAAAATGTGTGCGAAAAATTTGTTTTAAGCACTAGTACTAAAATGGGTACCAAAAATTGGTACTAAAAACCAAAACTTATTAACAATACGTATGCCAAAAATATGACTAAAAGAAATTGTATAACAACGCTAAACAATAACAAACTGTTGTATTAAAAAAATGTACAGGAATAGATAACATTTGCGTGAAAGCCTCCGCGATAGTTATCTATTTTAATCATAAAGCGAACACGACTACAACGTCGATCGAAAACCACGTGGAGAGAAGCAAATCCTAAGGACGACAGCAATAAAAAATGTACCATTATTTTTTTTAGGAAGAATAAGAGGATTTAGCATTGAAACTATTTTGCTAATTTTTGAACGACGCCTCTGCTAAAATTAATACGCGTTCTAAACACAAAATAAAATAGAAAATACTTTAAACATTTAATTGAGTGGCCAAACTCAAATGCGCTTATACGCAGACAGGCCACCCACACACGCCCACCTACATGCTCAACACATGCAGACTAATAATACGAATTGACCGAATTGGCAGACAGGCGGTCAGACAGACTGTCTGACAGACGGTCAGCCAGATAAATAGATGGATGGCTGTTGAGCCAGGCAGTCAATGTAAAAGTGTGCTTATATTTAAGTGTACATGTGTTTGAATGAGTCTTATCATTATTATGTTTGTAAAATGCATAAACTATTTAGTAAACAATATAATTTTACAATACATTTAAAGTTTACAACACATTTTATACACACACACAACACACACACAAACATTCGCACACGCAAACCAAACGCCTGTAAGTAGGCCATAATACTGAGCTTGGCAGATGTGCAGTCGTGTGAGTTAATTTACTCATATTTAGGTATTGTTGTTGTTGTTTTTGTTGTTGGCCAGTTTAAATTGTTTCCACAATAGTGTTTGTTTAGTAGTAAGAAAAATGTTTGTGGTGAATACTTACATTCTCCAACTTGGCTACAGTCTCGTACATGGTCATGTTATTCACTTTGCCATATTGAACAATAAAATCAATATCAGCATTTGTTGTGGCTTGGCCAGAAGTTGATAATGAAGATGATGTGGGTGATGTTGCTGTTGTTTTAGTAACGATTTTTGTTTCAACAACTGTTGCTGCTGTCGACAATATTTCCGTTGTTGCTGAGGCCATTGCTACCGCTTCGTTTAAATTATTACTGCTCTCGAAGTCTGGTTGTGACCAAACTAAACTTATTGAATTATTTGTTACCATGGTGGCATGTAGATCTTCAGCGGGTCCAGGTATACTGCCAGTACCTTTAAGGTATACAATGGAGAACAAACATTGTATTAATTTTTGGTTTATCTGTTCAAAATTTTAAATGGAAAATGCTAAAAATTTAATTAATTTGCCATAAGCCTTTTTTAGTTTTCCTTAAATGAATATGTGTTGGAATTACAAGCTTCTGCAGCTTTAAATAAATATTCTATTTTCTTGTTTAATTTATTGCAATTTGTTTATGTCACATGTCCAACATGTCTAGTAACAAACTTTGCTATTGTCTCTCCCACTACTTTATGTGCAACCCATTATCAGTAGCAAATTAAATTAGAAAATCCTTAAGAACTCACCTTCTTCGAAACATTGTAGAATATTGCCGGCAAAGGATAAGCAATCGGTGCTGGAGTTGGAGCTGGTGCCTGTTGCTAAGGAGGTGGTATGATGAACGGGTAGAACACCACGACACAAGGACATGCAGGCTGAAGTAACGCCTCTACGTGCACAACAGGGTGTATGATCTCGTCCTCCCGCAGCACAACGAGCAATAACAGCTGAAGTTACAAACATTTTAAAGAGAGGGGTGAGTAAAAAAGCCATAAATAAATTTAAGTGAGAGGAATTAAAAAAAAAAAAATGTAGTTAGTTTTATTGATACCCAGCAAGAATGTTGCAAGTTAGCAGCCAACCAGGCAACCAACCAACTCTAACACTGGCTGCAATATACAAAACATTCTCAAACTCTACTCACATATGCATATGTTGCTTAATTCACATGCATATCGTGTTGCATATAAATCTTATTTAATGTCTTTTACTTTATTTTTTTCTTTTTTTTTTGTTAACATTTTGAGTTGTATATTGCGTACGAGTGTAAAAAAATTAGAGAAGAAAAAAGTCAGCTGTAGGAGTAGAAGTGGTGTTGTGCTACTCCCGTTTACTTACACATTTGTGCCCGACACGCTGGTCCTAGTTTTTCAATGTCCGATAAACGTATGTTGTATGTACACAAGGGTGCACATTGTGGCAACAGTCCGGATGCTTGGCAGCATGTACTCATGTTATATTTTGTTTCGTTCACATCCTCCAGTTCAACGGGTTGGGTGCGTATAATGAGGCGAGGTGAGGGTTCACTTTTACCGTATGCATTTATGGAAACCACATAAAACTCATAGTAGACTTCAGCCTCTAAGCCTTCCAATATAAGTGGTGGATTTTTCTAGTTTAGCACAAGTAATAATAAATTTTCAAAAATGTTAAGAAGTGGGTGTGGGAAAATGTGAAGAAAAAAGTAAAAGAACAAGAAAAATAAATGTTTAAATGTACTGCTAGTTTAGTTTTTTTATTAAGTATGTTAAAATTAGGGCTATAAATAAAGGAAACCGGAAGGCAGGCAACATAAGGAAATAAAACATCGTGATAAAAATTTGAATTATAGTTTCAAGTGCCTCAGAAGAGAAGAGAAAAAAAGTGGCAATTTAAATTATTTCATTTAAAGGACTTTGGCAAACATATTTTAAAATTTTAAAACAGTTTACTAATTAACCGAATGAAACTTCGCCTATTAACTTTTAAGGAAGAGACAATATTTTTTGTCATTATTTGTTTTATAAATCAGGATTTAAGTTCGCTAATTTATTTTTTTTCTTATTAATTAAATTATTTTTATTAAGAAGGAGTTTTTGAAACAAAATTGAACACATTTTCTTTCAATAGCAAAAGTCAATCATGTTGTCAGATCATGGCAGCGATGCCAGCAGATCCGTGTTCTCTTTCCATTCGATTTTAATTTCGCAGGACTGTTTGAGTTTAAATGTTCGACTCTCCGAAAGGCGTCTGCTATCAAAGGTTCCCCATGCATTTTCGTATGTTTCGCGATGAAAGCGGTGCACTAAGAGCCGCGCCTAGAGCTTTTCAAGCAACTTTTCCCCCGATTTGTTGGATGATGTGGGCTGCCCAGGCAAATTGTGTCCAGCAACGGTCGCAATTTTGAGAGCGCGAGCCAAAAAATGCGTAGAGAATTTGCTACATTTATCAACTCGGTGTCTGCCGAAATTGCTAAAACAAGGGAGTCTAATTATTCTGAAAACACAGTTAAATCGAGCAGCCTGGTGTTTTCAAAGACCGTCACGCACACCCTCTCATCACCGTTAAGGTGTTGAACTATGTATATAAGGCAACCGGATTTTATTGCACATGACTAAGTAGTTGATTCTGATACAAATCGACCTCTTAGCCCCAAATTATCGTAAGCGACAAAATTAGAAAAAATTCTTAAAGGTTTTTTTTTTGTATTCGAAAGTAATTTATCAGGCTAAAGTTTGTTTATTCAGGAAGAATTCGACACGAGAGAATATCTCAGGGGAAGAAAGGAAAAATTAACACTCTGTGGAATTAAACCTAAATATATTATTATTATTATTATTTTTAAATATATTTCATATACAAAAACTATCGCTTACGATAACGACTTAACTGCTGTATTTCAAAATTTATCAACAAATTGGAAATTTTGACAATTTCAACAAAAAATTTTAATTTCAAGATTTAAAAAAATTTAAGAATGTTGTTTAAGATAATTGGACTCTAAACGGTCGATGTGTCAAGGAAGTTAAAACTTTTTAAATTACTTTGTATGTGCTGAGTTTAGTTTTTAATATAAACTCATATTTATTTTGAATTTATTATTATTTATAATAAAATTAAAATACGTTTACGGCTTTCTTCAGAATAACTCGAAAATAATTCGCCTAATTGAAGATTAAAAAAATTTAAGAATGTCGCTTAAGATAATTTGACACTAAACGGTCGATGCGTTAAAAAAGTTTAAACATTTTTAATTACTTTGTATGTGCTGAGCTTAGCTTTCAATAAAAATTCATATTTATTTTGATTTATTATAAAATTAAAATACGTCTACGGCTTTATTCAGAATTACTCGATAATAATTCGCCTAATTGAATAAAAAAACAAAAAAGTAATGGAAAAATCCACTTTTAAATTTCCATAACTTACTTTTTTGCATTTGACCAATAATTTTGAAGATATTTATGAAGCAGTGGCAACAAAATAAAAATTTTATTTAAATTTATTATTCGAGACATGTCTCAATATCTTATTTCCACGAACTTCAACAAACAAAAAAAATTAAAAACGTCCCATGCTTACTCTGCACATAACGCAGAAACAAATATTTAATTTTTTTTTTCAATTAACTCCTTTAAATGAATTATTTCTTTTTTATATAATTATTTAATTTATTAGTTTAGTATATTTTTTATTCGACCTTATATTTTTTTCAAAAGTTAAATTTATTTTTTATTGACCTAGAGCCTGAATAGAAAAAACTAAGTTAACTTTTGATAATTATTTAATTCATTTGATTAAAGTTTTATGATCATGCTCAGGTTTCTTCTCAATCCAAGAATATTATTAAGAAAAAAAATTAAATTAAAGCAGAAAATCCTGATTAAACAAAAAATAGTTGTTTATTAAAAACCATTCTAATAATAATTTTAGCAACGAAATATTGTTGTTGCCAATTTCTGCACAAACATTTGTTTAGAAACATGTTTATTTCGAAATTACCATAAACATTGTTGTTGTGCATAAATTTTTTTTAACTTACAACTCATACAATAGATTGTAAGTTGATCAATTGGGAAAATACTAAAAGTCAATCAGATCAAAAAAATATGTAAAGAATTAAGCCTGAAGAAGATCCTCCCATAAATTCTGAATTATTCCCAAATACCGGATAAAAATACTATTCCATCAAAAACTTACCTTTTCCACTGTCAAATAATCATCACCCACTCCTAAACGGCGAAACTTGACATGGAACGTGCTGATAGTGTCAGCCAATCTCTTGGGTTTGTTCCAATCCAAAATAACAAAAGAGTCAGTTTTGGCCACGGTATGCAGCTTAGAAGGAGGATCGGCTAAGACACCATAACCCTGGAACAAGCAGCTGCTAAACTCAGACATAAAACGAAGACATCTGAAAATACAATAGAAATAATTATCCAGCTCTGTTTGAACCGTCGGACGCCAAAGAAAAAAACCTACTTAAACAAATTAAAATCCAATGTAGAAACCTTGCCCGAACACAAAGGATAACAAACAGTGGGTATGCCTCTGGCACGGCAACAGGGCGTATGATCTATATTATTGGCCAGACAATTGAAGGTGATATTGGACCAGGGAGCACACACCATAAAATCGGGCAAAGTAGCCAAATCCGTTTTCTGAGGATCACACATTTTATCCAAACACATGCGATGAGTCATACCATTCGATTCACAGCACGATCTTATATCAGGCAAATCGGGCATACCCATTTTATTAGAGGGACCCGATATTTCTTCTGTAGCCAAGGCACTGGTGTGTGTAAAAATACGTAAACGTTCGCTGGGCAAACTGCTGCCAAACTCATTGACTGCCGTCACTAGAATGGCATACATTGTTAATGGTTTCAGATCGTTAATGGTTATTGACGTGTCATTTGCCGACACCAAACGCATAATAACATTTTCATCTTCCCTTCCGTTGTCGGCAGCAGCAGCATCATCATTATCATCATCAGCGGCATCATCTTCATCGAATGTATGCAAAGCTGTTAAATTGACATTGTAATGTTTAACCATGTGGGCCAACTTTTCAGGCGGTGACCAACTAATGATGACACGCGTTTCGCTAACCTCATCAGCAGCCACATTTAATGGACTACTGGGTATCTGTTGCACTCCCTGTAATATACACTGCAGACCACTGAGTGTATGCTGGACACAAGAGACACGCGTACGCAGCATATCGGTAAACGGTGTATACTCACCGCGACACATGTCCTGGCACAAGTCAGGTATTTGTTTTTCTACACAACAGGGCACATGATTGCGGCCATCGGCCATACAGCGAACAATTTGTGGAAAATCTTTTTCACATGCCTCCGGCTCAATGCCTGTCGTGCCATCTAAAATGTTATGAATATTACAGAAGCCCATACAGCCTTGGCTGACATTGGCACGTTCGCAGCACTCCGTAAAATCATGCGTTATTTGAGGTGCCACTGAGCCTGTACGCCAAAATGAACGATTATCGTTGGCATCCAAAGGGGGAGGTACCAGAAACACATCACTTGTCTCGCTGGCAGCTGAGTCTCTATTATTATTGTCGCTGTCGCTGTCACTGTCACCAGCTGCACCAGTGTTGTTGTAACTCTTTGAAGGCAGAGGCTTAACTAAAGGTTGCACATACGCACGCACGCACGCACACACACAAAAATGGTTTTAGTAAACAAATTAGTATTTCTGTTGCAAATAGCGAAAAGCAAAACAAACTCACCAGCTAAAATGTGTATACTACGTAAAACAGGCTCCGAATTCAATTCGCATATATAACTACCTGAGTCTGAGGGCTTTAATTTCTTTATTAACAACACCCATACTTCTCCGCCCGTTTCTATTCGACCCTGGGGACCTGTTTAAATGCATGTTCATTTAGTTACTTATTTATTTACTTATCACTATTTTTAGAGTCAGTTTTTTTTTCAGGTGCCTTCGAAACTTACTTTCATCATGTAAAACACTTATGCGTAGATCACTGGTAACTCTTACTTTGCCAGCGGTTAGGATTTCATCTAATTTTTTCCATATCACAGTATTATTGCTACGATTCTCAGACACAACACAAGTTAATAAGGCATCTTTGCCTTCGTATATAAAAGAGGGACCACCAGTTCCTAGAAGAATGCCAAACAAAAAGAGAAACATGAGTGATTTATGCAGCACAAATAAGAAAAAACAAAATTTCTGTACAATGAAGTTTCTGGTGCCTTGCAGATTCAGATGCGGAACTTTGACTGCATTGCATTCATTTTTTCTTCTGGTAATTTGGCAAAACTTTGAAACCTTGAAAAAACACTACAATTCCCAAATAAAGGGTGATTTTTTAGCAACTTTCTTTTTGGCAACACTGTTTTTGGCAGCTCTGCTGTTTGTGGCAGCTCAGCTGTTTTTGGCAGCTCAGCTGTTTTTGGCAGCTCAGCTGTTTTTGGCAGCTCAGCTGTTTTTGGCAGCTCAGCTGTTTTTGGCAGCTCAGCTGTTTTTGGCAGCTCAGCTGTTTTTGGCAGCTCAGCTGTTTTTGGCAGCTCAGCTGTTTTTGGCAGCTCAGCTGTTTTTGGCAGCTCAGCTGTTTTTGGCAGCTCAGCTGTTTTTGGCAGCTCAGCTGTTTTTGGCAGCTCAGCTGGTTTTGGCAGCTCAGCTGTTTTTGGCAGCTCAGCTGTTTTTGGCAACTCAGCTGTTTTTGGCAGCACAGCTGTTTTTGACAGCTCAGCTGTTTTTGGCAGCTCAGCTGTTTTCGTGCAATATGATAGTGTTAAACATGTTCACTTTGGTCTATAATTCAACCATGAATCGACTTACAAACGAAAACCGCTTGCAGATTATTGAATCGCGCATTTCTTCCATTTTATGGTCAGTTTTGGGGGACCCTCTGAGCCGGCTATTCGGAAACTTGTGACTAAATTTCGCACCAAGTTTACATTATTGGACATTAAAGCACCAACATACAAACGTAGAATGTGGACAGAGGAAAATATCACAGCTCCATCCGCCAGTGTTGTTGATGATTGTGAATTATCGATTCGGCGCCATTCGCAGCAATTGGGCCTCTGTTACTACACTATGTGGAAAATTTTGCCAAAGGATTTGGACGCAAAACCTTTTAAAAAGACAGCTGGTGCAAGAAATGAAGCCACACGACCTACCACAACGGCTAAATTTTTGGTAAATGGGCGCTGGCAAAGTTGAATGAAGATCCACTATTTTATCGGAAAATTGTGTTCACCGACTGTGAACAAGCAAAATTGTCGCATTTGGTGTGAAGAACAGCCAGAAGCTTTGCAAGAACTACCAATGCATCCCGACAAATGCACTGTTTGGTGTGGATTATGAGCCGTTTGCATCATTGCACCGTACTTTTTCAAACACAACGAAGGCAGGAAAGTTACGGTGAATAGCGAGCGCTACCGTGCCATGATTAAATATTTTTTTTCCGAAATGAAAGAGCTGGACTTGGCTGATATGTGGACGGTACCATATTCCTCACAGCACATGAAACAATGGCCCAATTAAGAAGCGAGTTCGGTGAACAGTTTATTTCACGTTTGAGCCGGACAATTGAACACCTAGATCGTGCGATTTAACAACACCTTCGGTTAACGCACTGGAGGCCAATATTTAAGAATTTATTCATGAGATAACGACCGATATGTTGGAGAGAGTATGCCGAAATTGGAACCAGCGTATGAACTACTTGAAGCGTAGCCGCGATCAACATTTACATGAAATTATCTTTAAAAATTTAATTATATAGATCGTTCTATCAACGCAAATAAAGAGTTCATACATTTCGCTAAATTTTATGTGTTTTTTTTTAATCAAATCAAATTATGTATTTTTAATGGTTTCTTTAATCCAAAGTGATTATTATTTTTGGCTAAAGTTCGTAACATTTTTTAGTCAGAAAGAATTGGACATGAGATAACAAAGCAACAAGGGAAAATTTTAACACCAATTAATTTCAACTTGCACGGCAGAACAGAAACAACGTTGTTTTTCGGGAGCCGCTACACTCCCATCATCAGTGTTCATGTGTGTTTCCATGTATCCGCCACTGTTTAGGTGGCTCGGTTGAATGTGATTTCAAATTTGTATTTATACAAATAATGTCTTAACTAACGTTAATTAGTGATGGTAAAATTTGAATATTGATAGTGGTAAAACAGTGTTTACTGTAAAAACAAATAATAATACAAATAACTCTTGTATCCTTTTTCTAGACATTATTTGTATAAATACAAATTTGAAATCACATTCAACCGAGCCACCTAAACATGGATGGATACATGGAAACACACATGAACACTGATGATGGGAGTGTAGCGGCTCCCGAAAAACAACGTTGTTTCTGTTCTGCCGTGTAAGTTGAAATTAATTGGTGTTAAAATTTTCCCTTGTTGCTTTGTTATCTCATGTCCAATTCTTTCTGACTAAAAAATGTTACGAACTTTAGCCAAAAATAATAATCACTTTGGATTAAAGAAACCATTAACAACAAAATTGTTCGAAAATAATCACATTAAATAAAAATTATGTATTTTTAATTTTTTATCAAGCGAAAAAACTTTTTTCTCCACCTAATATTAGGATCCCATATTATTCGTAATTCCTCAACAATAATGAACAACTCATCAATTACAACATTTAACGCAGCGCTCATATTGTTGTCATACATGAACAAATCTTTTCAACAAATTTACTTTAACGTTTGCACTCAGCTGCTGTGGCTGCATGACAGGCTGCATTCTTACTTACCGATGGGTACAGCGGAATTAACTGTTGATAGTAAACATGTTGATGTTGTTATTACCAGCAGGAATTTTAACATTATGACATTCGTCACAAGAGCCTGCAATTAAAGAGAAATGAAAAATTATTTTTAATAATTTCTGTATGCCACAGTAAAATGCGAAAAAGAAATCGTATGTCCTGTACAGCAGGATTATTCATGCTAATTAATAAATGTGGTCCCTGCAGAAAAGTTCACACATGCCATACATTCACACTTGCCTGAACATAAATACTTATAAGTCATATTTAAGAAGATTAAATACTTTATTAATGATGGAGAGTTTAAAAGTGTATGTGTGTGTGTGTGTGTGTGTGTGTGTGTGTGTGTGTGTGTGTGTGTGTGTGTGTGTGTGTGCTTGCAAGAGCATTCACGCCTGTTCATGATGCAACATGTGTTGGTACATTAATATTTTAATTAATTGAAAGTAAATACATGTTGAGCATGAACAGAGCGGAACATGAGACAAAAATTATTTTTTTTCTTCTTTTAATATTGACTTGCCGTTGGGTCAATATGCAAGGTGTGATCTGCTACAAGCACTTAATTAAATATCAATAAAGTTAAATTTTAAATTTCAAACTCAAAAGTTGTTTGGTGGATGATAGATAGACTTGTAAAAAACGATCATACAAAAAAGTTTATTATATGCAGAACTCTAATAATTCTATTCACCGAAATGAAAGCAGTGTTGACTACGTGAGACCCGTATCCTCAACTCATTATAAAAACAGCTTTTCATGCAAATTTCACTAAATTAATATATTTTTAGTCAAGTTTTTTACTTCTTTAGAAAATATCAGGATCACAAATTTTTGGTTAGAAATTTTAGTGGTACTTTGGCAGCATACAAAATTTGAGTTCTTAAAAATTAATTGATCATTTTGTTACAGGATGTGCCAGCTCTTCACAGAATGTGAAAACCTTTCTCATGCTAATTTTATAATGTTATGTGAAATCAATTTGCATATGAAATAGTTTTGTAAAAGTAGTCAAAAAAGAAATTAAAATTTCTGAACCAATATGTATACAAAATTTCACAAGACTCAAGATTGCAGAAGAAGTTGAAAAAAAATATTTGCTTAATAATTTTAGAATGCATGAATTTTATTGTCCGGATAATTCAATGTGTACGCATATTTTAATAAAATTATTTCAAGTAAATGAAATTTAAAAATAATACACAGTTTTGTGGGCGTGGCACTGTCCGCTTTTCTTAGCAATATATCATATTTTCCGAGGAGTTTATTGTATGTGCAACGTTTAGTAGAAATAATTGAAAGAAATATTTACTTTTTAATTGATCAATTTTATTATCCGGTTAATTCAGTGTTTCAGCGCAAAGTTTCATAAGAAGTGATTAAGTAAAAGTAGTTGAACAATAATATGTAAACGCTATGGGCGTGAAACCGCCCACTTTTTCTAATTAAGAAATTTTATTATCAGAACGATTTAATAAGTGTTCAAAGTTTCATAATTAGTGATGTCGTAGACGAAGTTGAAAAGGAATATATTCCAATTATGGGAGTGACACTGTTCACTTTTCTAATCAACAAATACTATTGTCAAAGGAACTCAATGTTTGTGCAAAGTTTCATTAGAAGCGATTAAGTATAAGTAGTTTAAAAAGAATATCTGCGTTGCATAGTCGCGGCACTTGACCACTTTTCTTATCAATAAATTATATTGAGACGGAAGCAATGTGAAAGTAAAATTTACTCAGTATTGCCGTAGCACTTCCCACCTTCCCTTACGATGAAATTGTACTGTCACAGAAACTTAATTGTTCAATTCACAGACTATTGTGTGAGTTGTAGATAATTTATATACAAACTAGAGATGATATCGTGAGACCCTTTTCACTCACACTCATGCACAATAACAAATTTTACTCATACACACTTACTTGATACGAACAAAAAACTAATCACGATCATGCGCGATCAATTTCGCGGGGCCCTTCTCTAATACAAACATTTACTTAGAAAAATGTTTGCGTGGAAATTGCAAATATTTATGTGCAAAAATATCAAGTTATTCGCAAGTTTTAACATTGGAAAAAATCTCCACGAAAAATTTGAAAATCTTATTTTTCAGTTACAAATAATCTAAATAACAGATTATGAAAATATCAGCTGCAGCTAAAAAATATACCTTCTTACAACATAAATAGTAACCCTCGTATTTGGTAACACAAGCGCCAGGGTTTTTTTTGTGTAATCAAAAAAGCATAAAAATTCATTTTACACACTTTTTAAGAGCATTCGAAAAAAAAATTAATGGCAAACGGAAGCAATTTGTATGAGAGACTGGCTGAGTTTGCGTGCGCAAATTACAGTTTACGTTACCATTTGTACGTCAATGTGTATGAATTCTCTTGGGCTTTTTTAATAATATAAATAAAAATACATATTTTGTTTGTATACGAATTCATTCGTTGTAGCAACAGTCTTTCGTAGCATTCATTTGAAGGAGCAAAATTACGGATAAATATTAAAATCGAATGAAATATTTGTAGAACTCCAAACAGACAGACAGCAGCAATAGTAACAAAAATAGCAGCAGCAACAACAAAATACATAAATCAAAAGACCATTAAATACTTTTCAACACTTGTATAAAGGCAGACACGCACAAACACAGACACACATCTACAGACATCAGTCGAATGGGCAGAAAGTACAAAATTTATAAAACGATCTGCTACGTTTTAAATAAATTCCTGACAGATATATTTGCATCCGTATGTCTGTCTGCCCTGAGTCCATTTGTGTGTGTGTGTTTGTGCTTAAATAAATATTTATAAAATACCATGTAGCCAAGCAAGTATGTATGTGTGTGCATGTATGAATGGATGTGTGCATTTAAGTGTCTATATTTGTATACAAATAATACCAGATTAAGTGCAATTAATTTTCTGTCAGCAACAATTGTGTGTTAGTATCACTGGCAGATAAAATACTAATACACTGACACAAACATTAACCTCACACAAACACATCCGCACACACACAAACACACACACACACATACACAGTGATAACCAAAGTATAAGCAATATTATGTTAGAGTTTCTATATCATTCAACACCAGTTTGTTTTGCTGGAAAATTGTTTATTTATTTTGTTCTTTTTTTGTTTTTTTTTTTTTTTTTTTTTTTTTGTTTTAGCTTATTGTTTTAGTCCTGCAAACAACCAGCAACAATTGCAGCAAAATAATATCAAAATAAACTATAAATAAAAATACATTTTCAAATCTCTTTTGTGAGAAAAACAAATACCAACGACACAAAAGAAACTACAAAAAATAACACTTCGAACAAATAAAGTTTCCAGTAGCTTAGAAAATAAATGTAAAAAAAACACACACACATCACCAAACAAAAACAATGAAATTCTATGGAAATTCAATGAAATAAATCATAGGAACAGTTATTGACAGGCTATTAAAAATGGATGATTGCTTTACTATTTCAAGAAATGGGAAAGATTTGACATCAAAATGATATAATACTTTTTAAGTCAAGTTAAATCATGCAGTTTGCAAAATTATTAAATTTCCAAGAAAATATCAATCTGAAAAGATATTTCGAAGAGTAGTAAAATAGTAGCAATAAAAAACAGAACAATAACTACTGCTACTGCTTAAAAAAGTACTATTACTAAAGATGTTTATGACTGAAAAAGAATCAATTTGAAAAATAAGAATAAAATACATCTACTACTATTGCTACTGCTACCAGCAGTAGCAGATTAATTAATTACTCAATTAATTTTTTAATAGATTACTTAATTTGACTAGTTAATCTTACGATTATCATTAGTCACGATCCACTCATTTATTTGTTGATTTTTAATTATTAATCGGCTTAACACTTTTCCAACACTGCTAGATAATACTTTTGCAACTGCTGCTACTAAGAATGAAGCAATTAAAAAACAAACAAAAAATAGTACTATTGCTACTAACACTACTAGATATTAGTTCCACAACTCCACTTGTACTACTTCTTCTTCTACTACTAAAAATATTATATTTTCATGGGTAAAATTGATTCAATTAAATAAAAAATCAAGAATAGTGTTGCTGCTACTGCCACTACTAGATACTACTTCTACAGATGCTACTACTATTAGTACCCACCGCTACTGTTCTTACTATCACTATTTGTTTTTTATTTCATTTGTTTTTTCTTAATTAATTTGTGACCTTAAAAATTCAATGACGAACAAACTACTACAGCTACTGCTACGACTAATACTAATGCTATTCCACTAATTCTGCTGCTACTACTACTATAATTATTATTATTATTTTTTTTAACTATTATTAACCTATTAAGTTTATCCAAAATGCGGAGATATAATTTTCCGGGCGTAGAACAGTTCACTTTCCGAATCAATAAATTTTATTGTCAAGTGTAAAATTTTATGACAATCAGCCTTCGTAGAATAGTCGATAGTGTAATAGACTCTGGAAGCAGTGTTATGTATTGAATAGGTTTTTTTCATTTTCTTTTTCTAGAAAATGTTTTTTTCCACGAAAGCTGCGAAATTTGATTGTGCGAAGAAAAACCAAATGCATATTTTAAAGACTTTTTTTGTGAAGAAAAAAGTTTTGTGGAACGAAAAGAAAGTTTTTTTCCTGAAAATTAATAGAGTTTTTCCAAAAAAATATAACAAAAGCACGTTCGATTGCTGCCGAGATCCTGGATGTTTCTTCTTCAGAGAAGCCAAATGAATTCCCGCTTGAAAAAAGCGAAGCAGTTAAAAAATTCTTAGAGTGTCCCTGGTCACTTTTCTTAAAATAAAATTGTGTTCTCAACGGTATTTAGTATGCGTGCAATATTATAAATTGATCAGACGTTTCGAAGATTTTATTACATTGTTAACTACACAAGAAGCTAATAAAAGCGTGTAAGAAACCTTCAATTTAACACCCTTAAATATATATTGTTTTTTCTTTTCAAATTACACATGAATAAATAATTTAATTTGTTTTATAATTAAGTACAATTTTTGTTACTTTTCCAGAAAAAAAACGCATTAAAATTGTCAGTTAAAAAGTTTGTAATTTTTCATTATATTTCATAAATGATTTAAATATTTATTATATGGCGTTTTAAAAATTCAATTAAATTTATACATTTTTAAAGCATCATCAACATTAGCATGATTATGAAAATTATCATCATCATCGTGATCATTATCGTCATTGTAATAAATTTTATGTGTATGTGTGTGTGTGTGTGTCTGTGTTTGTATATGCTGAAAGCAGCAAGCAGGCTTAACTATCATATTAAAATAATTTCACGGCTTCCAGGGTTGTGTTGTAGACATAATTGTATATTTTTCCGCATCGCGAGTAGAGTTAAAGACAAAAAGCAGGCGTGTTAGCGTTTTGTATGAAGATACTATTTAAAGTAATTGTTGTAAGCTTGTAAGTATGTATGTAAATGGTAAGAGAATGAGCGAGCAGTTCTTATGTCTTATTCGAGTGCCTTGATTTGCCTTAAGGCCTGTTAACAACAAACAGCAAGTTAAGCCCTTGTAGACATCTGTTGGTGGTAATAATTTTAAAACTTATTCTTTTTCATCATCATCATCATCCCAATTGTAAAGCTTAATGGGAGCTAAACACAATACAGATATTTTCAAAGATGCCTGCCTGCCTGCCTGCCTGTCAAACGTTTGGCATTTTAAGGTTACACCGCGTAACAAAGAACCAGAAGACAAAAACTACAAGAATGTTTTTGGATATTCTGTTTTTTTTTTAATTAAAATTTGTAATTGGTTGAAAAGCGGAAGGAGGTTCTTTAATATTTTGTAATTTATTAAATGTTGTTAAAAAAAATATTAATAATTTTTATTTGGAGCTGCATTTTTGTTTGCTCTAATTTCAAGGTTGAATTTGTTTTAAGGGAATAAGCAGCAGCAGCAGCAGCTATTTGTTGTTATTTATTCATAATAACTTGTCTAATTATTATTAATGCGTTACTAATGACTTTTAATCACATAAAAACAAATTTTTTTAATGATTTAACAAATTAACTTCGGGCCAGTGGTTCCCAAGAGTTTTTGTTTAAGGTTTTTTCCCCCCGGGAAACTCTAACTCAATCAGTGATGAGAGTAGCGTACTTTATACCGAAGGTTGGGTATTTTGTAGGGTTTAAATGGCACCTTTATTTGCTTTCTTTAAAAATTATTGCTTTAATTAAAAATACCATTTTTTTACAAGACGAGTATTGCAAAACCGATCATGAAATAAAAAAAAAAAAACAATTTCACAGTTATGAAAACTCATGAACAGAAGCCGGTGCAACTTTACTGCCATTTCGTCGATATCGAAAGAAAATTTTCTTTCGCATTATTACATTTGAAACAAAAACTACTTTTAAAATTTTGTTTTTGTTTCAAATGTAATTGTACGAAAGAAAATTTTCTTTCGATTTCGGCGAACAGGCAATTAAGCAATTTTTTTTTATTGAAATGAATTGTTTGGCTTGAGTTCAAATCTGAGTTTAAACATTTTTTTCTTAATTTAAGAAATTTTTTAGATAAATTCGTTTGGAACAATTTATTATTCATGAGACCAGCAGAACGGATCAGTAATGATTTCGAGGTCGCTACAACATCTCAACTCATTTTTTTTAAATTAATTTCTTATTTAGATTTCTTCAGTACAAGAACTTTAGTTACAATAATTACAAGTCTATGATTGTAGTCAGTTGTAAAAATTAATGAACAACTCCACAATGAAACCATTCTTCATTCTTTTTTCTAAAACAATTATTTATTTTGTATATTTTTAAAACTTTATTTATATTGAAACATAATTCCAAATTCCAATTTATTACTAGTTTAAAATCATTGCCTACATTAATACTATTGTCGGAGTATTAATGCTGTTCTATTATTTTGTTGCTAATCTCAGCAGTTGGTTTATTGGCAAATCCCTACACAATGCAAATGTTTTCGTTTATTTTAATAAATGTGCAGATTTTTCTAAATTCAAATGCTAAATCCCTGTTTTATTTTTATTGAACATTTATGTAAATTTTTTTATTTTTTATTTTTTTTCTCATGCAGACTACAATCAATGGAATTTGAAAAATGTTAAGCCAGGACTAAGGGATGGAAAGTGGAGGTTGCAAAGAGCAAAAAAGAAAAAGTGGGAAAGCCAGTAACAAACGATTTGGTGAAGGCTTAACTTCTAAATCCTTGTCGAACAATTGCAACAACAAAAATGTACACATAATCACACAAAGCAGTTAAATATTTGAAATAAATATTTATCCCTGAGAATTTACACATTTGCATTTATAGACAATAATATTAAAAATACATTTAATATTTTGTTATTCTCAGGCTTTTCTTTTATTTTATATACGAGTATGAGGTGATTTTTATGCCATTAAATTTTATTTTAAATGATTTCAAAGCTTTAAATATGCTCTTAGACTGAAAGACCTTTTGAGAGCTGAGGCTGGAGTTTAATTATCATTGGAGTTTCGATTATCATTAGAAGTGACTTTTCAGATCACACTTCTGCTTCATAAATTCGCAGGTGCAAGATAGTTAAGATCCGTCACAGCCGACAATAGCGCTCTTACTCGGTTTTGTTTAATTTCTTAACAAACGCCTTTTTGCATAAAACCCTTTGTTGATTGTTTCCCCTATTTTCCCGCTTTATAAAGACACACTCACTAAACACCAAGCTTCGCATTACTTAACCTGCTCTTAAATTTTTTTGTTACTCATACGCCATGTGGTTTATAATTTATGCAAATTAAGGAATTTGTTTTGTATCCTTTTTTTATTTTATTAGATTGTTTGCTTTATAAGTTTGTATATTTAAATGAAAGAACAAAAACTCCAAGAACAAAAAAGTAACAAACAGATGTAAGACTGAATGTCTGAAATCAAAATTAGTTCGATATAAAAATTGCTGTATATTTTTATTAAAAGGAAATTGTGCGCCTGTTTTTCTTGGTTTTTTTTTTTGAGTCAACAAAAAATTTGTTATAAAATTAAATTGTAAGCAAGGCGAAGAAGGCCCAGAAAGGATTCTATAAAACTTGATAAGGATTACTGAAGGTAGCTAAGTGTGCAATATAGGGGAAAAAAATTTAAAATTGAAATAAATTAATATTTATGAGTTTTAAAGATTGAAAAATAATGAAAAATGTTAAGCTGAAGAGGTTGCAACTGTTCTACAAGCCTGGGGTAGCTTGTAAAATATTAAACATTTATATATTTATTAAACAATTATTAAACAATAAAAAATAAAAAAATATATATTGAAAGGAACTGTTTGGCTCAAGTTGAAATCTGAGTTTAACCATTTCTTTTGTTAATTTTAAGAAATTTGTGATAAAGTTAAAAAAAGGCTAAATCAGAGATTTAAACTTGAGTTAAACAATTTCTTTTAATGTAAACAAAACTAAAGTTCGACTAATTTCGTACAAAATTTATTTCATAAAAATTAGATAAAATATTTTCTTATGGCGTTTTCTCTTCTAGAAAAATTTCCACATTTTTTGTCCTTTTTATGGAAAATTTGCAATAAATAAATGATTTTTTTAAATAATAAGTTTATTAGAAATTATTGTATCATCACTTAAAATGAAAACTTTTTGTCTTAAAAAAACTTTGAATTGCAATTTTTTGATAAAAAGTAAAAGAAATTTTAAATTTTTTTTAGAAAAGAAAACGCTATTTGGCAATTTTCAAAATGTATTTATATCGGGTGAGTTTCTAAAGACGGAGAACCAAGAACTGAAATAAAGTACAAAAAGTGCTTTTGAAAAACTCAAACTGCGTAAATTAATTGAATGTTCTAAAAAAACATCCTGATTCTTTGGCAGGAAGTGAGCCTTGTACTAATAGTTTAGTCTACGAAGTCATAGTTCGATTAATTTTACATCTGAGTCTTATTGGACTGGGAGTTAATGCTACCACCCCCTCCCCCCGCCCTTCTAAGACATTATGCGCCGTCGAATGGTGAAAGTGCAGAGGAAACCATGAACCCCTTGCATTTTATTTATAGAAAGTTTTCAGACGATTTATGTAGAAAACTACGGGAAAAATAAATTAATAAAAAATAAATAAATAAAAAATTTTTGTGGACCATTTTAACCCTCCAACTACACTAAACAGCATAAAAAATAACCAGGACCCAACGACTGAATCATCGTTTGAAACTTTAAAATTTTAAGGGCAGTTAAAGTTCTCCCTTTTGGCACAGTGTTACTGAAAATCACCAGCAGGCTAAAATGATTTACAAAAATATTTGTCATAAAGTTACCTTTAAAAAGGAGCCACAAAACAATACATTGAAGAGAAAGAAAGTTAAAAATATTTGACTTACAAGTCTACAAGACATCAAAGCTCAAAACTCCACTTCAACTTCAAAAATAAATCAAAACTTAAAATGACTGAATAAAAACGGAATTAATCATTTTCATTTCATTGAGGTCTTCTTGTTGCATTTTCAGCTTTGGTGTCTTTGAATTCTTATATTAAATTTGTAAGACAATTTAATTTTTTTTTTTAAGAACATAAAAGACACTTAAGCAGGGATAAAGCGGGTTAAATGCCACTTGAGAGGCAGAAATTAGCTAAAACTTAAAACCTTTTTAAGGCTTAATTTCTTATTTATTCACATTTGGCGCTTAAATGATCCACCACATCAGATTATTTGTAAATGTGTTGAACAGTTTAATTAAAAATAATTAAAAAAAAAACAGTTTTTCTAAATGCGAAAGAAATTTTTCAATTTAATTAAAAGTAATTTAAAACCCCGTTTTTCTAAATACGAACAAAATTTTTATATTTATAAAAAACTCAAATTTGTTTTTAAAAATGAAATTTTCTTTTTTTCCCTAAATAACATTTCTATGTTTTAAAGTTTAAGCGTAACAACAAATGTTGCTAAAATTATGCCTTGAATAAATTTAAAAAAAAACCTCCAGGGAAACTATAGAGTTTGAAAAATGCCAAAAAATGCTTACTTGCAATTTAGAAAATTTACTTACTTTGCTTTTTTTAAATCAAACGCCTAAATTCAAGAGAAAAGTCCTTCGAATAGGGACATCAGCTTTGATTCTTTAGAAAATATTTTTACAGCTTCTTTTTATTTAAAAAGAGCGTCAGCTTTATTGTTAAACTCATAAAACTACTAAAGAACAGCCAAGCAAGAAAAAAATACTTTTATTAAACTTTAACCAACAAAATCTGTTTTATTTACAAATTCTTTCACTTAAAAAAAAACAATAAAACTACGCACAGGCACCGAACGCAATACGCAAATTGAAAATAATAAAAAATACAGTATTTTATTTTTTCTTCAAAACCAAACACAATACATTGACTTAAGAAACTATTTTAAACTTCTTTTGCTGGCACAAAATCTAAACGAAAACTTTGCTGGAGCAACAAAAAGTTTAACACGAATAAAAACTATTGCTTATTGAAGTTTGTAAAAATTCATACATACATTGTGCAATCATTTTGAACTAAAATCACTAATGCTTTAAACACATAGCCGGCAGCAGGCCACCGACTACAATCTAGCAAAAGTTTGGATCCATAATAGGTCCATTAGTGGAAAATTTATTTTTATGTGCGACTTTTTTAATTTATCTGAAATATCAAAAAAAATCATGTACATACGAGTAAGTACATACTTTGTATATATTCTAAAGCTTTCCTTTGATGTATAATATGCCAGAGTAGGTAAAAAATTAAATATGTAAAAGTTTGAAAAGTTTTAAAGTTATATGCAACGCTCTCTCGAATGTAGGCGTGGCTGTCAAGCAGAATTGAAGTATTTTTTAATGCTGAAACTTTGATTATAACCGGGACCTAAGCCGAGAAACTTCACGCACTTTTACAAATATACAATTTTACTTATTTTGAGTATTTTGTATCTCACAATAAAATAATTAAATTTATTTATTTAAAAACTGTTGATGCATAAATATTATTACATTTAAATTTTGTAATTTTCTATTTTATTTTACAGTAAAAAGTACAGTGCAGACTCGGTTAATGAAATCATCGATAACAGCAATACCTCGATATTCGCAACAAACAAATTCTCAACATTGGTGACTCTGTTAACGCAACTTTGCCAAAAACAAGACTTCAATTAACGCAACTTTGCAAACAAAGTTGAGATTCTCTCTTTCGTTTTGTTTTTTACTTTAGTTTTGTATAAAGAAATTCAAAACTATAAACCATTTTACATGAAATCTTATAATTACGTACAAAAATCATTTTAATTCGCCGCTATTCTAGGAATGCCACAAAGAATTTTTTCTTGGTGCTTCTATTTTCGAATCCAATGTATTTTAAGAAATTCTTTGCTTGTGAGTGGTTTTTCCAGTACGATAACAGTCGAAAATTTCACACTTTTTCCGTTAAAAATATTAATCTTCAACTTGATAACAACCATCAGTATAAATTTACAGGACAACGTGTATTTTTTTTATTTTTTTTTTGAATATGTGTTCGTTTTTATTCCTTATTTTAATTAAATTAATGCATCTATTTTGAAAGTTAATGTTTGATTCTTTAATAAACCTTTTACTTGGTTGAAAATAAGCTTTTTATTGAAAAAAGGCATAAACATTTTTTACTCGGTTTTTAGCAACAAACCCCGTTTTCGCAACAGCCCAAAATTTCTATTGGTTGCGTTAACCGAGTCTGCACTGTATTTCTAAGCACCAAATTGCTTTATGTGCTTTTTTTATATTGTCAGCACTGTTTTTGTTTTGTAGTCAATAGACTTGGGTCCAACTCGTGCAGTACGAAAACCTTTAATCAAACTCATGTAATTTATATGGGTTTGATCAAAGGTTCTTGTCTAAAACGAGCGACTGAGCGAGTTGGACCCAAGTCTACAAGTCAACAACAAGAATCAAGGAAACGAGATTGTGCACTCAGCCGTACAAAATAAATTTCTAGTGCGCATCTACGTCATCATAGAATACAAATGAGTGTTTGTTGTAAAAAGTGTAAGAAATTTTTGGCACAAAACTGGAAATAACTAAATAATTTCTAAACTCGATTTCAAAAAAAATTTAAAAGGACAGAAAAGAGATCTAGGCGAGTAAAACTTTTGAGTTTGGGCTTGAAGCTATTTGAAGAAGACCTTCCTCGGACCACCAAAGTTTCACACATATTCTATGTCTACGTCACAACACAACACAATCACACACAACAAAATAGCGGACCTGCGCAATGCGCAATCTTGTTTTGTTGATTCATGATGAATCAACAAAAATACAAATTAGTTGGCACCACTGAAGTATATTTTTTTTTACAGCAATCTAATTTTACTGTCGTTTTCATTGTAATTAAGTAGATAACTACAGGTAGCGACGCAGGCAGCCAACGGCTTTTGTAGTATGAGTGGTTTTGTAGTTGCAATATTCTATTGTGTTCAAAGCATAAAGCATCTTGGCTCGAATACATTTTCTCTCTATCTCTCATACACATTTAAATATGCACACTCAGCAAGAACAGCAAAATTAATAAGAAAAAACAACATTTTGGCCAACTCGACTTCTGCTAAAAACCTAAAGAAAAAGAAAAAAAAAACTGGCCAAGCTTAAAACCAACTAAGGCAAAAAAACTAGCAAAGTAGCAACGAAAAAAAAAATTAAAATATATAAACAAAATAGAATAATAATAAGAACAACATTAAATAAGTTGAACATAAAGAAAGCAAAACTACAAACTTGTTACACTAGACAATGAAATTATGAAAACAAAAAGACAAAAAGCAGCAGGAGTCAATGATGGAGCCCGAAATAGTTCAGCGGACGCTTAGCAAAAGACTTTTTAAATGGATAAGTTGCGATTCTTATCAAAGATTTTGAGTATTGCTGCAGACAAGTCGAAGAGGTTTTGCAATCTGGTTAAAAATAATATTTTTATTTATGAAAAGATCATTTTTCTTTCATTTAATATTTTTATTTATGACAAGATCATTTTTCTTTTATTCAATAGAAGAATCCTTTAAAATTTTACAGAAGTTTTCTTTTAAGATAATTCTAAATTTTCCTTTAAATATTCAAAACTTGAGATTACTTTAGAAGATAATCAAAAGCTTTCTGTAGTTTTGTATGATTTCATACGTTTAATGAAATGAATAAGTATCACTTGATCAGTCAAAAAAAAGAAAAGATTTCGGACAAATTGAAAAACAAGAAAATAAATAGATAAAAAAGTTTTACTTAAAATAAAATCTACAAAAATTAATTTTAACTGAATGTCGGAGGCTGGTGAATTTGTATGATCATTCAAGTGAAATAGAAATAAGAGTCTTCATGGCCAAAGTGAACAACTTCCTAAAGTGATCAATAAAACCCTGGTGATCTACATTAGCAGCAGTGCAACGCGCACAGGAACTATTTCAATGGGCTTTTTAATAAAACAATTAATATTTTTATTAATTTTGGCGAAAATTTCAATTGTAAATTAAAAAAAAGTACTTTTCAGTAAGAGCTAATTTTTATTTCTTTTTTCACTTTTATTTACAGCCAGTGTAAACACTTTCTTTTAAGAAAATAGAAACTAAAAATAGAAAAAAGCCAACAGCAACAATCAACAACTTGTTTAGCACTTGCGAGTTAAAACAAAAAAAAAATAATAATAAAAAATAAAACAAAATAAATAAACAAAAAAAAAGAAAAAACAAGGAGGCAGTCAGTCATGAACATTGAAGTGATAGTGTTGGCTGACTGGCAGACAGACAAAGCCACTTGCTTAAAGGTGGTTTTTGGCTAGAGACTTGATTATTGTGTTTTTCTATAGCAGGTACTTTGTTGGCCCACAATAAAAAAAAAATAAAAAATTTACACATTTGACTCAATAACAGATTACAGCGACCTTCCCCGGCATTATCAAACAAGAAGTGGCATTAATTTTTTGTCTTCAGGGGATTAGAAGAGTGATGTGATGAATTGAGCAAAACAACAACAGTTGAGCCATGACGAACAATATCAATAAGAAGTGCGGAGGAGATGGAGAAGGAGGAAGAGAAAAAAGTGTTATTGTTATTGATTTGCTATTTGAGTACATCAGTGGAAAAATTTCAATTTAATGGGAAACTAATTAAGAGTGCATTCTTTTGCAGAGCGGAATGTGGTGAATTATTATACTAATTACTAAACTATATATAAATAGGCAAAGACAAATTTTTAGAACCCTTTTTCTCCTTTGTTTGCCAACCGATTTTGTTAATTATTTTACCAAATGGTAAACATAGTTGAGCTTTACTGACCCAATTATATATTATTTAAATCGGTTCAGTATTAAAGGTATAAAAGGCTCATAAAGTTGATACCACCACAAATGCTAAAAATACACACGTACACGCGTTCACTTATGTAAGTATTGGTTCAAGCAAAGCGACGAGAGTTTTTATAAGTGTGCGTGTTTGCTTCCAATTTTTTTTATTAATAAGAACTCTGCAAAAAAATTACGGTGTTACCCCTAAAGTAACTTGAATTTGTAATCACTTATAATGCATCAAATACTCAAAAATTATTGATCTAAAAAGTTAAAAGTTTTGCAAATTTTGATATCAATAAAATATTATTAATTATTATAATAAAATAAATCTACAAAAATATAAAAATATTAAATATAACGATTTATAGGGTCTTCTCGTCTCTTAAGCAAATTTTAGCTTTTTAACTAAAAAATAAAACTCTAATATAAATTTATATGAAACAGTTAATATTTCGTCCAATCATTCATACCAGCCTTAAATTAAAAGACTAATGATTATGCTACCTTTGCACACCTGGCGTACTCTAGTGAATTTAATTCTATAATAGCAAAAACCCCTCTCGTTGCAAACTACCCTTGCAAACCTTGTAGATATTTTAAATCTAGCATCTGCAAGACCACAACGACAAAATACATGAAACTGATATTGGCATCACTTAAACAAATATTCACAGCCAAAAACTGTTGCAGATTGCTAATTGCAAAGGTTAGCAATGACATAACAGCTGTGTTTTTCGTTTAATATTTACAATCAACACAAGTAGACAGACTCCTGCGCTTAGAAAAAAATTTACGGCAACGGAGCCACCACAAAAACTGCCTGTGCTGGAATTATATTGACGTTAAGACTGCTGAAAGAAATATTGCTAAAATAATAAAAATTCAATTGTCAAATAAAACTTTTATAAAATTTAAAAAAATTTGAGTGAAAATTTTATCGGCGGCGTTTGCGTTGAAATATTGTCTGCGGCTTAGCTTATTCTATGCGGCAAAGTTATTCAGTCAACTTTGTAAACAAATAAATAATATATTGTCCGTTTTTGTCCGAAAATTAATATGGATGAAATTAACAACAAAATTGAAGTTATCAAGTTTTTCTGTTGGCTTAAATATTAAATTTAGTTTGTTGAACCTTTAAAACAAATTCTTAATAATGAAATTTAAAAAATTTTTCTGTCTAAAATTTCGTCTGAATTTACAAACAAAAATATTTCTTTCTTCATTTATTCTAAAATCAGCTGTTATAATTAACTTACTAGACGCTTGATAAGGATACTCACGAAGCTTTGTAGCAGAAAATCAGGCTATTTGTTGCTAAAATTGCAAATGTGCAACGAAGGCTGATTTCCGCTATTAATTCTGAATGATTATTCATGTTTTACTACAAAATTCTTTCTGCTGAAAGCACTCTTAGACATCCTGGTTCTTAAATATTGAACTGATATTAAGTCTTGCTACCTTCAACACTATTTTGTTTAAATGAATTTTTTTTTAATGTTTGCAAAATCTATACAAAACAGATGTTTTTTTTCATTAAAAACTTCCACCTTAAATGTTAGTTGTGCGACTATTTCCCCTAACAAAATTTAATTTTCTTTAAAACTTTTGAACACAACTAAAGAAAATAACAAAATTTCAAAGATTATTTTAACTTTTTCACAAACAGCTAAACAACTTAAAAGGACGAAGAAAAAAATAAATAACAAAAAGCACATTATCATAGTTCAACAAAGAATATGGTTTAGTTAAAAGAAAGAACAACGAAAAACGAGGCAAAAGTCTTTTTGGAAGAACCAGCGAAGAACTCAAGTGTGAATGTATGTGTAAGTGTTTCTTATTGCCCAGTTGATGCACATCCAAAACAACACAACAACAACAATGGCAACTTCATCAACTAACACAAACCAAAAGATTTCTAAACAACAAAAAGTGTTAGTTAAAAGTCTTTGGAGAGTGTTTAATGCAAACAGCAGGGATTAAGGACGATTGTATTGGCAAGAAAGTTAAAATAAAGATTAAATAAAGAAAGAACAAAAAAAAATATATGGAAAAAGAATGAATGGAAAATAAATGAAATTGTATTGAAATGCTAAAAAGTGTTTATTTTTATCGGAAATCTATAAACATTCAGATATTTGTACGTTTGTATGTTTATGTATATTAAAAATATATGTGAACAATTATTGAGTGTTGGTTTGTTGGTTTGTTTGAAATCTGTTGCGAGAACTGGTAGCTCCTTTAAGAAAGAATTTTAACAGCTGCCGTGAAACAACAAGAAACTATATATTTTGGTTAAGTGGAGGTTTGCCGACATTACTGCGCTGTAAATCTCCGGACTTGGTTTCACAATCGTCTGTGTCCGTCCGTCTGGCATCCAGAGGGAGAGAAAAAAAAGAATAGTTCTCCTTTAAAACGTTAAAAATATCCCCGTTTTATATGTTTGTCAATCAGGCAGGCATCGCAACAGAGGGCGTGGCATAAGCCAAACAAAGTATTTATTTATTTATTTATTGCCGCAGCACACCGGGTGGCAGTCAGTAGTTTCTTTAAAGATTGACTTTTCTTTTTAACTCAAAATAACACTATTAAAATTCAAAAGTGATACAAAAAATAAATTTATTTTTATTTTTTATTTTTTTTTAAATTTCTTTTTTATGAATAAATCTGAACAACAGTTCAGTTTTCGAAACTGCTTAACTATTTTCAATGCTGATTTTATTGCAAAACAGCAACTAAAGGAAAATACTCATGAAAAAGCAGCGGATAAAAAAGTCAAAACAGCATAATGAAATAATATCCTTGAATTTAGCAGCCTTTTCAACTGATTGAAAACCAAATTACTCTTATGCCTTCGAATTAAATTTTTATTTATTTGCCGTTATAAGAAAACCCGAGGAAGATGAGGCTCTGCCCCTCCTAAGCCGTAGTTTTGCAGAAGAAACATTCGAGAGATAGTTAAGAACTCCTATTATATTTAGAGACGCAGATCCGCTTGTTTACTGGCGCAGTGACATCTTATATCCAAAATTAAATCAAATTAGTATATTTTTAATGGGACTTGAGGTTGGGACATAATCAGGTTCCATCGAAGAATGGCAATATTTCCACTTGCTGCAGGCACATACACACGTTTTTGTTGCAGCAACACACTTTAGCGTCAGTTGAATCAACTACTTCTGCACATTTTATTCAAACATGATCACTATTTCAGCTGACATTCAATGAATAAAGAATAGGAGACTGACATTTCCCTTCTTTTATCAAACATTTATTCGAAGTTTTAAACCGAACTTAAACACTCTACCAGACCAGCTATTTGTAAAATCTGCTTTCCTTGTCCTTTCTCATCATAAAAAGTTATTGTTCTCCGCAGGCAGCTGATGATTGACACTCGAACTTCGACCACAATAAAATAATTTATTTACTATCAAGTTCATTTATGTATAATTCTCCAAGCTCGTAAGAATAATTAAAATACGTACAGTACAACCTCCATAATCCGGACAGATACATTTTCAGCTACTGTCCGGATTAATGGATCGTCCGGACTACAGTTAAAATAAGATTTTAAATGCAATACATAAATGTACATTTATAATTTATTTTTATTACCGAAAAGAAAAATAAGAATTCATTTGTATATAATTTATTTACAGGAAACATAAAGAAACATAAAAAAGTGACCAAAAATATTTATTTTGAAAAATAAGAATTTTTATGTAATTTGTCACTTCTATTTTTAAATTCTTTTAGACATAAAATCTACTTACTTGTCGCTTTGGTTTGTTCATAAAATAGCTTTTGAAAACAGTTCGCCACGCAAATTTTACTGAGAAAAAAGAACACTCGTCTGGACTATAGAGGAAATTTTTCTAAACTGTCCCAAAGAATTTAAATGTCCGGATTAATGGATAGTCCCAATTATCGAATGTCCGGATTGGGGAGGTTGTACTGTATTTATTTTTTAAAGTACTACTTTTTACCAAAAAAAAACCAAAACAAATTATTTACTCATTAAAGTTTCGAGGAAAAAAAAGCTGTTACGAATTAAAATTTTTTGTTGTTGTTACGTAATTCATGCTGTGTTGGCACAACAACAGCAATAATTATTTATAATTTAAAACAATAAAATCATATTACACATCGTATAAATACGCAACATAATTAAAAAGTTTGGATTTTGTTGTTGGTTGGTACAAAAACAAAATAAAAATAAAAAATAAAGTCTCGTAAATGCAGTTGTATTTCATATTTATTTTATATTGTTTACTCATTTATTTATTTATGTTGTTGTTGTTGTTGTTTATTACCACTTCGCTAAAGTGCGTAGGAAGTGCTAAGAGTTCGCGATGTCAAGCAGAAAGCTGATGCACAATTGTTATGAGTTTTTATAAACACAAATATCGGTATTTGTTATTTATTATTTTTTAGAAATATGCTCGTTGCAACATTTTCTAAACGGATATGTTGACAAAATTGTGCGTAACAATCAAAAACACTGACACTTTTACCGTTACCGCAAAGCATGTAGTCATGCGCTGTTATTGATGTTGTTGTTATTCATCTTACTTGGAATAAAATTATACATCATGGAGATTATTTTTAATTTTATTTGTAAATGGAGGGTTAGAAAAATTAATTGACCATCAAAACCCCATTTCTTTTGCCGTTAGCGCAAAGCAAGTGTTGCTATTAATGATGCTTCTTGTTCTTTGCGTAAAATTTCAAGGCGGAGGAAGTCGAATGAAGCTGTAGAAAAATAAATGTAATCATCAAAACCCCGACACTTTCACCGTTGGAGCAATGCAAATAAAAATGCATTGCTATTTTCATTTATTCCGATTCAAATGTTTATTCTTGATTTAATTTGTTCCTTTCAGTATGGGCAGCAAATAAAATTTGGTAGGGAGTTAAATCGACACAAAAAAAATTGTGCCAAAATATTCTACAAGAGAAAAGCTGAATGGCAAATTAAAATAATTGTTATTGAACACATGAATTATGTATGCACATAGCAAAAGAACACAATGCTAAACGGGTGTGCTCAGGACATCCCTCATCACTTTATTTGTTTAAGGATCAGAACCTGGAATACTTTTAATACTCCTTTAACTTGGCTGTGGTTAAAAGAATATTCTATGGCATTTATAATAAAATATGACATGTTTGCAATATTAATATTGGGCCCGAATAATAACTAATAATCATAGATATGCATTACTTAAGCTTTCCTGGACATCAACAGTCTTAAGGACATAAGAACAACTGATTTCTCCAGTCAATAAAATAGTGTGAAAAGTGAATTTCTCTGTAAGTAACGCCGTGAGTCTCTTCATTGCTTGGGGTAGCACAGACTCCAAGGTCCGTTTGTCTGGCTTATAAAATAATTTTCTAAAGTCGCTTAACTTCGGAACAACCCCTCTGTATGTATATGAGATTTGTGCATGTGTGTTTGTGCGTATGTTTTTATAGTAGTGGTCACTAGCACTCATTCATTCATTTATTCACTCAACTTCAAACGAAAAAAATAAATAAATAAAAAATTCAGGAAAACGCACACCAACAGAAAAAAAAACCCGTGAAAACTTGTGCATCTGAGTTGAATTGAGTTGAGGGAATAAATGACCAGCAAAAAAAAATTATATATAAAAATATCAACAACAAGAACAATAGCAACAAATGCGGCTGCAACAATTTCAGTAAAATACAACAGAAAATTTATAAAAAAATATTTTAAAAAAAACAGAAAAACTTTTACTGAAATAAGTTTTTTTTCAATTTTTTTTTCATTTTTATTTTTGTTAAAATGTTCTTTTGCTCTCTTATTCCCTGCTCGCTGTTGATTATTTTGCTGTATTTTCGTAATTATTTTGTTTGTAGTTAAAAAGAAAAAAATCTGTTGTTGTTGCTTCGCTTTTTTTCATGACTAAAAGTTATTAAATCAAAGGACTTTTAATAAGCACAACAACAAGAACAACATCAACAACAACTGTAAAATATAAAAACAATAAACCTGCAGCAAAACTCGTAAGAAAACAATAGCAAAAACTTGACTATTTATTTACTTGTTAACATGAAAAATATCTTTGTTGCCACAAATTAATGTTAATTTAAAAAAAAAATAATTTTCAAGTTTAGCTGGGATATTCATGAAGATTGTAATTATTTAGTAAAACGCAAATTCATTTTATTTTTTTTTTTTTTCCAGCAAATTTATTGTTTGAAGTATTTCTGACAGGAAATATTTTACGAAATGAAGTGGCAGACAATTAAAGAAACACACAACTTTAATAATTGCAAACTATTTTCCAGCCAGAGTTAAACTTAAGAATTGTTAAAAATTAGTCAAGAAAGATCTAGAGAAGTTTTAATTATTGTTAATAAATTTATTAAGCTCAAGGAATATATTTTTTTGTAGGGCTCGTGTTCAAATCTTTTAATTTTGTAACACAGGAAGAAGTTCAACTGCAATATCTAAAGGCAGCTGTGTTAATTAACTAATTGCTGTATAAAAAAAGTTGTAAAACTGGAAATATATAATTCTAAATAGTGATGAAATTTACATAAAATCTGCTACAAAAAAATGTGTCATGATGATGAATTTAAAAAAATCACAAAAACTGAGTACGCAGATCGATACACAACAAAATTTTACATCTTATTGTAAATTGTTAAGACTTTCTGGTGCGATTTGTAGCTCTGAGACACTGCTGAAGTCAAGAAAGCGAAGAAAATCACACGCGCTTTCAACATTTTTTTTTTTCAGTTTCAAGAAGTTTAGAAGATATTTTTCTTGTGGCTAAACGAATAAAGATATTAAATTGATTTTTTTTCACTGAAAGATTTGATCAAAAGCTATTTTAATCCATATTTATTTTATATTTAATATTTATAACCATTAGTTTTGTAAGTGTATTTGTAACTCATTGTCTGTAATGATTTTTTGCCCATAGACTGAAACAATTAAATAAATAAATAAATAAACAATTCGTTTGAAAATTACAAAAAAATTAAATTTATACACTTTTATTGCAAAAACAAGAAGGAAAAGGTTTTTAAAAGTGAAGCTAGCAAATGTAGAAATTATATTTTATAACACAGTAAAATTTAGAATTTCTAATTTTAGAACCCAAAAAAAAAAGGTTTGCGCAAGTTTGCGCCATTTATTTTAAAGATTTTTTTGTTATTGCTCATCAAGTACTTCTTCTAAGCATGTGAATAGTTATATAAAAAAGCTTGAGGTACATCCTAACCCACTGGTTCGCAACATTTTGAACTATAGAGGTCACATTCGGCTGAGAAGGAGGGACACCCTTACTTTCAGCCGAGTACGAGAGGCGTAAAACATATAAAGAATCAACCGTTGAACCTATTTTTTTACCTAACATGGGCTGGGCAAAATAAATAATATATTTAGATTAAGATTTGAATACTTATTGTTAGTTCAATTTGCATTGAAGATTCAATAAATAATTTTAAACATGAAAAAAAAGTACTTCTTCAAATATTTTTTTGACATCATAATCTTTTGTGTCTGTTGAATTATTGATTTTAAATGTTATTCACGTTACTTTTAACACTTCACCATTAACATTACCTGCCTAAAAATATGAATTCGCAAAATGCTTATTATCAGTAGTAGTTATAAGGAAATGTCCCTCACCCCATTAAAATAGTTCTTTATTAACCAGCGCTCTATATAACATTATTTGTTAAAAAATATATGTGCATACCTAAATATAGTAATTTTTCAAAGCATTATTCACAAAAATTCGATTAAAAAAATTAAATATAGGTGAAAAAAAAAAATACTCGTACCTAACAACAGCAAAAAAACTGCCACTAGATTTTTTTATATCAAATTAAACATACAACTATCAAAAAACTCAATCTTTTAATTAAAAAATAAACGTTTAATAATTTTGGCCAGCTTTTTGGCTCAAATACTCCTCTGTGCGACAGCCAATGATTCAGCATCTGAAGCTTAAACTCTTGTTCAATCACAACTCCACCTTATAAAAATATTGTTAAAAATGTGAAACATAAAAGTCAAAACTGATAAGTTGTTACTTAAGGGGCCCATACACGACTCCCCATGCACGAGCAATCAAGTGTTGGTGCCAGTCGTTGGGTCGTGTATGGGCATTTGTTGTGATTGAACGGTTTGCTGTAGCGATGTCAAACGGAGTTTGATATTTTGCTGGTGTGGCCAGTTTGTGGTATTGTGTATGGTGAATTTAGCTCAGTTGGGAAAAGTGTTCAGAGAGTAAATATCGGGATAAAACACATTTAATTGAATAAACTACTCATAAATTAAGAAAAAAAGGAACAAAATATGTATTTTATAGTCTTTCTGAAATAAAACAAATCATTTCTAATACATTTTAAATAAAAATATACGCATTTTCATTAATTTGTACTTTTAAAACAATATTAATAATAAATGCGGTGCGCACTAGTTGCAACAACTCATCCGTACAAAGTTTTTAAAGAAATGAATATTGCACCAGTATGTTTGTATCGTATGTGTCTCGAGCACAATTCAACATCACTTGTTGGTGCCAGTATGCTGGAGTAGTGTATGGTTTGCTTTATACACTAAAGCAGGGTCACTGTCCACCTGTTTATCTAAATGAGACCATGATTCCGAAATGAAATTGTTTCAAATAATTAATATTTATACGTAATTGTTGAACTGTATAAGGTTTATATTGAAAATGAAAATTTTTTCTGGCTTAAGTTCAAATCTGAATTTACCCATTTCTTCCTAATTTAAGAAATTATATTTGGATAAATTCATTATTTTTTATTAAGAGAGTACTTTTTTTTTATTTGAAACAATTTATTCATCAGACTAGCAGAACGGATCAGTACTGATTTCGAGGTCGCTACACCATCTCATCAGCGTTCTTTGTTCGATTTTACCACTTTTGACGGTGGATACTAGTAACTAGGAATATCAACCATTTAACCGTATTATTTAACGAATTACAATAGGAAAAGTGCAACTTATTCATTTCTTACAAGTTAAATCAATTTCGGTTAGTACGAAATTCCATTTCTGATTTTTAATTATTCCAAATATTTCAAATATTTAAGTCTCAATATTGATAGACTTGCTAATTAACTGGCTAATAGGTGAAAGATCAGAATCGAATTTAAATAATACATTAATCAACCTTATTCCAGTTCGTCGTTCCGAAGTTATCTTCAGATATCTCCAAAAAAAACTTTCTTTGGTCTAAACTTTAGACTCTAAAGTTTCAACATTATATACAAAAATAATTATGCGATGCACCGAATTTGCACTACTTCCGGAGCACAAGTTCAGAATCTTAGACCCGGTTAACAAACGTCAGGTTTAACTCGTCAAGTCTTGAGTGGCTATAGACCTCTTTTTATTTTGTCATATACGTGTAGATAACTTCGGGATGAGGAATTATCAACATGAAAACAAAACAATATTGTTTTGACTTGTTTACTTCAAATTGTTATTCCACGGTTAAACCAAGCTTAAACTCTCGCTAGCTCTTAAGCGTGCTGCTGTAGCAATACAGCACCACCAGAGCTGAAAAGCGAAGAGATGAAAACAACAACAGCAGCAAATAGTTAGATAATGAAATTTTGAAAGAACAATGAAAGTAAAAACTACGAAAACAATATTGTTGCTTAACAAAAACCTGATAAGCAATTTGTTGCGTTGTTGCATTTTGTTGTTAATATTCATGTTTATGTTGCTGTTGCACTGCATATTTGCATTTATATATATTTTTGCGGCAGTGTTGTTGTGCTTGGCTTGTTTTGTGCAAAATTTAATCAAATTTGTCACTTGAGTTGTATTACAGCAATTTCAATTCTTCTTTTTTTTCTCTCCCTCTTTTCTTTTCTGTTTTGCTACGAAAAATTGCTACTTTTAGTGCGGAGATTTTTTTTGGTGATTATTTTACAGCAGAATTATGCTGCTTGATGCTGTTAATTTTTTTTTTTAATTTTTTTATGGATTAACAGAGTGTTTCTATTGTTGGTGCTCAAACTCATATTCAAACTCTTACACTCAGCCTCATATAAAAACTCACTTGATGTTAGAACTGTCACTGAATCGCTTCGTCAAAGAACAAAGTTCCTCCTTTAAAACACAGTTAAAAGATTTAAGACTTCTAAAATATTTCTTAAATTAAAGCGTCTTTAAAAATCCAATTACATGTGTATAAAATGAATTTATCTGCTGCCTCCCCCAACCTGTTTGTTGTTGATATATTAAAAAGAAAAGTAAAAATATCTTTTTTTCTGTTTTGGTTTAATGAGGAACCCTGTGGATGGCACACCATTAAAATGGGCGGGTTGTTGTTGTTGCTGCACGAATGAGCTGGTTGTGGCAATCTACCACAGAGTTGACTAGTGGATGACATTTAAAAGTTTTTTATTTTCATTTTTTATTTATTTTTATTTTATTTATTGTTGATATTATTGCTGTTGGTTGTTGTTGCCATTGCTCGCCAGTATATATGACAAGGTCGAAATGCATGTTGACTATTTATTTTTCTTTTTTCGTTTTTATTGCTGCATTTTTTGAATTTGTTTTTCTTTTTTTTTGTTGCATTTAATCTGAAACCTAGACCCAAGTACTTTTGTAATGGTTCTTAACTGTTTATGAATGAAAAATAATTTGTTTTCCTACTACTGGCCATTTCCTCGGGTGTTGTGAGCGCGGGAGAGACGAGGCGGGGGCAGGAGGAAAAAGTTTCTTTGGTTGCCTTGCAACAACTTCCAACTGCTGTTGATGCAGTCTTGTTGTTAATTTTTATTTCATTTTATTACAAATTCATGGTATCAGTGGTGTATGGGATTTTAACGTGTTGTGGTATTTGCAAATTGAATTTCCAATTTTTCTTCTTTTTTTCATTTTCTTTGCTCGCTCTTTTTGTAGTGGTTGGTTTTTTTTGTGTGCATGTGTTTAAGTTGTTTCACTATTTTTATATCTTTTTTTCTTTTTTTTTTGCTGTACTGTCATTATTTTTGAATGACAGTTACTTGTACAATGTGAAAATTGTATTTTTTTTCTTTAGCCTTTTTTTTTTTGGTTTTCAGCATTTCTGTTGAAACCCTGTAAGTGCCGTTATCAAGGTTTTGTTTACTGTTGCCATTCTTTTTGTCGAATCACCTCTTTCAATGTAACCGCTCCTTCTCGCCCCTGCACATTATGCTACAACAATTTCTATGCAGCTTTAAGTTCAGGCTTTTCATGAAATTTCGCTGTTTTGTATGCATAATGTCACTCACTTGCCTTGTACATTCACATTTTTTCCATTTTTGTACACATTTTTTTGTTGTAAATTTTTAATTCTTTTTCTTTTTTTAGGGTCTTCTTTGTTGTCTTGTGTTTTTGGTTTAGCAACCAAGTAGCGTTAACAACAACTAGAACAGCATAAAAGCCAATAGAAAAGAAAACGGAAGTGTCTCTCATTGGCATTTATTGAATCAGCAGCAATCATCATACATACAGACATACATACATATGTACATGGCAAACTGGGCGAGTTTGGCTGTTTGTGCTGATGACACTGTTGTCATCAATAGGCAATCATGCCACAGAGACAAAATATCAAAAGAAAGCATATTTTCCTATTTTGGTATTTTAAAATGAAATCTGCACATTGGTTTTTGCAACAAAATTGACTTTATGCAGTTCCTTTTTGTAAAGGTTCATTCAGAATTTTCTGTTATTAAGTGCCACTCAATGTAAACACACACACACAGTAGAAAAGTGAAGAAATAAATCCTGTTGTATTAAAAAAAATATAGAGAATAATTAGAAACTTTTTGCTTCAATTAAACTCAACTGACTACAACGATCTACCCCCCACCAACAAGCCCTGTTGTTGACGTCATATTTAAGAATCAAAAACAGAGAGGTGTCTTGAGGACATCCGCCTAGAACTGTGCTCCTTGGCCAAAGGCATGCATTTGAAAAATTCCTTGTGCTAAATAACAATGAAGTTTAATTTACCATTAAGCTTTTCTCCCGTAGAACGTATCAGCATAGTTTCCTTTTTACCATGTTAGCATTCTGACAGATAACGAAAAAAAAAACAAATAAAAATAAACAGCCTCAAAGTATGCTCTGAAAAATAACCATAACAGCAATAACAACGCATCAATACATGTATTGAACTTAGAGATCAGCGTGAATCATGCGTAATTGTGATTAGTTTCAATCACGTGAGCGTGCATGAACGTGACTGAGCGTCCAGGACTACACTTTTAGTGTGATTGCCTCATGATTTATTTATGCTGTTTGTAATTGTTTTAACGTATTTTTTTCATTATATTCGTGAGCGTAAGTTAACGTGATTATAACTAACTTTTGCTTCCTATCACGTGGGCGTGCAGGACCGTGAGCCGAAAATATAAGGTCGTGCATTAGAGTACATGAGTAAATTTTTTTTATCGTGAGCGTGCATAACCGTGAGTAAAAATCTACTCACGATCACATCCCTAACTGATATAAAGGCAAAAGTGTCGGTTTTTTATTGTTACGCTTTGTTTCTGCTTCCTCCACCTGCCACAAAGAATATATTTCCTAAATTATGTGCAATTTTTTTATCGTGAGCGTGCATTAGCGAAAGTGAAAAGTTACTCACGCTCCCATCTCTAACTGATATAAAGTAAAAAGTGTAATTTTTTTATTATTACGCTTTGTTTCTGCTTCCTGATTCACCACGTACCACAAAAGACTAAATTTCTAAAATTAATTTCTCAGCTCTTTTATAGAACAAATTAAGTTAAAAATTTCTTTTTAATGGCTCTTTAATTCTGTAGTCTAAAGTTTATAGTTTGCATTTCTAAAATATAAAAAAAATCTTAAATATTTGAGTGCTTTAAGCCAAGAACTTTTAGCTTTGTTTCAAAAAGAAGTCACATAAATTCTTATTAAATTAATAACATTTTCTAAATTCCATTCCATATTCTTCTTTTTTTTTACCCCAAGTAAAATTTCCACAACAAACTTATATTAAGTTGAAAAAAAGCTTGACAACCCCTCTTTATTGCATTTTAAATTAGATGCCATATTGCAAGGCCTTTAATTTGATGCCTTTGAAAAATAAAAAAAGTATGAAAAAAAATAATAAAGTGAAAATGATAAAAAAAAGATGAGTATGACCTGCAAACACATAAAAACTGCATATTTTCATAAATGTCATAACTATGAATTGGAAAAGAGAATACACTAAACGAAATTTACGCTTGTTGGTTCAAATACCGGGCCAGGAAACTAACAAACACATGCACGCACTAACACACACATAAACATAAGCAGCGGCTGTGAAGAAACCATGACAACCAGCCAACATTAAAAATTTACTGGGTTTTGTTGCGTTTGTAGTTGTTGCTGTGTTTTATTTTTTAGTTGCTTTCAGAGGGTACGTGGGCGTTTGCGTGTGTTTTGGTTTGTTGGCCTTAACACTTGTGAAAAAGGTAACAACGGCAACGGAAAAAGCTGACTTTTGCCACTCGAGGCTTTTTAATAAATGATAAACTATTCAACGTATGTAATAAATACAAAAATTTAAAGAGATGGTGTTATTGATTTTTTTTATTTTCGTTTTTGTTTTTTTGTTCAACTAGCAGCAATTTTCTTCGATAGAAATATTATTAAAAGAAGTACGAGTATAAAGTTAAGTATAAAAAAAGTCCTAGCAGCTGGTAAAGGAATCTCTGGCGAATTGCATGGAAATAAAATAGTAAGACAATGAAATACCGCTTACTTAAATAAGAGTCTAGTTTTTAAAGATCTCATTTATAATAAATATTTTTGTTTTTACAAATAAAATTATATAAATGTTTACGTATAGACCGGCCATAAATATTTAATCAATTAATATTAATAATGCAGTCCAAATGTGCTGCTATACAGCGTTTGAGTGATGAAGTTTTTTATTGCTAAAAAATAAAGAAATCATTAAATAATTCAAGCAAATATTAAATTAATAAGAATAATAACTGGCAGCCACCTTAAAAGAGTTTTTTCAACCTCCGAAAATAGCTGAATTCTGCTGAATTGTTATTAAAAAATATATGCTACTGTATTCTTCAATTATTAAAAATTATTTGATGTGACTTTCAATTGAACTGCTACAATTCGATAAAATTACTTAAAACTATTTAAATTCCACCATTCTTGTACTCAGACTCTTAAAGCCGAGGCACATAGAATCAGTCGTACGTTATACGTCGCTTTTTCAACTGACAACTAAATTTTCTTATGCGCTTTGTCCCATTCCGTACGTCTCCGTCAAAAGTTGGAAAACTTTTAACTTTTAACCTACGTTGAGTAGTTTGAAAAATATCAGTTTTTTTGCTTTGTTTTTATTGAGCTTTTTGTATTGTGTGGTGATAAAATTAAATTAAATAAAAATTAAAATTAAAAAAAATTTCCAGAATATCCATAAATTCCATTGAAAATGTGTCCTTTAATCAAATAAAGCTGATGTAATATCAGTCATCAAAGTACTCATTGTGTCAACCTTCTCCGCCGTTACTTTCATGTCAGTTAAAAAATAAACAAAATACTTTTATACTTGGAAACAAACAATGTTCTGCCGTGTAAGTGGAAAGTATTTAATGTTAATTTATCGCTTGTACCTTTGGAATATTATCTCATATCCAATTCTGTCTACAAAAACATTACGAACTTTAGCCAAAATAGTATTCACTTTGGATTAAAAACTACAAAAAATTGGATTAAATTGTTTAATTGCTCATTTAAATATCATACATGTGTTAACCGATCTATTTGTTATCCTGAAGAAACTGCACAAAGGAGTAGCGAAATATTGAGAACAAACTTCATTTGAATGGGAAAATTATAAAAAAGAGATTCATCTTTCGTTTTCTAAGGCCCAAATTTAGAACCTCTAGGGCCATTAACAATAAAAAAATTAACTTGAGTTTAACACTAAATTCAAAACTTTAACTTTGGTTAATGAAAACTCATTCTCACGAAGCTCTGTTAAGATTTAACTGAAATATTTTCTGAGTTTATATTTTTAACTTGAAAAAATGTGACATTTAAAAATTAATAACTTTTTGTTTACTTTAAAAATGTTTTTCATAAATTCTTAAAAAAAATGTGAATTAAGCTTTATCATCTGAAAAATGCACATCTTTGTGCAGAAATCGTGCTCAGATGTCCTTAAGTGATGGTATTATTTTCATTTTTTGCATTTCCCAAAAATAAATTCCTGGTGGGATGCACAATAGTTGTTAACGTTTATATGAAAAGTCGTTAGTTAAAACACTGTCATTAGTTAACTAAACACTGAGAATATGAGCCTAAGTCTATTGATTCTTCGCTTAATTATAAGATATTCGCTATTAAATATTCTCTACTTAATGTCGCATATCGCAGCTGAAAAACTCTCATTACCCCACCCCACGCTCAAACAAAATTTATTCTTTTCTTTTGGTTATAAAAATTATCAAATTAATTAAATTATTTTAAATCATAAATTGTGCATTTCCAAGAGAATTAGAGAACATTACTTAAATAATTCCCGGAATTATAGTTTAAATTATTTTCAAATCGTAAACATCCACTCGTAATGTTTTTTTTAAATGGAATTAGTTGTGAAAACTGAACAGCATCAAATTATGCTGTTGCAAACATATAAAATTGTTTTTTTTTTAATACACTTGAGTACATAAACATGTTTCGTTTATTGCTCTTAATCAGCTACTAAATAAATTAAATTTTTATTTTAAAAATGTAAAAAAACAAGCACAAAATATATAAAAATAATGTACAGTTTATGGGAAAGTTGTTTTGCTGCCACAAAAGTAGTTATTTAATACTTTTATATGTTGTAAAAATAAAGTTTTAGTTTTGACCACTTTGTTAACATAAACACCAACACTTTAGGTGATAAAATAAAATATAATAAAGGTATATACAAAAAAGCGTTTAAGGCGCACTGTAAAAACTAATGAAATAATTATGGAAATTTAGTAAATTTACTATTCGAGATATGCCTCGATATCTTAAATTCTTTTTTATTCATGGAAATTTTGTTGTATGCAAGTTTTTATTTCAATTAAAAATTCTGTTTTGTTGAGTAATTTTAACATTATTCCTTTTTTTGTCAGTTTCATTACAAAACGGTTAATTTCTTGAAACCAAAGTTGTATTACGCATAAAATAAAGACTCCTAAAATTATGCAATTGTATTTGTCACTCAATGTTTTGTTAGTGTTTGTTTTGCCGTTCGTGTGTGTTTGTGTGTGTTTGTGTGTGTGTGTGTGTTTGCGTGTGTGTGTATGTGGCTCTGTGTGTATGTTGCTGTGTAAAGTTGACTTCATTTTTAACCATCATTCCACAAACTTTTCAGAATTTTAAGATAAAATTTTTAATTAAAAATTGTTTCTCATTTAACAAAAATTTCAGTTAATTTAATCAATTTAAGCCGAAACTATTAGAAATTTTAAATAGATCTGGTCATTTGAACTTAAAGAGGACACTTGAAACTCTTGCATATATAAAAAAATCTCCAATATTTTAAAAACCAAAAAAGTTTTATCTTTTTTTATTTCAAACTTATTAAAACCCGCATTTTTTCCTACAAAACATTTCAAAGTATATGAAAGTTTTGGCGAAAAAAATCAAAACTCTAAACACTTTTAAATAGTCTTCATAGCAGTTCAAAACGTTTCGTTTAATAAAATGAGGCCAAAGACTGCGCGGGATTTTTTTTAATTGTTTATTTTTGCTTATTCAGATATGCATAAATAAATACCCACACATTTCTTTTATAGAACTGAAATATGCAAAAAAACTTTTTTATATTTTTGCGATTTTTTCTTTTGCTTTTATTCACATTTTTTGTCTCTCTATTTATGCTTTGACAACATTTGGAATATTATTATTATTTTTGCCATTGACTTTCGCTGAATGTCATGTTATTATACCTTCAGATTCAGAAGTCAGTGTTTATTTTTTCTGTTTGTAATTTCTTGAGCTCTTTTTTTTCCAAGGAATTCTTGATTTATTTACCATAATTGCCACGAACTTGACAGTTAGTTAATAAGCAAATAACACTTAAAAGCTTTCATAAAATAGTGGTTTTTTATGCTACAACCTTGTAAATGTGATTAAAAAATATGCTTTCGGTCAGGGTTAAATAAAAAACATAAAAAAAAATTTTAAATAATTACGAAAACATGATAAATATAGTTTTGAAAGCAGAATCGTATTAAAGAAAAAGTTACAGAATTTTATAAGTATTTCTTATTCGTCCTTCAAGTTTTATAGTCAAGTTTGAGATCTAATTTTTACCCTCGCCTTCCTATTACTTCTAATGCAATATTTTCAATATCAATTAGTCAATCAAAAAACCATAAATCCTTACACGCACACACACGTACACACACACATATATACACCCACGAACACACACACACAAAACGCCAAAACTTTTCTCATAAAAAAATCATATTATATATAAAACAAAAACTTTTTCCAACATTTTTATTTTTTGCTGTTCAGTATTTTTATATGGGTGTACGTGTGTGTGTGTGCGCGTGTGTGTGCTTTTTATTATTGTTGTTCTTGTTAGTGGCACGCAAAAAGTTATGTTTGCTCTCAAACATATTTCTTATTTCTACATAAATGTCACTGTGTGTATTTAAAAAAAGAAAACTAACTAAGTTTTTATGGCAAAAAGAAAAATATACATTAAATGAAAATTTATTTATTTTTAAAAATGCAAAAATAATATTTGGAAAATTGTAGCAAATAAGTTAAAAGAAAAAATACAAAACGAAAAAAAAAACAAAAACAAAAACAAAAACTGGCACTAAAGTAATAAAACAAATAAAAATATAAACATTTAACTAACAGTAAGTAAGAAGGATCTTTGTTACAGGCAGAGCAAATAATAAATTATGGTGTATATATGTAACTATAGCCAGGGATACCGGAAATATGATATAAAAAAAGTGTTTTAAATATGCTGTAAAAAGTTGACAATATGCACTTAAGTTTTGAAAAACATGCTCTTACAAAAAAAACTATACTGCATGTTTGCAAACAATGTATGGTTTTCATTCAACAATTATAAAAGGTGTCCCAAAATTAACGCAAGATTTTGATTAAATAAAAAACAAAGTTTTTAGTTTTTTTATTATTTTTGGGATATGAAATGAAATGAAGTGCCTGGTCCAGGATCTCGAACGACATTGTTCTTTTGAGAAATTGCGTTTGAAACAAAACCAACATTTTAGAAATTGTTTTTGCTTTTAAATGTAATTTCACAAAAGAACCATATCGCTCGACATCGTGAACCTGGCAGTAAAGCACGTTGTTCTACCGTGTAGCGCTTAATTTTTACAAGCCCTAAACTATCAGCTGTCAAATTGAATTTTTAAAGAGATAAAAAGTAATGTTTTTAAAAAAGAACTTTTTAAGAAAAATAAATTTTTAAGAAAGTTTGTTTTGAGAAAGTACCTTTACATGTCACTTTGCAGTTGATTCGATTGGTGTAGTTTCTTTAAGAGTTACAAATATTAAAAACATTTTTTATTGTTCGAAATTATTGTGTGTGTATGAGTAACAAATATACATAAATACACACATACACACAGTAAAGTTTACTACAACTACAAAAAAAATTAAAGTACCATTAAATGAGCGGTTGTAAATCATATCGTGTGTTTCGCCTTTTTATGAATGAAATAAAGCACATATTCGTTTGTAATTAATATTTCTTTTTGCATTTTCATATTTAATATTTCATATTTTATTTAACATTTTGTCACCAACACTGCAGCAACAAAAGCAACAAAATAAACTGAACACACACACTGAAGAATTTGCTGCATTCAAAAGAACAATAGCAACAACACTAAAGAATATATAAACAGAAAGCAGCAACAAAAAGACGTTTTAAGCAACCGCGAATATACGATTCCATAGACGACTACTATTCGTATTAAACATCTGCGTGAAACTAAATAATGATGTTCATGAAACCTTCATTATTTTTTATTCATTCGTGAACATATGAAAATGAATGTCCACGTTCATGCAACCCTATAATTCGTATAAAAACATATATGAGCAACAACAACAACACCTACAATCAAACAAATACAACAATATGATACTGTGTAAATGAGAGTGGTATTATGTGTGGGTGAGAGTGGGAGTGGGAGAGACCGCGTAACAGCAGTTTTAAATTTGTATGAGTAAAATGACTAACAAAACTGCATAAATAAATGAGTGAGCAGTTTTGTAGTTTGTGGATGTATGAATGTGAGTGGCGGCGTATTTAAGTGTAAATAAATGTACAAATTATAAGTGCATATGTACGAGTGTGTATGCATGTGTACGTAAGAATTGGTATGAGTTCCCCAAGATGTTCTTTAACATTCTTTATATATTTTAACTGTTTTCGTTTTGGGGGTCTGAGGGTTTATGATGATCTTCTTTTTGCTTTTATCCTTGTTGTGGTTGCTTAAGGCCGCCTTTCTGCTTGTACGAATGAAAAAATGACTGGCATTTTCGGTCGTCCTTCACATTGTTCAACATAGTTTTTCTTTTCATTATTTTTATGCATGTGATGCTGTTGTTGTGGTTACTGCACTTTAGTTGTGGTTTTAATTTTTCGAGCTAAAGACAAAAGAACATTTACAAAGAAATCCTTCCGCAACTCCTGATTATTTTTCCTCTCCTTCAGTAAATAAATAAACTATTGCAACAGCCTCCAAATGCAGCTGCAACATGTTGTTTTAATTAAAACTACGAGAACAAAATCACTTTTTCTTTTGTTGCCAATTTTTGGGGCGCTGTTTAAAGCGTTATTTACTCACACAAACACAGCAAAAATATTAAATGTAGAAACACACAGCCAAATTTACTATTTAGAGCTTCTTAAAAGAGTTGGAAGTGACATTTTATTTTAGTGTTTGTGACAAAGATTGTTTAAACCAAACAACCTATTTAAATTTAAAAAAGAATATAGAGGACAATTACAAGTCCAGCACACACACAACAACAAAACTCTATACTAATATTTAAAAGGTTTTATAAATTTTGATTAAATGAGCTGTCATAACTCTGTTCTAGTGCACGTATTTTTTTCTTCCAATAAACATTTAATAGCTTATTAAAAAACTCTAAAAACTTTTATTATTTTTTAACTTGTTTATTATTCTGGAAACATTTTCAAATAAATATTTTAATCATGTTGCTATCGTATCCCTTAATAAGCAAACATTGTTTTGCTTTTTAACTTCAGAAAAACGCTTTTTTATCCTTCATTTTCTTAAGAGTTTTGTGGCAGGAGCATAAAAATAACGAGTGATATTAAATTGCTTCTTTAACTTAATGATAGCAGGGGCAAAACTATTACAGCAAGATTATCGTTTTTTACACTTTACGTTTTTATGTTCTAGTTTAGAAACAAATAAAGAAAGAATAAATTTTCAAGTTGAAGGGAATAATATTCAAAATACCCAAAATATATCTGAAAGCAATAAAGTGGTTTAATATCCTTTTTGAAAGGCACTTTTTGTATAAAAGGTACTTTTTGAAAAACGGAACTTTTAGTTTGAAAGGTAGTTTTTGTAGAAGGGTACTTTTTGTATAAAAAATAATTTTAGTGTACGAGGTTCTTTTTGTATAAAAAGTTTCTTTTTGTATAATAGATACTTTTTGTGTAAAAAGCTACTTTTTGTGCAAAAAGCTACTTTTTTGTAAAAAAGGGCATTTTTGTATGAAAAGTACTTTTTTTATAATGGTACTATTTTGTATAAAAGGTAATTTTAGTATAAATGGTACATTTTTATAAAAGTTACTTTTTGTATAAAAAGTACTTTTTGTATAAAAAACGATCCACCTCCATTTTCCATGTTTTATTTGTGTAGTTATGGGTCCCGCGTTGGTAAGGTTCCAGAGATCAGCGTTGCTGATAGTTTTAGGCCAGAATATTCTGCTTATGATTGCGAAGCACTTATTGATGAATACCTGTAGCAACTGGGAGTAAAACGCACTTTCTGCAGAAGGTTTTTTTGTGAAGTAAATTTTTGTACAAAAGGTAATTTTTGTATACGATTTTTATTTTTAAGTTACTAATTTTAATCAAAATTTTGACTTATTGAATAATATCTTCATTTTATTGAAACAACATATTATGAAACAACAAAACAACAGCAAGAATAAATTTGAATGGAACATTACTGGAGTCAATGAAACTATAAAAACAACACTGACAAATATTTTTAAAATTTAATAAACAATGTTATTACAGAAAACCGGATTTAATAATATACCTAACTAAAGCCTTATTATTTGCCAGTTATGTGCACACAAATATCACATTTGGCCATGTATATATGTATGTACTCGTATGTATGTATTTGGTCCAAAGAGAATGTTTGCTATCAACAGTTAGAAATTGCAGGACTGATGTTTCCAAGTTGATGGTTTTTGTTAAAGAAATTTTTATACGTTTGTTTTTTTTCTTTAGTTTCAATATTTGAAGATTATCTAAAGAATGTCAGCATACTTAAAAATTACTCAGTGTGTTTTTTTTTGCATCTGAAACATCTTTAGAAAACTAAAGTTCTTCGTTCTAATATGGTTATACTAAGTACTTATAAAATCTTTGAGTGCTCTCACACATATGTTTGCAATAAAAACTTAATAGTCCCCAATCTTTCCCAACAAACAATCTTTCTTACTCTAGCATGCATGTCGATACATGTGTATGTGTGTATGTGTGTATGTACACACGTGTTTATGTATGTAAGTTAGTACCACTGATGTGTATTTTAGTTTATAATGGAATTTTATTAGGAATTTTCTTACATTTAATGATGATGTAGTCGACGTTAGTTGGCCCTGTTTCCCGCAAAAAAAGGAGGTTTATTAAGTTCTTAAGTTCATATAAAACTTCTCTCATATTCGCTAACAAACACACTTTGGCTTCTTTATTATAAGAAATTGTTTTAAATGTCAATTACTGCTATGATTGTTGTATAACGACCTACATACTTACACACATTCCTTCACACACACACACACACACACACGTATACACACACCCACACACACACGCTGACATTTGTTTTAATTGTTTAACATCTTACGTACAATACAAAGAAAACTGTGTATGTATAGTTGTGCATAAGCTTCCTACAGTGGGACAGAATCAACCTTAATATTTGGATTTGGCGGCCTGTGGTTCTGCCAGAGGCTGCGCTAAATTATCTCATGAAAACAATTTCAATGTTTACTATTCCCATTTTGAGTTTGTAGCGAACTTTTAGTTTCTACAATATTTTGATTCGACTTCATAGTACACAATAGAGAGCTGCATGAACAAAAGAAAATTCATATTTGAAGATGGTCAACGTGTTTTGTGTATTTACTCGACTCTGTTCGTTGTATTGAAGCAACGATGAGTACACATGGATAGACTATAAACACCAGCGAGCAACTATGACCGCGAACATGAATACAAACAAGCAAATATGCTAATGAGCATGAAAACAGCTGAACACAATTATAATAACTATGATCAACTACAAAGACGATGATATGTTCGAAGAATCAAATACAAAAGCGGGAAAATAAGTCGTTTTTTATTAACAAAACGAAAATATTCTCATCAATTTTTTTAATACAAAAAACACACTAAAATAAGAATTCATAAAAACAACAAGTTTTAATTACATATATACTGTTCGAAAACAACTCGTGGTTGTGGACATGTTCATGATCACAACAACAACACATTCAGTTAATAGCAAAATCTGCGTTTAGACAGGGAAATATTTGGAATGGAAACATTTAGTTTGATAGCATATCACGGGTGGGGAAGAGAGCATCGGTTTTGTGTTCGGTACTCGGCGAGACGATTTGTTGAAATTTTCTTTCCTGACATTTAATTTGCTTTTTGCAAATAATAAGCAAACAATAATGGAATGATGCCGACAATATGTTCGTCTGCGTGAACGCGAATGAAAAAACAAACCAGAATTGAAGATCTTTTTCTTCGAAATGTTCGCCTGTCTAAGCTCGGTCTAACAGAGTTCATGCCATGATGGTATGAACAAACTATTGCTTACTGGCGTCTCAATTAAATCAAACATGTTGGCAGAAAGCTACATTATGTTCGATCATAATCATTTTGTAGTGAACACTTGAGCATGCTCATGTATAAAGTTAGATCATGCAGCTCTCTATTTCACAACCAAACACAGAGAGAAAGACAGAGAGAGACACTGTGATTATTGAATGAAACAAAAAGTCAACGTAATATGAAGAAATACATTGCAAAGAACTAGTAAAATACTGATATAATTTCAAGGAAATAAATTAAAAATTTCACCAACGTATGTGGAATATTTTTTCAGTGACAACAAGTATCATTCAAACTTTTAATAACCAAATCATAAATAGGAAAAAGAGTCAAGTAAAGAATAAAATATTAAGTAAATTAATGAAGATGAAGTAAAGAACAAAATATTAAATAAATTAATGAAGATGACTGATTTTTATTAAAAGCATTCAAATACAAAGAAATGTAAAAAACTTGCGCTCCAAAAATATAACAACACTGAAATATTTTTTGCTTATGTGCTGTTTATAGAAGCCAAGCAATCGAATTGAATCAACAATTTGCATGAAAACCACTCAATTTTTCGAGTGGTTTCCAAACATATTTTCTACTCAAGTCGATTGCTTGGATTCTATGAACAGCACATTACATTTTTTGTAAAAGTTTTCGGAAAGAAAATTATAAAAAAAAATAAAATATTCTGAAAATTAATTAACAAACAATAAAAAGTTATCAGGGTCTTGTGAAATTAGCAGTTGGCAAGAATTTTAGTTGCAGTTGTAAAAAGTAGTTTTTATGCAAATAATAACTTTTGTATATTAATTAACTTTAATTCAAATACCTTTTATACAAAAAGTACCTTCTAAAAATTACGTTTTATACAATTAGCTACCCTGTTTATGTTTCAATTAAACTCAAAAAGAAAATACAACTAAATAGTTCTGAAAAAGTGTGCAGCCACAATCCCTATAAGTTGGCACTTGCGTAGCATACCATCATAAGTGCATATTTCTATACATGTTAAGTTGTCATTATAATAATCATTGTAACAATATTATTATTTTCAAACTCAGTGAGATGAAAAATAATTATAATATAAACTATTTAATAGACAAATTGACATGAACTCACAACCAAAAAAAAACTTACACACATACATTTTTACTCAAAAACACTTGTATAGAAAATAGCACGAACGAATTATCACATATTTGCAAAAATTATAGGATTTGAAGTAATTTGCTGTGGTTTTTTCCACTTTAACAGCATTTATCAATAATTACTTGTTTTAATAAATAAAATAGTAAATTTATTTATACCCAGATTAATATATGTGCATAAACACACACATGCAAAAGCACTTTTACACCAATAAACAATACACGCACAGCTTATGGTGCGATAAGCCGGAAAATAATGAAGAAAACAATCAAGGAGGGATTTCCATGGTATAAAATTATATTTAACCATAAAATAAGTGCCCCCTCATAATATAATTTATTAATACATGTGCCTTTAGAATATACAAGGAGGCACACGTGTAATTTAAAGGAACCCAAACAACTTAGCACGTGTATCGCAGTGAATGTGTTTACTTTGCCAAATAGTTATTGAAATAGCAAAATTTCCTAATGACTCCCAAAAGTACATGCATACCAACGATATACAGTGGGAGACAAAACAATTTAGAGTAAATAAAATGTATTCGGTGTTAGGAACACTTTTTGTGTATAAGATATTCTTTTATTAAAAGTACCTTTTTTATAAAACACACTTTTTGGTACATTTTGTATAAATCGCATTTTATTATTTGTATAAAAGGTACGTTTTGTATAAAATGTACTTTTTGCATAAAAGGTACTTTCTGTATAAAATGTACTTTTTATATAAAAGATAATTTTTGTTTAAAAGTTCCCTTTTAATAAAATGTACTTTTTGTATAAAAAGTCTTTTTAATAAAATGTACTTTTTTTATAAAGAGTAATTTTTGTATAAAAGATACTTTTTGTTTACTTTTGGTATAAAATGTAATTTTTTTTATAGAAAAAGTAATTTTCGTATAAAAGATACTTTTTGTTTACAAAACGTACTTTTGGTATAAAAGGTAATTTTGGTATAAAAGTTCCTTTTTCTAAAAAATCTACCCTTCGCCACATTTAGAAATATATTTATGCTCGACTGTGGAATCTACTACGATTGAACAAATCCGAAACAATATAATTACACGTACTCGTATGTACTTCTTGCTTTCTTAAGAAATTATAGCATTAAAACCAATTGACTTTTATATTAGAAATATTATCACTATAAATAGACAATTAGTTAAAGATGCTAAGAAACAAATACAATCACAATCACACAGTACACAGTACACCGACATCCCCTACCACACGCGTTAGAGAATAATATTTTATTACTTCTCCTTCCTTACGGCTGCGATACAATCTCCTTATGAAATTATCGGAAGCAATAACTATAATTTAAGGCATACAATTTGAATGTGTGGTAGAAGTTGTTATTAAAATACCTTCGAAAATAATAACAAGGATAAAATAGTTTTTGAGTTAAAGCTTAGAATTATAAAAGGTAACGAATTATGGATATCAGATACTTACAAGTTAAAGTTGTTAACAGAAATTAAGTAACACTCACCTAAAAATGGAGAAAAAAATACATAAAATTATTAAGAAATTCAATTATGTGATTTTAGATATTTTAATTAAAAATTAGTATAACAAAAAATTAAAATTACTTTAAATAATTTATAGAAAATTAAACATTTTCTTTAAAACAAGTTTAATTTTGATTTTATTTAAACTGCTTTAAATACGCAACGACTGAGTTGGAAATTTGTTTTTTAAATGAGGATATATTAACGTCCACCAATACATACACACACTCACACGAACATTTTAGCACATACTTGTGCACTCAAAAATATCCAACAACAACAACTAAGTACATCAACATCAACAAAAGCAATGCATCACTTAAGGGAACAACAATATTTTTTGTTCAAAATGAAGTACACGAAGGAGAGTAACATGCAACAAGAGACAACACTGGCTGCGAAACAGCAACAACAACATCAAATGTGACATTTCAGGGATAACAAAATGTTCAGGACTTTGAAATAAACAAACAAAGGCGTCCTCCTCTCCGAAATTCACAAGCCCCAGCTAAATGAGGGAAATAATCACATTTAACGGTGTCATTTATGCACTTAATCTGGTTTCTGCAGGGTATTTTCTATTTTATTTTATTTCTTTTTTAGATGAGCTGTCATTCTATGCTAAACAGACGACATATTAACATATCAGGAAAAACATTAATTCAGTTGTTCAGTCATTTACTTGTTCATTATTCATTCAGTCATTTATATTTTAATAAAATAAGGAAGAGGATCAAGAAACCGAGTAAGGAATTGAGATACAAAGAACGTGAGAAGGATGTTGATAGCGAAACGAGGGTTGTATGATAAAACATTTAAATTATTAAAAATCTATGTAATTTGAAAGAGTCTGAGAAAAACGTTCTCTTTAAAAAAAAGAAAACATATCTCGTATAATTTGTCGTTTAAATAGTTGATACGCCTACTTCCTAAAATTAACGCTGGTCAGATGCTGTAGCCGGCAGATTAATGTTCTAATGTTTCTTTATTAATAAGAAAAATTTAAATTTCTCAAAAATTCTTGATAAAAAGGTATTCTTAATTATAGTACTTGACTCGAAAAGTTTTATCCGAAAATTTTTATTAGAATAATTATTTCAAAAATTTTGTTTAATACTTTTATTAATATAATATAAAATAATTATATTTTAATAATGTTTTTAAGTAAAAAATGAATTAATTAATAGTTTTTTTATAATTTTTATTCGACTATTTTTATACAAGTAATTTTATGCAATATATTTTTTTTATATAATAAATAAATTTTGTACTCAAATAATTTTTGTTAAAATCTTTTATTTATTTATTTTTTTTTTGCAATTAGGTTCTATTTAAGTTACTTTTTTAAGAATTTTTTTCTAATACTTCCAATCGAATCAATTTTATTCTAACTATTTGATTTTTAAGTATTTTAAATGTTTTGATTTGATTTTTTATTTTATATTTTATTCACTTAATTTTCAAAAAGGAATCATCCAGATTCTACTTGAATGTCAGCGTGAAGAGGGAAACCACGTAAACCAAATTCTCTTTATTAATTGCACACTTACACCTTTTAGGAGAATAATTTTTATTCGAATAATTTTGAAATAGAAATTTTTAATCGAATAATTTTTTTTTGGATTTCTCTTTTGTGTTTTTTTGTTGTTTTCAAATAAGATTCATTGTAATAACTTTTCACAAATAATTTTTAGTCGCATAATTTTTTTCGAACATTTTTTTTTAGATTTTTTTTAATTGGGTTTGATCTATTTTTATTCGAACAATTTTAATTTTATTTTGAAAAATTTTTTTTGAGCAGTGTTTGTTATGTGAGAAATTTTTTTAAATAATTATGCTTAATATAAAAACTTAATATCCGACAATTTATATTCGAACAATTTTAATTTTATCAATTATAAATAATTTTTATTTGAAGAGTGTTATGTGAGTAAAATTATTTATTAGTTTTTTAAATATCAATCCGTATTCGAATAATTTTATTCGATACTTTTTTGTTCGTATAATTTTGTATCAACTATTTTTATTCGAACAATTTTACTGTATAGATATTTTTTAATCCTATTCGCAGTTTCTATTTTGATATTTTTTACAAAAGTTTTGTAGGTGAATAATTTTGTTCGCTTAATATTTCTCGATTAAATATATTTGATTAAATTTTATTCGGATAAATTTTACATGAATATTTGTTGCTATTATTTGCTTTTATTATTTTTATTCGCTCACTATTTTTCAATTAATTTTATTCGATTAATTTTTATTCGGTTAACTTTTACAAGAAAATTTTTTATTTAAGGAATTTTATATTAATAATTTTAATTTGAATACTGTTATTTGAATAGTTTTTATTCGAATAATTTTTTTCGAGTTATTTTTATTCAAATAATTTGATTAGATATTTTTTTCTATGAAATTTAGTTCGAGTAGCTTTTAATTTAATGAAAATATGAAACAATAGTTTCCCGCCAGTTGTATGCAAAACATCATATACGTTTTCTCAAGATTTTGGAAGAAAAATATCATGCATTAACATTTCACAAAATCTGAAATGACTTTCTGTTCTGTCCTTGTCTAAGGATGGCAAAAATGCAAATACTTTCCAACAGATACTCAACAGAAAACCACCCTTTAGCCTCTGTTCCACTCTTGTTCGTATGTTAACACTTGCTTTACAACATGGTTTACAATTTGAATACACACATACATAAAAAAAAATTCTCATATACAGTAACGTACTCACTCACACTTCCATATTTAATGTGTGCAAAGTGGCAGTAACACAACGATAAAATGGATGGGTTTCTTGCTTAAATGCATCATGATGCATGTTTTTTTATTTTACTTGTACTTCTAGTTGATGGTATGTATTGTTGTTGTGCCGCTGTTGGAAGATTGTTTGCTACTCATTGTTGTTGATGCACTGTTGTTATATTATATTCTTATGCTGTTGTTATTTTGCATGCAACATAGTCGGCCAGACAACACGTACTTGATTGCAAACTATTAACACCATTAAAGTGGAGGAAGAATTTAAATAATTCCCGCATGAATTATAACATTTTCCATCATGGTGTTTCCTTGTTTCTTTTTTTGCGCTTCTTCTAAGTACTCAGCACAACAAAAAGGATGAAATCAACAACATAAATTTGTATAAATGTTGGTGCGACTTATTTATACATTTCACAACGCACACAATACAAATGACATGTTGCGTAGTGTTTTGTTTTTTGTTGTTATTTATACGAGTCCTCCTCAAGGTACAAGTTGAGAAAGTAGTTGAAAAAAATACAAAAAGCAGTGCTGACGAAGATGGAGAAACAATAAAGTGAAGGATGCAGCACAAGCAGTAGGAAGAATAAATTAAGTTGTATAAATAAATGGGAAAAAGAGGCAGTTCTGTGCAAGCAAACAGTGATGAATGTTTTGAAAAATGATCTTATAATTTAGCGAAAACATTTAAAAGAAGGGATAACTGACTGTTCGACTAGTGAGTTTTTTTACAAAAAAAAAAACGCCTCTGAAGTAAAATTTTTTCTGTAGAAAAGAGTCTACATAAGATACTTTAGCTAGACATTTAAACACACTTTTCTACGAAAAACATAACTTTGAAAGGCCTAAAATTTAAGACCCTAAAATTTCTCTCTTGTCTATTTCAAACTCCAAACTAAATCTCTAAATATTAGCACTAAACTGAAACAGAATTCTATACAAGGACCATTACAAGAGGAGTAAGAAACAAATTTTCCTCTCATGTCAATTTAAAGCTGTTGCTGTTGAAATGTCAGCCCATCCTTTAAAACGTACTTTTATTTTTCCGCATGTCTATCAGACTTATCGTTTGAATGGTTTGACTGCCTGCATGAAAGTATTTTTGTAGCTGCCATTTTTAATATTGTTGTTGTTGTTGTTGTTGTTCTATTTGTTGCTGTTACATCATCATACAAAATGTAAAAAAAAACATATAAAATACAATCAACAAACCAACAAGTAAAAGGCATCAAGCAAAAGATAAAGTTAAATTGTCATGTGAAGATAAACAGCTTTTAAAAGTAACCCTACACACAAACGCAAAATAGCTCAGCTATGCACACAAAGTCGCACATATACTCCACACACACACACATACACATACTGGCATAAACTCTGGTGCAGCTCCAAGAAGAAGGAGGAGTATCTAACATATCAAAGAAGAAGGACGAAAATGATGCGGTTGATGATATAAACAAAAGACAAGTCCAACAAGAAACGAAATACGAAACACATGGCTTTAAGTGATAAATTAAATTCAAATACATACGCACTCACACGCAAACACACACACACAAACACAAACACACACATGAACAGATATCTTCATTTAATCGTTACACATTCGCATGCACATCATTTTGTTTTCAATTCCTTATTTTTCTGCCACATTTTTACACAATTAATATGTTTGAAGCACAACAAAAGGTAAAAACGAAAAATAAAATATGCTGAAAAAAGCCAATAGAGCTTTTTGTTGCAAAACCAAATGCAATTTTTTGCCCTTTTTTGTAAGGAGGAAATACACACACAGAGGCCATACAAAGCCTTTAATGAAACATTTTACTGGGTGTGCTTGTGCCACTTTGAGCTTTCATATGTGTGTGTTCTACTCCCTAAAGGGGTCGTAGTCTTCACAATATTTACATATATATTAATAAGAAAATATTGTGGAGTAGAAAAGTCTAAAGAAGTTGCTTTAAAGATAATATAAGTTCTAGATCCTTTCCTAAATCTGACTACTCAAGGTCCTTTTCTCTATAGGAAAGTGTCTTCTTAAGACGATTTTCACTGTTGCTTTAGATTGTTTGCTGTATAGAAAAGTGAATTTTTAAGAGAGTTTTTTTTGACGATTTTCTCAATCGAAAAATATTTTCTCTACAGAAAATTAATTTTTTTGAGTAGTTTTCTCTTTGGAAAAGTCCTTTTATAAGATTATTTTCTCTATAGAAAAGAATATACAGCAGAACTTTTTTTAAGCAGCTTTTCTCTACAGAAAACTGTCTTCTTAACTTAATTTTCTCTATAGCAAAATATCTTTTTAAGACTTTTCTTATTATCCTTTTCTCTGTAGAAACATTTCTTAGGTTTTGTGCAGAAAAGTGCCTTCTTAGACTTCTTCTCAAATGTCTTAAGACCATTTTCTAGAAAAGTGTCCGCTTAAAAACTTTTTAATGTAATTTGCTCTGCAGAAAAGTGCCATTTTAAGCACGTCTCTTCTCTATAAAAGTGCCTTTTTAACGCCATTTTTTCTTCTGAAAACTTTTCGCTCTGTAGATAATACCAGTTTCTCTCTAGAAATATTTCTTTTGTTTTGTACAGAAAGTGACTTCTTCTTATATAGAAAATACGACCATTTTCTCCTTCTCAAATCCTTTTTCTCTACAGAAAAATGCCAACTTAAAATAAATTTCTCTACAAAGAAGTTTGTTTCTAGAAATGTGTCTTCTTAACGCCATTTTCTCTATCTCGTGTTTCTGCAGAAAATTGTATTCCTCGTACCGTTTTCTCCGCAGTATCATTTCTTCTGTTTTGTAAAGAAAAATTCCTTCTTAAGACTTTCAGATTTTTTTATCTACAAAAAAATTATATTTGAAGAATTTTTCTTCTCTAGAAAAAGTGTCTTCTTAACACAATTTCCCCCCCATAAAATAAAATTCGTCTTAGCCTTTTCTCTATATCAAAAGATCTTCTCAATGAAATTTTTTCTGTAGAAATAGATCTTCTAAAGATCCTTTTCATGTTAAGGTTCTATTTTATTAGGAATGTCTTATTAAGATTCTTTTTATATAGAAAAATCTCTGCTTAAAAATTCTTTCTGCCTTTTTTGTTGTTTCCTTACTATTCTTTTCCTAAAGACAAGACATTTTTCTCTACAGAAAAGCCACTCTCGGTATAGAAAAGTCACTCTACCTACAGAAAAGTCACTTTCCCAAGAGAGAAGTCATTTTTCCCTCTAGAAAAGTCTTTTTTCCCCAAAGAAAAGTAATTTTTCTCTGCAGAAAAGTTACTTTTCTCAACAGAAAAGTCAATTTTCCCCACGGAAAAGTAATTTTTTCCATAAGAAAAGATACTTTTCCATACAGAAAAGACACTTTTTCCTTCATAAGACAGATTTCGCTACAGAAAAGATACTTTGTTCTAAAGAAAATGAAGTTTTTTCTATAGAAACGACACAATTCTCTATATCAAAATGTCCCTTAAATCCTTTTAGAATAAATATTCTCAATACCGTTTTCTCTACAGAATAGTGGTAAGATCTTTCTTTTATTCTTTCTTCCTTGGCCTCCGCCAGCTTGTTTAGCAGATTCAAGCTCCTGTTAATTTATGAATCCTTTACTTTTATGTGATTTCAGTACGTTTATTGGTTGGTTGCGAATGTGCCGGGGTGTTTTCTAATTTTTTTATTTCTTTCTTTTTTTTGGTATCAACAAAAAAACAAACAAAACACACTGACAACAATTACAACATCAGCTTTAGCAAAAGTAAGAAACAACAAACATATTTTGTCGCTTTAAGGTGTGAGCTCAACGTCACTTGTGGAAAAATTATGCGTGCCTGGAGTGCTGTTTAGTTTGGCAACAAAATTCAGGTAAAAGAAAAATATTCTTCTGTTTAGCAGACATGAACTTTTACACACACACACATGCAAACATCTACATCTTTAGTTGTCTGTCTATGTTTTACTAAATGTGTGAAAATAATTTGAAAAATTTTAATTTTATAAAGTTCATTTTTTGTTGTTGTTGTTTTGTTTGGCTTAAAACAAGTTAAAATTTCACAATGTGCTTTGTAAAGTTGCAGCATGCTTGTGCATGTGTATGTGTTTGTAACTTTGTGTGTGTGTGTATGTGTGTGTGTTTGTATATATTATAATAATGAATATGTTAGAATCTATGTGTGCATGTGTGCGGTTTTGGGGTTTTATGTGTGATTGAGTGAGTGAAGTGCATGCATGTGATTGCACTTCAGTGTGTTTATGTCAAGTATTCACTTACAGCCTGTTAAACACTCAATGAAAAACAGTTTAGCAACAACAAGAACAACATCAACAGCAACACAAACATACAAGATAACAATTTAAAACTTTCGCATAAATTTTCCCTCATTTCACTTATATTCGCTTTCGTAGTAAAAACTTGTGGAGGAGTGCATTTTATTCTCTGTTTTTAAATAAATTTTATTAAAATCGGGAACAAATTAAATCTTCTCTTAATTCGCTACACTTTGTAATGAGTATGTTTTGACTAAATTGGCTTTAAATAAAGATTATTTTGTGGTTTCTAAATAGTAATTTTGCTTGTTTGTTTTTCGTTTTTTACCCCAAATGATAAATATTCATAGTTTTTAAGCACTTAAATATAATTTGCAGAGAAATCTAAGCGCACATACTTTCAAACACATACACACAGATCTAGAAACCACAAAATCCGCACACATACTTTTGCAGCAGATTGTTTAAAACACTTATAAAGAACCACAAGAAAATAATTACATTAATGTCATTCAATTAGTATTTTTAAGTGGGACTTTCAAGCGTTTTGATTAGCTGAAAATTATTTTTATAAACTGTTTGCCAATAATATTTCAAATTAAATTCTTTTACATAAAGTCTTGGTTTTTTAAGAAAAATTTCACTATAAAAATGTTATTGATTAACAAATTGTATGCCTTTTAAAAAAAGGGATTGTAAATGGATGAGTTCTGAGGAAAAAAACAATTAAAAAAAATTTACGCCCTTCTTCAGGAAATCTGAATGAAAAACTAAAGCTGTCGAAAAAAAAACGTTCCATTTTCTTTTATTATTAAATAAATTAAATATTTAGTTGCAACACAATTTAAAATCTTCTTGTTCTATTTATTTTTGGCACAATCATATAATCACAAATAATAATAATAATAATGTGCACAATAATTGTAGTCATGCTGACTAATTACGAATATAATTTCGAGTTCATTATTAACTAAATTTTGGGAAATTTTACAAACATTTGCAAGGCCGACACAATTTGCTCAATAACTTTAAAATATCACATGCCAGCAGACAGAGAAACCACAACAAATTAAACTAATAATTATAACTTTCAATATAAAATGGTTTAGAATAATTTTACAAATGGTCAAGCAACTAACTGGAAGAGCCAAACAAACAAACCAAACGGACAGGCGACTGTGAACATGAATGGCTGGCCGGCTGTGTGAGTTTTAACCCACAAAAAAGTGCCAAAACAAATTCAATTTATAAACTAATTAATATAAAATATATTAAAACAAATTGTCAAGAAGAAAAAGGAAAAAAAGGATGCAAAAAAGAATAACTAATAAAAATTATAAAAAGCCAGAATGTAAGACATCACAAAATTTACTAGTTTTATTTGTTATACAGAAATTAGTTTCAAATATAATTCAATTGCTGCTGAAGAGATTTTTACGAAAGCAAACACTTTTGTTGTGAACTCTTCCAATAAAGAAAATAATTACATTAACGAACGTTTAATAAATTCCATTTAATTATTTTTCTTGGAAAAATTTTTAATGAAAATTTCATCAAATCAAAAAAAATTCTAGCATGACTTTTTCGCAGAAAATTCTAGCAGAACTTTTTTGTAGAAAATTCCAGCAGTACTTTTTTAAAGAAAAGTTTTTGCAGACCTTTTTCTGTTAAAAATTTCGTGTTTAGTAAAAATTTTTTTAATACTTTTAGCTATAAAAAACGTCTATGCAGAATTGATTGCATAAAGTTTTTTCTTAATTAAAATGTAAAGTACAGACCACTTATTTAAAAAAAATATCAAGTAGAGACTTTCTACTTTCTTGCAGAGGCTTTTTTTAATTTGCTAATTTCTCACAAAAACCACTTTCATAAAAATAATTTCTTGCAAAGCCCCTTTTCTTTAAAAACATTGCTTACAGACTTTTTTCTATATAACAATTTCTTGCAAATTATTTTTTCTTTAAAAAAAATTTACAGCGGAGACTTTTTTACAAGAACTTTAAAACATTTTTTTGCAAAGTTTTTCGACGAAAAATTTATTGATGTGAAAGTTTTTTCTTTTTAATTTCTTTCTAGAAAAAACGATTTTTTGTGCTTAGAAGACTTTACAGAAAATATTCTTATACTTTTCCTAAAATAAAATTTACAAGAATTTTGTCAACAGAAAAATTTTTCATTTACAAAGAAAAATTTTTTAGCAGGTGCAAACTTCTTTTAAAAACTCCTTTGAACGGAAAGAAATTTTTTAGAGTATTTTTTATATAGAAAATTTGCTTAATCTTAAACAAAAAGTATTTCAGAAAAACTTTTTATAGCTTTCTAGTAAAATGTCCTTCAGAGATTTTTCATAGGAAAAAATTATTTTTTTTTTAATTTCCTATATTTTTGGAGGTCTTGTCGAAAAATTGTGGAAGGTAGTTTTTCTTATAATTTTTTTTAAAGCTAATTTCCTTAAGGAAACATTTATAGTAGTTTTTTCAAGAAACATATAAGAGCATTTTTTCAGATACTTTTTGGTACAGAAAGCTTTCTGCTTATATTTAATAAATTCTAAAAAAAATATTCTTAAATATTTCTCTGCAGAAAAATATTTTGTATTATTTTATATTCAATAATTTTGTGTGCATATTTTTCTGTTGAAAAATTTCATTTAAAATCCTTTTTACAAAAAAATTATTCGAAAACTTTATATAGCTTTCTAGTAAAATGTCCTTCAGAGATTTTTCATAGGAAAAAATTATTTTTTTTTTAATTTTCTATATTTTTGGAGGTCTTGTCGAAAAATTGTGGAAGGTAGTTTTTCTTATAATTTTTTTTAAAGCTAATTTTCTTAAGGAAACATTTATAGTAGTTTTTTCAAGAAACATATAAGAGCATTTTTTCAGATACTTTTTGGTACAGAAAGCTTTCTGCTTATATTTAATAAATTCTAAAAAAATTTTCTCAAATATGTCTCTGCAGAAAAATATTTTGTATTATTTTATATTCAATAATTTTGTGTGCATATTTTTCTGTTGAAAAATTTCATTTAAAATTCGTTTTACAAAAAAATTATTCGAAAACTTTATATGATTTGAAAAACTTTTCTAAAAGCTGGTTTACTAAATTTATAAATGGAACATAATTCTTCGATCCGGAAACGTAAAACTACGAAAAACATGTGACATGTGTTGTTTCTTGTTATAAAAAATGAACTTAATTTTTTCGAATAATTTGTTTTAAAGAAAACATTAATATGATATTAAAGGGATTTGTTTCTTTGCTTGCTTTAGTAATTGCAACAAGTAATTTAAACAAAGAAATGTTGAGTGTGGTGTACTTCACACAAAATAATTTCCATTAATGTGAAGATATTTCAGTTTTCGAAGTTTCGCCGAACTTGTATTTATTAAAATTGTTACGAATTTAAAGAGTTAACTTGGTTGTAAGAAAATGTATACATATAATTATTTCTACATTATTTGATGACAACAATGGAAAACTTTGCTAAGAGTATTATATGATAATATTTATTTACGATCCTGCATACACAAACACAAGTAAATTAATATTTCCAAATGATATAAACACAGATAGAACCAACCAGGTTCTTGTTAAGGATGTGGAATATAATTTTAATTGAAAGTCGGTTGGATGCTTGGCTGGTTGGTTGGTTGGTTGTGCTTGTTTTAATATATTTAAATGAGCTGATGTGAGGGTATGTAAGAACACACACGCACACACACACAGCCATACATATATTTCACAAAACATTGATTCTGTAGGCATCTAAGTATTTAAGGGCTTTCCCTTTTACCATAATATTTAAATGCGTAGCTTATGTGTGGGTATGTGTTTGTTTTCTGTTATTGTATTAGTTATTTTTGTAGATGTTGTTGTTTTTATGGGTCCTTGTTCGTACGTTTGTTTATTTGTTTGTTGTTGACAACCACAAAAACGCAAAATTTACAACAACGACGACAATAATAACATTTAATGACAACAAGATATAAAACAGCAATGATTGAAAACAACAACAACAATAATAATAATAACAACAACAATAAGTAAAAAAAATATTCACAAACAATAGTAAAAACACGCAGCCAAAAGGACATTTGAACAGAACGCTAAAATGTTGTTCGCATTAGAAATGAGAATAACGAACGATGAGAATAATAACAACAATTTGTGTGCGTGTGTGTGTGTGCGTCTGTATGTGAGTTTGTGTGTATGTTTTTTTTGGCAATAATAATTTTCACATGTGAGCGTCTAATTGGAAATTTAATTATTTTATGCGCTAATACACATGCAGATTCATCTACTCACACACGTGTAATCGTTTGTATGCGTAAATTCAGGTAGGTGTGTCAAAATGTGTGTGTTTACACACGGACTTTAATTTAGATAAGTGTAGTATACATTTGTACAATAAATTTGTTTAGCACATGGCTCGATGAAACCAACTGAACAATTTGAGCAACAAAATAATCCTTATAAAATTATTACTTAACTTTTACATGTTTCTGGTCGTTAATTTGTTTAAGCTGGACGCTGCTGTGAATATAATTACGAGAGTTTTATTCAGCTATCAGATTAGTTAGCAGAACAATTTGTTTTGATGGGGCCTGATGTTTAGGCATAAAAATATAATATAATTTAATTCTTATCAGAAAAACGTTATAATACCTGAAGTTGCTTAAGATTTTTTTTTGATAACAAAAATAAAACTTTTATTTCTAATTAAACTGCAATAAACAAAAACATTTTAAAGAAAAATTATTATTTAAAATATTTAGAATTTAAAACTAAAAAAAATTGTAAATTGCATTTATTTTAAAAACTTTAATCCTTACGACATGCTCATCATTCATTCGGTCAATATCTTAAACAGCCCCCTTAATGCTTAACTATAATTAATATTTTTTTACACTTTTCCAACACTTTTCTTACATAATAAAAAAAACGCCACTAGTTCGATTGTAATTAAATTAATATTTAATATTAAAAACTCCACCAGTACGTATGATTAATTTTAATTTTTGTTAAAATGTATTAAAACTTAATTTATTTTGTTATTATAAAAGCTATGGCTAGAAAGTAGGCTAATATCGTCGAACAATTAAAAATTAATTTAAGATATTCTATTTCAATACAATAATGAGAAAACTATGAGGTTCGTAAGCGATGGGCAACAAATTTTTGTATTTAATGTTATTATATTACTGCTTCTACTAATTAAATTATTTTTACCACTAAACTAAAATCTAAATTCTATACATATTAAGCAAGTGGAGTATTTATTTCTCCTTTCTGCTCTCAAATATTAAAAAAAAAATGAGGCTTCCGGATATTAAATTGTTATCTATGTAAATGTTTCCGAAAAATACATCTCAATTCAAATTTGCATCAAAAACATTTTAAACCTTAAAGAGATAAAGTAAAGAAAAGTCTTAATAATTCTAGTATTCTTTAATGCGATATAAGTCGGTGAAATATCTGATATTCCTCACTCATGCATTTAATAAAAAAAAAGTAGAAACAAACAGGTTAAAGGACGTTGACGATGTTGTTTATAGAGACCATCAAAACATTACTGTCCGATCTGCAAGTGCATTGAACTCCAGTTCATTGCAGCTCTTAATAATAATTAGTTTATCCAGCGGTCGACTCAATCGACCGCATTCTAGAAATTAATATTAAACATTTACATAAATACATACGATAAAATACAAAAACAAAAAACATTCTTAATAAGCAGTTTAAAAATCTGTCTCATTTCTATGCAAAAGCAAATTGGACAAACACACATGTACATTTTGTTTATATTTCAAGTTGAAGCTGTTTACATGCATGTGTAAGAAGTTTACATATGTTAGTAGCGACTTTAAACGCTTATAGCTTCCTAAATACCGAACCGATTTGAATAAAATTGAGATTGTGCACATCTACATATTTATGTAAAACCCCGTTTGAAAACATATAAATCTTTTCCAAATCGGTTCAGTATTACGGCCGTAAAAGCGATCTAAAGAAACCTATTAATAATATAGATAATTTAAAATATTAACAAATTAATTTCTAAATTCAGTCCGCAAACTCGACCCAAATTATATTTTATTTTCATTTATTTTATTTAGTTTTCTATTCTTTGTATTGTATTTTTTGTAGTTCATTTTATTTTACTTTATTGTATATTATTTTATTTTCATTTAATTTATTTTCTTTTCTATTGTTGTATGGTATTTTATTTTATTTTATTATATTTTATTTTATTTTATTTTGTTTTGTTTTATTGTATTTTATTTTATTTTATTTTATTTTGTTTTATTGTATTTTATTTTATTTTATATTATTTTATTTTATTTTATTTTCATTTAATTTATTTATTTATTTTATTTATTTACATATTATACTTATAACTAAATTATTATTATAATGTAAAGATAGAGAAGACCTATGACATCGATGGTCTTAAGCTCTGGGTTAGATTGTTTTAGGTATTTGATTGAAAGATTAATATTGTCACCGGTCATTGTAGTGTTAATTAATTGGAAAAAGTCTTTCTTGTTTAGTATTGTATTTTTAAAATTTGTTCATGGGAGGACAATTTGAAAATAGAATAGAAGTTATTCTTTTCGAAATTTAGATTTCAAGAAATTTTTAATGTCATCTCCAGAAAAATTCGGTGTATTGTATTTCATTTTATTTTATTTTATTGAATTTTATATTATTTTCATTTAATTTATTTTTTATTGCATTTTATTTGATTTGATTTCAACTGACATTTTTATTTTACTTTATTTTATTTGATTTTTCATTTTAATTGATTTTTATTTTATATTCCTTTTGTTTTATTTTATTTGATTTTACTTTATTTTAATGTAAGTTATTTTAATTTATTTTCTTCTATTTTATTAAATTAATTTCTTTTGTTGTTGTGTCATTTTATTTTATTTTGTTCAGTTTTATGGTATTTTATATTATTTTAATATTATTTAAATTTATTTTATTTGATTTTATCACAATAGTTTTGTTATAATTTTGTAATGTTGTATTTTTTTATTTATTTTGTTTATCTTAAATAGTTTTTTTATTTAACTTTATTTTATTTTATATTTATTGTGCTAATTCTTCTTAAAACTTTTACTTCTTTATAGCTGGACACATTATTTAATTTAACCAACAGAAATAACGACAAACTTGCAAACAATTTGTTGTGTATTTGTGTGTCTGTTTTGCAATGCAACTAAATTATGCGTATGACAGAAAGAGGTCTAAACATGGATGTTTGTATATATTTTTGTTCGTATGAATGCGAATGTATGTAACAAAAACATTTATGGTGAATGTTTATTTATAAAAGCAAAATGGTTGTCACACATAACAAACCATGGTCGTTGTACACAAAATATTATAAAATATTCACACATACACACACACACGCATACACACATATGTATATGCACGTACCCACTGAGCCACCAATTTGAACAGACAACAATGCTCAAACACACGGATATATGCATGTGTATGTGAACACATGAGAATGCTTAACCAAACACTAATACAAATTTACAAAATACCAATTGTTTATACATTGTTAATTGTAAATGGATGTTCATACGTATGCTATTAAGCTTTTATGCTTGTATGTGTGTTTAAGGACTTTCATGTGTTCAAGTATTCGTTTTGTGTTTAATGTTTGCCTTATTTTATTTTTTTATTTTGTGAGAAGGATGTTGTAATATTCCAAAATTTTCATTATTACATTCGTGTTATTCTGAATAATGAGCAAAAATATTTTAGAACATTTAATGTTTCCTACATTTATACGAGTGCAGATAGATAATAATAACCACACTCATGTTAAATACGTACACACCCTCAAATATGACTACAGCAAAAACAACAGCATAAAGCTTTTTTCTAACATTTGTTGGAAAATATTTGGCAAAATAAAGGTTTCACAATACACAGAAGTTGGTTTGGCTCAACCACGCTCTAGAAAGGAAAATTATTACAAGCCAAAGACTGCTTCTTGTATTTCTATCACACAACCTATTAAAGAACACTTTGCGCATAAGAAATGCTCTTATAAACTACAAGTATAAATTCAATAATTAATACAACAACTTTAGTTGAGAGAAAGTGTGCCAAATGCCAACAATGAAGAAACCCAAGCACTTCTCTGCAACAGCTGGGGTGTTGTGTAACGCATTGTTCAGCTTGTTTGCAAGACTTTGTTACAAATTGTATTAAAGTGTGAGAGATGAGAACATGTTAAGGAAACACCCATAAATAGTTAACACTGTTGTTTGGTGTTGCTGAAATATTGTTACATATTTCGGTTGTTTTCCGTATTTACGTTGTAACGAAAGCTAAAAAGTGCGGTAAAGAGTTAATAAAAAGGGTTTGGAATAAAAGTGGAATTAATTTTTATAATATAAAAACCCTTTTAAAAATTTATGGCAAATAGATGCCAATTGTTTTAGTAAAACTTTGAAAGTTATTGATTGAGGCTTGAGTTTTTTGGTTTAAATTACTAATTAGAATTAATTATTAAAGCTTTTGATTAAAATTATTAATTAAAATTATTACTTAAAATTATTAATTAAAATTATTAATTAAACTACTAACAATAAATATTGAATTAATTAATTTATTTAAATTATTGCTTCAAAACATACACCAAAATAATTAATTTAAATTACCGTTGATTAGAATTAATAATTGAAAACATTAATTAGAATTTTGATTAAAACTTTTAATTAAAATTATTAAATAAGAATTATTAACTAAATCTAATTAAAAGAGTTCATTAAATTACTTATTAAAATCATTAATTTATTAAAAATTATTAATAAAAATTTTTAATTTGAATCGTCGATTGAAATTATTAGTTAAAATTATTAATTAAACTAATAATCACAAATAATGAATTAATTAATTTATTTAAATTATTGATTCAAATAACTAATTAAAGTTATCGTTAATTAGAATTAACAATTAAGAACATTAATCAAAATTATTAATTAAAATTTTTAATTAAAATTTTCAATTAAAATATTTAATTAAAATTATTAATTAAACTATTAACTAAAAGTAATAATTAAAAATAGTTAATTGAATTTCTTATTTAAATCATTAATTTATGTAAAATTATTAATAAAAATTTTTATTTCTAATCGTCGATCGAAATTATTAATTCTAATCATTTTTTTAATTTTTTATTAAAATTGTTAATTAAATTAAGTGTTGATTAAAATTATTGCTCACTGAGCAATCATTAATCAGGTTATGCCACAGTTTTCGTATAAGCCAAAACTAAATATGTTTCATTGCTGACACCAATAAGTTTTGCTTCTATAAAAAAGTGTACCTCTCATCAGCATCCTTGGTGTTTAAATTTGCCTTTCATGTACGCGCTGGTATGTGATAAATTCTTTGTTTGTTTTTTTTAATTTCTACATTGTTCAAGTATCATATGCACAGTTTTGTGTAGCAAAAATTTACTCTATATTAATTGTATGCTTTGTGTTGCATACTTTTAGGTATCTTTTGTAAAGCACCTTGTGTGCCGTGGTTGACAAAAACAAAAATAAAGTTGCTTAAACATTTATTCCACAGCCGCCCGCCTGTGTGTGTGTAGGTGTGTATTTCTATAAGTTTTATTAGCAAAAAAAACAAAACAATATCAACTTTATTATTTTCATTATTTTGATTACAAATAACAAATGTTCATTACAACCACAGTTTCTTCTTTATGTTCAATAGAGTTTGTCATTTGTATTTTATACATAAAACATTTATTTATGTTTTTGTTTAATGTGTTTCTCTGTGTGAACGTAATTGTGTGTTTTTATCTATGCTTTGTATTTCAACAGCAACACAAAGAACCCAACAACAATTTAACCGTTTTCATGTGCATTTTTGAACAAAAGAAATTTTAGTGATAATTATTTGGCACAAAAATTCCACACAAAAGCAAAAGCAAAAAAAAGAAAAAAGATTAAACCGAAAAGCGCTGTCAGTTGTACAATTTTGTGGATGAGTGATTGAATGTACAAATTAGGGCGGCATAAAATTTGGAAATAAAATTTAAAGTACAAAATAAAATATTTGTGCAACTTACAAACCTATGTATGAGTTGTATGTTGTATAAATGCTGTTGCTAATTTCTGTATGTTTAGAAAAATGTGTTTTTTAGTAATTGCCAATATATATTATTAATAGGCAAAAACGTCTTTTGAGATTCCTTTTACTGCCATAATACTGAACTGATTTCGGAAAGATTTATATGTTTCAATGGGAATTTTGCATAGATGTACACAATCTATAAGCGTTTGCACTTGCTAACAACACATGCACAACTTATTGCACATGCATGTGTCACTTCAAGTTGTAAAATAAACAATGTATTTGTCCAACTTCCTTTTGAGTAGATGCGAGACATAGTTTTTTCTATATGTATTTTGTAATAAGAGAGAGAGAGATAAGTAAGAGAGTTTTAAGTTGTTTATTTATAATGTTTTTTTTTGTTTTTGTACTTTATCCTATATATTTATGTAAATGATAAATATTTAATTACTAAAATGCGGGCGATTCGCCGTCGACCGCTGGATACACTAGTATTATTTATTCCACCATTATTCATGTTTTATTTTAGCCCAAAATTTTTTATTAAAATTGGCCTTAAAATTAACGCCAATTAATTTTATATATTTTTTCATTTTGACTGACTGCACTGTGAAGCCCTGTGAAAACTATTTATTTTATTCAATCCTGTAGCTTTCAAATATATACATATGTATGTACTCGTATGTGTACTTTATTTGCAAAAGGGTTTTTAATAAAATTGTCACACTAGACGTATGATTGTTATTAATTTTATTTTTCATTTACTTTGCATGAACAGTCAATAATGAGAACACTAAGGCAGGGCTCGAATCGTCATATCCGTAACTCGCCACTTAAAAATACACTTTAAAGATTATTTCATACGTGAACGTACTGTATTTTTAAAAAATTGCGATGACAACATCCTTGATCGTATGACCGAACGTGAGAGTTTTACGAACGATCATGCGTTAGCAAAAATATGTTCGAGTGTAAATAAAAGCTTCTTAAATTTCATAATAAATGTAAATTAAATACAAATCAAAATTGTTCGCAAGGAAAAGGTGCAACCAACTGGTGTCAATGCAAGAGTACTCAAAAGTGTACTCAGCGCTAAGTGAAGCTGTTATTGCATTTGGGTGTATTTTTATCAAACGTAATCGTTTTTACAAATCTGTAAGGGTCATGGATTCATCGCTATCACTTGAAATGATAAAACGAGTGGTGTCTTAAGGACACCGATTACAATTATGTTAATCAGCTGTATGCTTTATATTTTCTGTCAACACGCAAGTGTTGAACAAACGCACCGTAAGCTGTTCCAAAAAGGGTGAAAATCGCAACAAAAAATTTAAAAAAGACTAAAAAATCACCGTAAAAAATATTTACAAAATTTTAGTTATTGCAAAAAATATTAAGCTTTTTTATAAATTAAAAGTTAAGTTAAATACAAGTTAAAGTTTTTGCTTCAAGATAAATGAAAGACTTGATATCAAATAGCTGAATTTATTAACATATTAATTAAAATAAAATCACAATTCATTATTTCATTTTCGTTTATTTTGCTATCAAAAATATCCATTTCGTCTTTGCAATCAGGCCACAAAACAGTTGTAATAAAATATGTATTGAGATTTTTGGTATTATCCCGTCGAATTTATTTTGCTTCAAACATTTAAAGGCAGTTGAAAGGCACTTTAAAATTTTAAACCGTATTTAATATGTAGTAACGCATTTACTGAATTTAAAGATAAGCGGTTTCTCATTTTTGTTTTAAACAAATTTACCAAACTAAATGTTCTTTCAACCCCAGCGGTAAAAATACATGGTTGCTTAAAACGTACTATTTGCGCTTGAAAGAATTATCCGATTTTTGCAAATAAACACATTTCTCAGTTGTACAAAAAATCACAAACAGCACTGAGAGAAATTGTAAAAAGCCCTGTAAATACCCGCGCGTATCAAGAGACAAAAAGCACCAAAAAATACCCGAAATGCACCAAAATGTCATAACTGCAACACGAAAGAATACGTGTTCGTTATACGTCGCTTTTGCAACTGACAACTAAATTAAAATACAGGTCCTCTTATGAGCTTTGTCCCATTCCGTACCTCTCCATCAACGCAAAGTCCTAAAGTTGGGCAACTTTTAACGTACGTTGATTAGCTTTTTTTATTTATATTTTTATGATGTATGGTGACAATATTAAATTAAATAAAATTACAATTTAAATAAACTCCAGCATATCCTCGAATTCTATTGAATTTATGTACTTTAACCAAATCAATCTGGGGGCAAATTATGGCATTCGATATCGAACGAAATCCCATACAAAATTTTTTTAATTTGTATGGAAATTTCGTTCGATATCGAATGCCGTAATTTGGCCCCTGATTTAATGTCCGTCAATAAAGTACTCATTGTGTCAACCTCCTACGCCGTTATTTTAATGTCAGTTGATAAAAGCAACGTATATCATACGATGGATTCTATGGCCTTAAGTCATAATTATGCCATTCAGTTCATACAATTGACGTAACACGCAATTTTATTTCGATCGATTGTCGATACGATCACAAATGTGACGATTCGAGCGCAATATTTTTTTTAACTCACCCGGCAACTTTTTAGTTTATTTTGATTAGTTACTTATTATTATCTGGTTTTTTATGGCAAGTTTCAGGCTTAAAATAATTTATTAACATACAAATCGTCCTTTAAATATGTTATATTTTGAAACACTACAACTCATAATGTAGTATTGGCAGAAAATTGCTTAATTATAGCCTTCAAAGCTTGAATATATCTCCGCTATATTAAAAACTTTTATTCTTATTATCGTTACAGTAGTTCTAAATGTGCTCTTAAATTTTCCCATAACTTTGGTCGCACAGTGCGTATGATTATTATTAATTAAAACCTGAATCTGAGAAATCGCTATAACTTTTTTATAGGACCAATATTTTGTTAAATTTTAAATTAAAAACGAAGGAAAATAAATAAAAGATTTTAAGGAAACACTCTCTTCTCACCAGAAGTTTTATAAAAATAAGTCTTTAAAGGAAAAAAAGTAATAATTGACTACATAATTTTGTTTACACTTGTACATAAAAAAAAGAAATTTATTAATAATTCAACACGAAATTAAGGATTTGTGTAACAAAAAGCAAAATCACGAGAACCAAGAATCAAACAAAAAGTCCCACAGCAGCAATATAAATAGAATTGAAATTTTAAATTGCTTTAACATTTCAGATAAAAGAACATAACTTTTTCATTTATTTATTTATTTGAAACCAATAACTTTAAATTATCTGTAACGCTATTTTTATAAAATTCGATATACAAATATCAATTCAGCCATTTAACTTTTAACAATAAACATCTTTTTTTCATAATTAGCTTATGAAATTGAACAAAAGTCTATATAAATCAATTAATAAAAAAAAAGAGAAATTGAAATGGATTTAATTTTTGTAATTTGATAATTAAATAAATTAAAAACAATCAATACTTCACATTTTACGATCAATATAATCAAATGAATTGTAATTGAATTGTATTGAATGAAATTGTAAATTAAGCTCGTTTATTCACAAACTTAAAGCAACAATAGAAATTTTAAAATAAAAAAAAACATTAATAAATAATTTACCATTTACAGCATAAATAAAATAATGTCATGCAAGCAATTTTTATAATTTTTATGGCTCATCGAATAAAAATTTAAATGGTAAAAAAATAATATGTACATGAAATGTTTTAGCAAAACTTTTATGAATAACAGATTTACAAAAATTAAAGTTTTTAAAGAGTTTTTTATTAAATTAGTTCACCTCTTGTTTAAATTAAAAACATAATAGCTGTTGAAAACTAATTAAACTTTAATTGAAATTGGCATTATAATCGCAGTTAAAACGTTCTCATAATTATTAATTAACAAATAATTATTGAAAAGATGAAGTGACAAATGCGCGTTAATTAATTGCAAAAAGCAAGCAAAACAAGGAGCCTAATAAATGGTTGCAGTAAAACTTAAAAGCGCAAAGAAAATAAAACAAAAATGATTTAAAAACAAATTAATTAATTGAAATTTATTAAGCCAGAAACAAAACTTTTTGAAATTCATCGAAATAAGATAACGAGACCCGTCGCGAATAATAAATTTAATAATAAATTAATTAAGCCAGAAATTAATGATGTTTGCGGCGGACTCACCCCTTTTTTTTATCTTGGACCAGCACTCAGGGGATGACCCCTACACATGCAATGCATTGTTAGTGGAAAGGGATAGTGATAGATATGAAAGGAGGTGAAACTTCATTCGTTCTTTACAACTCTGCTTTTTTTCTGCACGTTTATTAGTAGAGCAGTGTTGCAGCGCCTCTGGTGACGAGGAGGACATTACTAGTTTTGAAGCTGTGTATAGTTTAGTAGCCACTTCTTTTATTAATTTTTATTTTACTTCGCCGTTGATTGTGCTACTCAGTACCAACAAGGAGGGCGCTCTGATGTTACATTGGAATTAGTATCAGCTGAAGTTGGTACTGTTTAGTGACCAGTGTGACCATGCCTTCGCCACTGAAACCTTCCGCCAACAACTGATACAAAGGCACACCAATGCACATAAGAGAAATGCGTGGTGTTTTTATTTCATGACTCTGTCTGACACTGGGTTTGAACCCAGGTCCTTCGGTTTGTAGTCAACGTGCTTACTACCTGAGCCAGCGCCACCCACTAGTTATAACCCCTCGAGTTATGTCGTTGTTTCAATAAATAAGCGTAAAGTTAAAACATCCTATACCAAAAAATTTGAATAGGAAAATAATTCATAACGATTTTTTTCGACTGTCCTGAGTTCTGAGCATTTTGAAAATTTTGTAAAAAAGATTTTTTGTAGCAAATAAATAAAAAAAAATTATTAAAATAATTTTTGTGTTTTTTTAAATTTCGCAATCGAGCTCGCGTTATTATTTAAGTTTCGCCAGAACGTGTGATATCAAGAAATTCTTTGGAAAAAAGTAGGTGCATTCCCATTTTGATTTCCATTATAATGATTTTTCCGCTATTTGCATTTTCGAAATAAAAAGCGGATTTTCGAACAAACAAAAAAACGTGTTATAAAGAATTTTATTTAAAAACTCATTCACAGCAATTAAAGGAAAACAAAACTTTTTATTTCTTTCATTGCTGTGCATTTTTTAAAAATCAAGTTCGAATTATTAAATGAGTTTAACCAAAAATGCAATTTTTTTAATATAATTTAATTTAATATCTATTAATTAACTATAATTAATAAATTTTTTAATTTCGAAATTAATTTCGAATTTTCGAACATACCCAGAAGTATATTATGTAATACATTTTATAAAAAAATCATTTACAGTATATATAAAAACCAATAACTTTTATATTTATTTAGATTTTGTAAAATTTTTTAATATTCGAAATCAATTACGAATCATTAAACTAGCTTAAAAAGTTTATAGTTTTAATATGTAAAAATAAATAAAGCTTATTTCTGTTTTCAATAATTAATATGCATATTTTTAATTTTTTCAAATTTCGAAATTATTGTCGAATTTTCGCACATGTGAAAAATATGTTATACAAAAAATATGATTGAAAACCCTCTGATATAATATAGATTATTTCTTGCATTTTTCATACATTCGAAAACGAATTCGAATTATCTAATATGCTTAATAAAAGTTTTCATTTTCGAACGTACATAAAAACATCTGACGTCAAGAAAGTCATTGAAAAATATCGGTTCATTTGTTTTTAATTTTTTGAAATTAATTTCAAGTTTTCGAACATACGCAAAAACGTGATATATAAAGAATTTTTGTAATGAAATCATTTACAAGTTGAGAAAAACAAAAACAATATATGTTCATTTCATTTTTGCGAGATTTCGAAATCGAGTTCGAATTATTAAGCGATCTTTAAAAATTGTAATTTGTAAACCTACATCTCTTCCTTATTTCTGTTTCGAATATTTAGTGTGAATTTTCTTCATCTTCAAAATTTCGAATTTATATTCTAATTTTCGAATATACCTAATAAGTTCTTTATAAAAAATTAAATTCCCAAAAGTTCATTAGAACATTTAGAGAACAAAATATCTATGATGTACATAACTTCTGGTATTTTTCATATATTCGAAATCAAGTTCGAATTATTAAATGTGCTTAATTAAGTATTTTATAAGCCTGACACATCTTGCATTAGTGCACTACATCATCGATATTTTAATCCTTTTCTCAATTGTCTTGCAACTTTTAATTAAATTTGTAATCAACATTCCAATATTTGTTTTTGGCCGAATTGAGAATTTAATATAGCATAATTTTAGGCAGCCTAACAAACTTCGTAGACCCTGTTATCTTTTCTTCAACATGACACACATCCATGAACATTTGTGTGTTTAAGATTTGGCATGTTTGCACATTGTATGTCTTGCATAATATTTTATTAAACATTTTTCAACAAATATTTATTTAATCATACGAGTATCTTATATTCCTTGGCAAAAACTAACATCTTAATATTCTAAATTATTATTAGTTTTGTAATAAAATTACAATCTGCAATTGTTCAAACAATAGAATATGTACAATAAATACATTTACAATGTTTAATAATCTTTATTGTTTGAAATAATATTATTAAATATTCAATAACACTAACAGGACAATAACTCTCACTGTCTCTGTCTCTGCCTCTTTTTCGCAAGATGTGCACAGTCAAATAACAAAATATAGATGTGTGTGTGTGTGTGTGTGTATGTATTTAAATCTATTTACATAAATGTTTCTAAATTTCAATAATTTGTATAAGTGTTTGTGTGTGTATGTGTATTTGCAATTTAAATAAAATTTAACTAAATAACGTTATAAAAGTTTTTACTTAAAAAAAGAATATTTAAGTTGCAATTAGATTAAAACACACACACACTCGCATATTTAAAAGTGTATGTGTGAGTATAAAGGTTACTCAAATTTTATATATTAGTAATTTAATGTTTAATTTGTAACAAACTGAACTGAACTGAAATAATAAAAACAACAATAGCATTATTTCAAATAAGACATAATCAGTTTGTCATAAGTGTCAAAGGATTTGATTTAAGTTTAATTACAAAAAAATATGTGTATGACACAAATGACAACAGCAAAAATATGAAATTAAATCCAATCAGATTTAAAATAGATAATTTATGAACATATAAGTTTGTACAACAAAATTTTTTCTTGAGTAAGAATTTTAATTAAACATTAAGAAAAACTATAAAAAATTCTTACAGAGCTGGAGAAAAACTATAAAAATTTCTAAAATTTTATTTATGTACATTTTTTTCATTTTTTGTATTTGTGTTTGTATTTTCGAATAAAGCTAAAGTTAATTGCATATTTTCTTAGAGGCTTAAAAAAATTCGAAATTAATTTAAAAACTTTGAACTAAAATAAATATGGAAAAATCTTTCAATTTTCTGAAGTGATCAGGGACGTTATAACTTGAAGGTATTTGTCATAAGTTAAGCACTTATTTGCCAATTTTTGTGCATTTCGAAAACATTTTTGAATCTTTTCAAACTCGTTTTAAAATTCCAAAAAAAAAATTTTTTTGAGAACTGAGTTGTGAATGAGAAACGAGTAACAATCATAAAGCGACACTTTTAAGGTAAAGCTTACTTAGAAAGCAAAAAAAATTAACGACGATAAGCTTTGAACCATTCTGATAAGTCTTCCTTTATTTAATTATGTAGATACGATTTTCACGGTGCATGCATGTAAGCCAAACTCCTTTTAAGACTAACGAGCAGGGAAACATTAAATATGCAATTGCATTTTTTTCCTGGAGCAGCCTATGGAGGGGAAGACAAAATATTTATCCATCTCACAAGATTCTGTGACTTTTGACAACGATTTTTTAGTGCATATTTTTGCATATTTTATCTTTTGGAGCATATTTTAACCTTAAGAACATATTAGTAAATTTTTTTCATTTTCCATAAAGTAAATTCGATATCCCATTTTATATCCCATTTTTTTAATATACTGACACATTAAGTCTGTACACTAAACTTCTTTTAAGGCTGACAAGCCGGGAAACATTAAATATGAGGAAAGGATTTGTTCGTTACCAGTGTTGCCAGCAATGAAACTACTAACAATTCAAATAGGTAAAAAAATGAAGCTAAAATGTTATACTCCAGAGAATCAAAATGGTGAAGGAATGATAATGCTGCTTTATTGTAATTAAAAATATTACGCTGTACCTTTGGGATATTAAAATTCTTTAGTTTTAGCTCATAGTTGAACTGTTTAATTCTAGTTAATATAATTATAGTTATTTTTTTAGTTTGTTTTTATATAAAAAATTCATTTCGTTTCCAAACGAATGGTTGAAACAGAATAGAAATTTTGGTTTTGATTTTTTTCTGTTAATTTCGAAATCAAGTGTAAATTTTAAAAGACACCAAAAAATCTTCAGTTGTTATATTTTTCCAAAATCCGATATAAAAATTAAGATTGAACTGGGATTTTAGTTCAATTAATTTCGAAATAAAGTTTATAGTGGAGTTTCCAGAATCAATATGGTAAAATTCACTGCAAAATTTCTCAGAAAACACTCAGTTGTATTGAGAAATTTTCATTAAAAAAAATTTACTCAAAGCGACGATCTGGATTGTGGAAGCCGCTTTTAAATTGAAAATACTAATAATAAATATCAAGAATATATTCTAGATAGTGTTATGACCTGGTTAAAGAGTTTCCCTTTTATTTTAAAATATAAAAAAAAATTAAATTAAAAAAAAGAATTTCGATACACAAGAATTTTATCGATTGAAATATGTAAAAGCTTTGTTTTAATTTGTTTTTTCAATTACATATATAAATTTCATTTACTTCTATAATATAAATTGAGTTCTCAGCTTTTAAATAAATATTTTACTTACTTTTTTGTACAAAGAATTTCAATTTTCAGCTAATCTGCAAAGAAATTTTAAGGCATTTTCATTAATATTCATAAGTTATTTTAAATAACAGAATTATGAGTAAAGAAATACATATTCTAAAAAGATAATGAATACTAAAATATTCAGCCAAATAACTTGACACATGACCCTAAACATGCCATGTTATAAATATAATAAAAATATAATTTATAAAAAGATTTTAAACTTTTTTTCTATTTTAACTTAAAACATATTTGCAACATATTAAAAATTCAAACAGATTATTCGCAAACAATAGCTTTAAAAACCTAAAAATTTCACAAAACAAAAGCAAAAAAAAAATCTTATAAATATTAAAAAAAAACCTTTAAAACTTTTTAACTAAAACAGCAATTACAAACTCGCATTCAGTTACAAGGTCAAGCGCAGTCAAGCAAAGATTGAGCGAGCAGCTTAAATATCTTTCAAATGCAACTGAATTTCAAATCTAAAACACTCACATAAATACTGATATTGCAAAAATATTTTAATTTCAAGTAATTTTAAGTTAACAGCTGTTTAAAAAGACTTAACACAATACCGCCAACCAACAAATAAAAAATGAGAGCCAGGGGAATAACAGACGCGCCTGCGCAGCTACAGTGTTGTTTGTCAACTTGTAAAACGCGTCTCTGCTAACACTTGTAACGAGCAGCCAACAAGCAGCTTAGGTTTGTTGGCTGATTGTTAAACTTGGTTTTATATTTATTGCATGTTCAAACGTGCTTACGATACGGGTTTCGTTCAATTTTTGTGTGGCTTTCTGTGGCTGTTTGTCTTTGTCTTACGATTTGACTTGAAACAAAAGTGTTTGTAGAAAAAAAATTTAAAGTAATCATACTATAGAACAGGTTGTGTTTTATTGGCATACGAAAAAAATAATAATTATATGTAGAAAAAAATCAAAATAAACATGAAATAAATATACTTAAAGAAATTAGTTTTTTTTATCGTAAAACTTAAATGTGTTTAAAGTAAATGCCTTCAAAATCAATGAAATTTAAAACAAAAAATACTAAAAATAATTTTTAGCACCTTCAATATAATTCGAATCTGTGTTCGCATTTTTGAACATTAACAAAACTTTAAAATAAATAATTAAAATTCAACAAAACAAATACTAAAATTATTTTAAGTTTAATTTTAAAAAATCGAACTTTCGAACATTAAGAAAATTTTGTATATATCTTAAGTTTTAAAGGCTTAATTTCTTCAAATTTAAAAATTTTAATTTAATTTCTTTATATTTTCGAAATTTTTCGAACTTAATTTTATATTATCGAACGTAGGCTATAACAACTTCAAATAAACTTAAAATTTCACAATTTCAACGTTTTGGCCAAAACCGTGCTTAATACAATCGTTATGCAAACATAATTAGATTTGCAAACTGATCCAAAATCTTGTTGTAAATACCTGCGAAAAATCAATTAAATTTCAAGCTTAATGTGCAGTCACATCTGACACACATTTTTCCAATAAAACGTAACCACTACTTTTGCTCAGGGTTAGTGTTGTTTAACTTGGTTTTTATATCACAAAATGAAGTCAATTATGGCGCAAAATGCTATTTTTATATTATTTAAAATAAACGCGAACCCATATTTAAAAAATATTGGAATTCAATAAAATTTAAATAAACCTTGTCCGTTGGTCACGTTTTTTTCCGGCAAATGTTTTTCAGATGTGACCGTACCTTTAGACCCATTTACAAAATCATTTAAAAGCGTTCCAACTTGTGTTCGAAATTTGTAAGAAATTTTTATGCAATAATAAAGATTAACAAAAATTTCAATGTTTAAAAGCAATTCGATTCAACCACTGGCGCCACTTTTTCTTTCAGTGTTTAAAATAATCATATACATTTATCTAAACGACTAGCAAAAATAAAAAAAAAATAATAAAATTATCTGGCAGCAAGAAAAATCAATATCGAAATCGAATGTAAACAAGAAACAGCTGAGCCGAGCTGAATCATTTCAACATCTATAAAATTTAAAATCAAACAAGACAACAAAAAAAAAAACAAACAAAAAAATAGATGTAAAATGAAGGTACGCGAGAACCACAAAATTAGATATGAAATATTGCCAAACATAAATTAAATTATGCCACTGAACCTGAATGGCGAATCACCAAACAAATAATACGAAATGCTTAATTTTTTGGCTTTTTAACAAACAAACAAAGAAAAATTAGAATAAATTAGCTGGATGCCAGCAAGAAAAAAAAAGTTAAATAAACCTTGAATAAATTATACAGCAATTGAAATTTATTTGGAGAAGTTGAATTCGTAAAAATTCGTGAGGCAAAAAGTTCTGGTTAAGTGCTTAATTTAACGCCAAATGCCAGCCAATTAGTTGGTTTAAGTACACGGAAACATAGACTGGAAATTTAAATAATTATTTTCATAGTCTAAAACATGTTCGAAAATTTCTAACTTAGTGTCGAAAATTGGAAAAGATTTAACTAAATTAAAAAAAATTATCAAAAATAATTACTTAATAACAAAACTACTCTACCCTAAGCTCTTAAGCATACTTAAACATTCGAAATTAAGTTTGAAATTGTAAAAAATACTACTTAAAAAAATTAATCGCTAATATTAGCTTTTCTTTAGATTTTGCTACAAAATAACTAAAAATTTGAAAAATTATGAAAAAGACTCAACAAAGAAAATCATTATAAATAATAATTATTCTATTATTTCACAAATTGTTAAGCAATTTCTAACTTTGAATTTAGTTTCAAAATTGTGAAAAATTTCAAAAACTTTGGATAATTTTATTTTTTACTTGACTTTTTAGTTAATTATCTACTTTTCAGTAACATTTCGGTAATGTTCCAAAACTCGAACTTAGTTTCGAAACTTAAAAAAACAAGTTGGAATATTATTTAGAACCTATTTATTAATAAAATAGATATAAATAAAAATTATTATTCGTATATTATGCTAATTTTTCATATTTTATGTTAAATTTTATTACTGCTTTACAAGTTTATTTTCAAAGATTTCGGGAAGTGATAACATTTTAAAGACTATTTTTACACTTTAGTCATTTTGTTTAAATTCCAAACTTTTATTTATGTTGATCATTTTTACTACTTTAAATACAAAATAGTTTTATGGCTCTGTGTTTGTAAGTACATATGTGTGTATTTATTATAAATTATTTCCTTTTTCCAATAAAGATTTTTATGAATTCCCAGAAAACTGAGAGAGAATAAAAGCATATAAATATTATTTTTATTTTATTGATTGACCATTACGAACTGCAACAACTCATATTTTATTGTTGATCGTAAATTAAAATGAAACAAGTAATAATATGACGATGACGACAACGACAACGACGACGACGATGGTGATGACAACGACAAACATAGCTACAGATAGATAACAGCTACAAATAGAATTGCATCTATGGCAACCAAATGCCATTAAATTTGTTTCATATGAGTACTTCTTATATTGCAGATACTGAAACTGCACAGCCAGTACAATATGTTTAGGGTAAGAGTTGGAAATGTGTGTAAAGCTCTATGAAGTGTTGTTATTATAATCAAAAGTGTTTTTTTTTTCAATAAATTTTTCTTTTTATGTTTGAAAAAAAAATGAGACTTCATTACTTGTTATTTTTGTTACACTCGTATATTGTTTCCTCTTTGGGGGACACTGAGAGTGTAATAAAAACTCAAACTATTTGGCCATTAAAGTAACAAAAGAATCTAAGACTTTTGTCTTATTTTGCTACGAATTTTTTTCCCAATATATTATTGCAATATTATTATTGTAAGACAATGATTTAAAATTATTTTATGAGAACTTACATGCCAAGGGAAATGCTAATAAATGTTTTAATAATAAAGAAATAGTATTAAATAAATTGTATTTTATTTGACTTTTATGATTATGAGAGTCAATTCGTTGAAAGGGTAAGAATTGAATTAAATTAAGAGTGAGTGAAGAAACAATTAGAAAAAAATTTATTTTATATTTTTTAGAGACATGTTCGTTAAGGCACAGAGTCAAGGAAGGGTTCTGAAAATTGAGTAACAAGAAAAAAACCGACACTTTTACTGTTATAGCAAAGGCTGTAGGGATCACTATTACTACTGTTGTAGTTTTCATTCGTATTTACCTGATTTTAGCGAACGATTATAAAGCATACTTTAAGAATATTCACTTTTATTTATTTTATTTATTTAGAAAATCAAACTGATTAAATGCTAAATAGGTAAAAAAAAATATGCTGAATTGCTTTACAGAAGAAAAGCTGAGCAATATATTTCTCAGCAGTTGCCTTCATCTCATCTTTTTTAATCAGGAAATAATTATATGTATATCGGGATTATTTCCATAATATTAATTAAACTTTTTCTAAGCTGGGAGCTTAACTAAGCAGCACTTTTTTTGTGGCATTTTATTTAGCTAGATTTAAATCGATCTCATCCACTAGCTCTTTTTATACAAAAGCCTCTGATCAAAGCCATACAATTTCAGTGAGTTTGTTCACAAGTTTGTGCCTAAAACAAGCTACTGAACGAGCTCTATCCAAGCCTAGTTTTAACCGTTCACTTAACGTTAAGGAATTTAAAAAATGGACAAGTTATCCGAATATGAACAAACAGTGCTATTCTATTCAATATCTTAATTTGTCCGCAAACGTTCGATATTCATCTGAAGGGACAAAGTGATTGGTAATCTTAAGCTTCCGTCAGTGAAGGAGACTAAGTAAATTATAGTATTCAAAATTATATTCTATAGCTAAAGTACAGCCGAACCCGATGTTGCTAGCTAAACTTATTACGCCGTACTTTTGGCAGATTTAATTGGACCTTTACTTTTTTTAAATAGATGAACTGCTTTTAATCATAACTTAAGGAGCAATCATAGTCAGCCTTGAGATCACTTCTCCAGCTCTCTATTATAAAAGAAATTTATTTAATTAATGTAGAAATTTCGAAACCAGACAAAAAAAGTTACACCAGTGAAGTAGCATTTTCTGTGTCACCTAATACTTATAAAATGTAAAAAGATAAAAAAAAACATTTTCTGCTAATTTTCCTCTTTTTCAGACGTTAAATATTTTCTTTTTCTAGCCAAATTTTGTTTCAAAACAAAAGATTATCCTAAAATCTTTTAAAATTTACTTCAACAAGGCAAAATATATTTTTTATTATTTTCCTTAAGGAAATTAAAATTCCAGCAAGCAGCCAAAAAATATTCAATGAAAAAAAATTCAAAACATGAATTTTTACCATAGAATTTTTAATATTTATATAAAAAAAGGAAAACAAAACAACAAAATGCATTAAGAAAAATTAAACAAAATTTTAAGATTGAATAATTTTAGTCAAAGCACGCCAAAAAAACAAAAATTTAATATAGAAATAAAATGAACAGAAAATAAAGAAAGAAAGAAAAAACAATACAATCATATCTCAGTCATTCATTTATCAAAAAATACACACACACACCCATATAAATAAACAGAAATCAAAAACAACTATTGTGGCATACAAACACACACACACCCATACATTCATTCTCCGACACACACAAACACAAATACAAACACACACACAGATTTCTAGGAAAGCATGAAAGGAACATTATCATTTGCCAGTAAACCAAAACATTAAATGGTTTTGGTTGCTGGGTTGAGCCAGAAACGATGAGAGTGTGTGTTAGTTTAGCAATTGTGTATTAATGTGTGTGTGTGTGTGAATATGTACTTTTGAATTTATTGGTTATGCAGAGGAGTTGGTGGTATTATATCTGTATCATTAGTGGTTTTTACGTTTTACATGTTTAATTGCTGCCAGTCAGTTAGTCAGGCAGCCAGGCGAGGCAGCCTGGCAAGGAGAGCAAACGCAAGTACTGGTAGCAGAGTATTCGAGATAAAACAAATCCACAGTAAGTTACATAAAACTAGATTTTTATCTTGAGACATTTATATTTCTATAAAGAAAGAAAAATACATTTGTAAACATCAGACGTTTGCGAAGCTATCATATCAACCAAGAAATGAAGAAAGAAAACAACACACCAACCAATTGAAAAGAAAATTACAAAAATAAAAAAATAATGTGGCTGTTGCATATTTAACTGCGTTAGATGTAGATAAAACACAAAAAGAAGAAAGACCAACTGTGAATTTAATTAACAAAGGTTTGTGAAGTCAACTAAAGGAAAGAAATTAAGAAGAAAAAAAAAACGTTAAAAAAAAACTTTGAAAAAACTCCCCAGTAGTCAAACTTTGTAAAGAAAAAGAGAAACCAGCCAAATATTGAGTTAAAGGTATTAAATATTTTTGTTGCGCCACGATAACAGGGCTAATTATAAAGACCACACACAGCAAAACAAGCAAGAACCGCACAAAAAGTTAGCCAGCAAAAAAAGGATAAAAAAGGAGTTAAAAAATGTGCATGTACAGACAGTAAAAGTGACCATAAAGTTTTTTTTCCAAATGAGAAAAGGAAAAGGTGATAATTCAGAATATACACGGATTTTAGCTAATTTTTTTTCTATAAAGTTTTTAGGTCTTAAAATCATACAATAAATTACACTGAACAAGAAAATCATATGTTTTCTTAAAATAATAAAATTCTTATGACTTATTCTGGTAGAGGGGACCAAAAATTATTACGTATATTATGTAATCCTTGGATTTCAGTTAGAAGGTGTGTTGACCAGATAAAGGAAAATTTCTGTGATACATTAAATCCTTTAACTCTTCGCTGTGTTGGCCTATTTGTTCCTTTCTTGAAAGAAAAGTAAAAACTCCCCTTAAACAGCGTTATCGCGGGCTGAAATGTTTTACAAAACTATTTGTCATAAGATTATACTGAAAATCTTCGAAGACACCAAAACTGAAAATATAACTTGAATGTGAGAAATAAGTCCAAACATGAAATGTCTGAATACGTAGGAAATTAACTTTCAAACACACTTTCAGTTTTGTTCAAGTTGCGTTCAAGTTGCGTTTTGATCTTTTGTGCAGTCAAAATGCAATTTTATGAAAGAACATTTTAACCCGTTGTATCCCTTTGATGAAACAGGAACAATGAAGAGTTAGAAGATTTAAATGTTTCACAAAAATGATCCTCACAGTGTCTCACATTGATCTCCTGAAAATACCTTTTATATTGCTACGGAATGAAATCTTAGATAAAATTAAACTTCAATGTCTTTAATTTTACATTTTTAACTAATTGTGCTTCAGCGTTGTTGCCAACATGATGAATATGGTGTTCACCCAACAAAAAAATGGCGGGCATCATGCGTGCCAAACTTTTAAATACAAATATTAAACACTGGTGCCACTGTTTACTCATGTGATATGTAACATGACATTTACAGGGACATTACAGCAACTGATACGTAAAATGCAAGGATTGCTAGATTTGCAAAAAAGGGAGAACTTTATTTCCCCTTGAAATAAACTAAAGTAAACTTTCGTTTCTTATGTTCCCTCTGCGGGAATCAGTCGCAAGAACCCTCTTATTTTTTTTGTGTATTGTACAGTGTTGTCAATCTACACACAAATGGTTGGCAAAGTATAATTTAACAGCAATTGTTGAAAGTAAATTTGACCATTTCCAGTTTCCATTTGAAAGCACTTGTGCATGTAGAAGTAATAATAATTCTCGTATTCTATTTTCCCAAAAATATTTGTATAAATGAAAACGAAAATGAAAAGTTGCCCACAAGTCATCAGCAACCATCACAAATTGTGAAATAGTCATGAACACTGATGATGGAGGTTATGGTGTCCTCCGACAATATACATTGTTCTCTTCTTCCATTGTAGGTTGGAATTAAGAAACATTAAGTTTTGCTTTATTCCTTAGAATGTTGTCTCAAGCTCAATTCTTTTGGAATAAATACGTTAACACTTTCGTCTAATATCAATCACACTTGATTACAAATAACTTTCGTTTGAATATAATCATGTCTGTGGGTGTCTTAGGATATCTAGTCGGTCTTTCAAGGATTAAGGTTTCAAGAACACCCTAGAAGAAACCAAGAGCCATAACAACTTTAACTTCAACTTTAATTTGAATGCAGGGCATATGAGATTCGTCAGATCCATATAGCTAATGGCTTTTTATCATATTTATCAGAGCTCTGCACAAGCATACTTCAACATGTGTTTAAAACATTTGTTTCGTTTCAGATACTTCCGCAACATTAATGTTGCGATGCACAGACACTGAAAAGCACAATTGGAAATTTTTTTTTTATTTGTAGACTGTGCAGACATCTGTGCTCTACAAGTTGAAACCAAATGTTTTTCCAGAAGTAATTTTCTGTATGTGTGCATCGCAACATTAATGTTGCGGAAGTATCTGAAAGAAAACAAATGTTTTAAACACATATTTAAATATGCTTGCGCAGGGCTCTACTATTTACTAGGTTTCTTTTTCTATTTAGAAAGGGAATATTCCATAACACTCGTGTACACAATGGCAGTTTTTTTTTGAAAAATGTCCTATTAAATCATCATTTCCTCTTAATATAAATGTTTAAAAATCCTTTTTTTCTACCCAGCAATCACATTAAGAGTTTAAAGTGTTAAAGTTATTTATTTCCTCTGTCCTATGCATGAGTGTTTCCTACTTTATCTTCCACTCTCTGTCGCTCCTCTCTCTCCCTCTCTCTGTCTCTCTCTGCATATGACTCAGACAACTCACACACAAAGTCAAGTTTGTTTATTCAACAAAATAAAAAAATATTGGTCTGGCATACTAAAAAGATTTTATTTCTAAAGTCCAAAAGGCAGAAAACAAAAATATACATAAATAAAAATATACCAAATACAAAACGCAAACACAAATGCAAACACCAACGTCATGTATCATTGTTGAATTGATATTCCTGCTGATGCTCGTGCTGTTACTGCTGGCTGTCCTTACTGTGAGCCATCGTCGTTGTCCTTATTGTTGCTTTTGTATTTAATCTAATAAAAGGTTTCTACTAACAGTGCCATTTGCCCTAAAACTATTAGCTGAAGGGGAGGCGGCAGGGGAACTGGTGATAAAAATAAAACCCAGACCATTGCAACAAAAACAAAAACAACAAAGTCTGTACACACTAAATAAAACGTGCACAATCTTGCCATCAAGCCTTTGGTGGCCGAATTTGAAAAGCGAAGGGAAAATACATAGAAATTAGCAAATTAAAATCTTTGATTTTGAATCTAACCAAACAGTAACTTTAGTTTATACTCGTACTTCTATAATTTTCCTTTTCAAATGAATTTCTTGGGCGATCAAATATATCAAGGCATGAGGATAACTTCCCTTATTTGCAATAAATATGGCAAAATAACACATTTTTCTTTATACAACTTTCTATAGTCTCCACTCATGTCAACAAAATCTATAGATGTGCGATGACGATGATCATAATAATGTCAATGATGATGTTGATGATGCCAATGACGTTGACATTTCTCTTTGACACGGGTGGAGAGTGTGGATGCCTGGATGTCTCAGTTGAATTAGTTATTTACATAGAAAGACATACTTGTGTGTGTGCGTGTGTTTCAGAAAGCTACTGCTTCTTTAGAGCTTTAGTAAAATTCTACTTAAGCTTGCATAGAAACAACTGCTGAAAACATGTTTCAAACGTTAAGTCTTTTAAGAAAATGAATACGATTTGTAAAGTATTAAAACAGCAACGAGAACAGAAATTTAAAGAGTTTTAAATCTGCTAAGCCAATAAAGTTCTGAAAAAAAATGATGAATACGACAGTTTGTGGCAGTAACGAAAATGGAGATTCCTTTTTTTTTATTTTAATTATAAACTTTTAACTCGGGAATATCGTGGGTGCAAAGAAGTAGACAAAGCTGATGGTGTCAACCGTGGGACACGCTACAAGACTGTCTTGTGTACTTGTTCAAGTGTGCTGGACAACATGGACTTTGCATTTAAGCGTAATAAGATTAAATTTGCTCTTTTTGCGAACAAGTATAAGTTACGTGACAGTTCTTAATAACATTCACATAACAGTCACAGGCCCCAGCCTGTTGGATATTGAAGTAAAGGGAGTGAATTTAATCACGATTTTGCAACAATCTCTGAATGGGGTCATGCGAATGGGGCCCACTGTTACTCTCGCAAGACCCAGTGTTGTATGCTTACGCATAGACGTATGAACGAACATGCTGCTCCACCTGTAATTATGAGTGGTATATGGATATTAAGAAATCGCATGCTCTTAGCATGAAGATCCAGTGTGATGTACGATGGACAGATCACATCTTCCAGCTCTAACAAGAAGCACTCAAGTGCTTCGTTTTCTTAAGACGGTGTAAAGATACTTCAAGTCATTTGATCTCCAGATAATGCATGACAACTATATCTGAACCAAAATGGAATACAACTCTCATGTATGGGCCGATGTTTCCAAGTCTGGTTCGCAGTTACTCGATCACATGCAGGAGAGGACGAAGAAGGGAGTTATAGGCAGCCAACTCTATTGATTCACTGGAACATCATCGTAATATGGGGTGTGTTTTATCGTTATTACAATGAAATGTTCTCTAATGAAATTAGGGAAGGTGTTGTGTTTTTCTTCAGGGAACTTATTCCCGAACTTTTTTGCGTCCCACACGTTTTTCATTATGAACCCATCCATATGTGGTCAATTGGTCAGTGAATTCACCCATTCGCCTTACAGAGATAATTCGTTTTTTATGCGAAAACTTCGTATGTTGAATGAGCTCCCTGCGGAAGCCTTTTTTTATCACTTTCAGCGTGGGAAAAATCAAATCCAATAGCTCCTTTATTGCAACGTAGTCATATCTCAAAAAACTTGATTTTTTTTGTTAAGAATGCAGAATTATTCGTCGTATCGTTCTTCATCTTGTGCAAAATTTCATAAAAATATCTTACACTTGGAGCACAACATACGGCGAATTATTGGGTAAATACAACTGCAATTACTGCGAAAGGAATATATAAAAAGTACATACAGAAGCCACATAAAAAAATTTCATTGCAAAGAATTCATGGCAGTAATTGTGTTAACTTTGTGCTTTATTTTAGTTTAAAGTTCTATCGGGCTTAAGAAAACACCCTTTAGAAGGCAACTATTGCATCTTTTGGTGGGTTTAAATCTAAAAAATTGTGTCACGGCAATCAGTTCTATCAATTCTAAGGACTTTCTTGCACTGATCATTTGGTGACTGTAGTTTTATAATATCTGTTAAAGGATTGATATTTTAGGTCGACCCATAATCCAATTCATGGGTCATGAAGCAATTCATCACATGAAATTGTCAAATTGGTTACCACAGAAATTACTGTTACCAACTTCAAGTTCTTTTCCTACAAAGAAAACATCCGATAAGAGCTCTTTTCTAGTTTTAAGCCAGAAAGAACCCTTAAAAGAAACGTTTTTTTACAACTTTAAATTTCAGTTTTATTTTCTAATCGGAAAAACTTAAAATTTGCATTCATTGGTCTTGTTAAATTTATATTTATTCTTTTATTTATATCCTTATTTTTTTATTGCTGCTATTTGTTTGCTCTCACACTCTTCAAAATCTATTTAAGCGCATATAAAAAAAGAGTTAACATTTATTTATTGGATCACGCTTTTAAAGTAATTTCCGTAAGCAAAAATTTATACAGTGTCATGTTTGCTTCCCTTCAGGGTTCAATACACAGCCATTAATACAAAATAAGCACAAACACAAACACAAGCACAAGGACAAGGACTTCAGTAATGTGGTACATATACACACTTGCAAACAAATACACACACATACTTTGTCTGTATTATTGTATTGATTATAAGGTTAATGGTTATTTCTTTCAGCTTATCTTTTAGTTTTTACTACTCCTTGTAAAAGAAAGAAACAAATTGAAAAGAAAAAAGCATGAACAAGAACGGGAACGGGAACAGATTAAATTGAAAAGAAATAAAATGCTTAATTGTCAAATCGCTTTAACATACATTTAACTGGATTCCTTATTGGCCAAGCGATTATTTTCCCACTGACTTGTTGTTTGTTGCCATACAAAAAACAAAGGAGAAAAAAATAGAACGTTAACATAAATTAAAACGGAAAGAACTATTTTTTAAAGCATTTTTCAACTTCTTTTTTTTTAACCTGAAGGTGCAAAAAAAATATTATAACAATTTTTGTTTTTCTTTTTTGTTTCATTATTTATATGCACAGTTTTACCTTCATTCTTTTACTGCCAGTAAAACATAGTTTTTCGAGTTTTTTTTATATGTATATATATAAAAGTCCCGTTATTAATTTCCTGTTAAAATTTCCATTTACACAAAATTGTTTTCCTTGCATTTTTTTTTAGATTTTTTTTATTTCTGGTGAACGCAAGCAAGTTGTGATACAATTTTGCCGGTCGAACAGCGTTGGTTTATTATTAATTTATGCAAAAAGTTGTTAAATTTTTGTTTTCTTTTATTCTATTATTACATATTTCGTGCTTAATTAAATGTAAATTGCATTCAATTAAAGTTGAAATTTATTTAAGAACTCCTAAAAGTATGCTTTAGAGTTTTACATAAATTCTTGCATTACAAATATGCTATGGAATTTATTTGAATTATATTAAATATATATAGGTTTCTCGTTTTTGCTTCTTTATCTATTGAATTGAAAACTCAAAGGCAAAGTGTTTGATATTAAATAATAATTAAATAGATTTGCACTTGTATATGTGTGTTAAATAAAATAAAGGAACTCTCAGCTATTTGACGAGCTGTTTAAGCTTTCTTTATTACATAAACATCTATAAACTACAATCAAAATCTTGACACTTACTTTCACGAGTTTTCCTATTTTCGAAATAAAACGCTTGTGAAAACCTAAAAATAGAAGAAAAAAAAACATAAACCATAATTAGTACATGAGGAAAATAATAAAAAAAATCGTTTAAAATTTCATTTAAAACACATACAAATGCACTTATAATACAATGTCTCAAGCAAAAGCAGATTTTTATTTATTATTATTACGACCGTAACCACGATTATTTTAATGTTCTTACAACTTTTTATAAAACTGAACTAAAAAAGAATTATATTCTTTTATATGATAAAAAATATATAAATAAATAAAATAAAAATAAAATAAATAAATAAAAAAATAAAGAAAAATTGCTATTTACAGCATAAATTATATTCAGTGTGTCGTTAGTTTTTGTTTTTAGATGCGCAATTTTTTTAATTAAATTCCTGGAACTGAATTTTGAAGACTTTAGTACTAATTATTTTGTATTAAATTTTTAGTACTGAAATTTTATTAACACATTTTGAGCACTTAATTTAGAAATTTTTACAACACAAACTATATGCTGAAATTAGTACTATATATTTTGTACTAAATTTTTAGTACTGAATTTTTGGTGATTTACTTCTAGCACTTAACATACATTCTTATAGAATTAAGTTTAAGAATTTTTTTTAATTTAAATTTATTTTATTAAGAAAGTAATATTGGTACAATTTATTCATCAGAATAGAAAGAAAAATTTGTCAGTGTACAAATAAAAACTTGTATTTCTTCGGTTTTAGTGACAAACTTGTTGATTGTTGGTACAAAAATGTTACATAAATTTTTTTAGTACTGAAATCGAAGCAAAATGTATTATTATATTTCATTTAAACGTTTATTTTTACATTTGTTAGTCATTTGATTTTTAGTACTAATTTATTACTATTTAAATTTTCAGTACAACATTTTTTGTATTAAAATGGTGCTTCATTTCATTTTCTAATGAAAGATAAATTTTATAAAACCAAATTTTATGGAACACAATAAACATTACTTTTTTCTTAGTAACACATTAAACTTTTTAGTACAAAATTTTAATCTATAGTAATACATAATGCTTAAAGGTTGAGTGATTTTTTTATTATTTATTTATTTTATTATTTATTTATATAAAGTTCTTGCTGCAGTTTTTCTTTTAATACTAAAACTTGTCTGTTTTCAGGCTGAATTTTTAAATAACTTTTATTTTGGATGCAATAAAATATTTAACACTAAATTTTGTATATTTTGTACTTATTACTATTTTTATATAAATTATTAAATAATAATAAGTTTTAAATATCTGTATTCAGTAATGTTCAGTAAATGTTTTGATAACTAAAATTTTTAGTACAAAATTTGTTTGTTCTAAATTGAGCGGCATTACGTTTTGAATTTTCTGCAATTAGAACAAATTTTCTTGGTAGAGTTTAAGTACTATTGAAGTATTATTGAACATTATATGTAGTTTGTGTCGCCAAAGTACCTTAGTTGAAGATTTTTAATTGTTTTAAACTAAAAAGTATTCTTCTTAAAATTTAGAGTTTCCTAATAAATAAATGTATCAGTAAGAATTTTATTTACAAACATTCGTAGTACTAAATATTTCCAACTTGATTTTTAATATGAATTTTAATATGATTTTTTTAGTACTTCAATACTAGTTACAATTATTAAGTATGTACTAAATTTTGTGTTTGTTTTATTTATTTTCAATTGCATAAAAATTTTAAATAAAAATTCGAGTTTTAAATTGTTTCCAAAAAACCCCTGGTTGGGTTTATTTTTCTTTTCTTAAGCAAAGTATCAGAATAAACAAAAATTATAAAAAGAAATTTCATTGTAAATAATTTGTATCCTTTATTTTGTTTTCTCTTGAAATTAGCATGATTTTCCAGTCATGTGGTTTCACTTAAGTAAAACTGGCAGGGTTTTTCTTCTCGTGCATATTTTTTTTTATTTCTTTTTTATTTATTTTGCCTGCTCATCAGATGGGTTTCTGTTGCAGTCTTTTACTTTTTTCACTTCTTTTCCTTTTTTTGTGCATTTTTAAAGTATTATTGTTTTTCTTTTTTTATCTGTTGCATTTATGTACTTCATTTTGTATTTCTAGTGGATCTGTGCGCGCCTTTGAGTGTCTTACAGTCTTGTCTTATTTTGCAGCAGCATCTTTACCAGCGCAAAATTTCAGCCAAACATTCAGGCCAGAGTTGAATTACAACACAAAAAGAACACTCTTACACTCATTCGTTAGACACATTCTTTAAGCAGAGAGAAACGTTGCACTGAACGCAGTGAAAATTTTATTTATAAAAAAATTACGCATCATGAAGTGGAAAGAAAAATTGTAGATTTAACAGTGAAAATGTTACAAAATCGGATTAAAATGTAAAAGCTTAAACCTTCTGTTGGTTTTTTTCTTGTTTATGTTGTTATTTATATTGCATTTCTTTTTAGTTTAGCTGGCGTTATTAATTCAAATAAAATAAAGAATGAAGTTTTAAATAAGCTATTGTATAGTGAAATATTTCTCAGATCGTATGTGGAAATTTTGTGAGTGAATGCTGAACTTAAAATCAAGTACTTCGGGCTGTTTGACTTATTTGAAATTCAAATGAGAATATTATGTGCTAAATTGGAGGGGCAAGAAGATAATGGTTATAAAAACAGTGTTTATTCGGAATGTTATTATAATATAATTGCAAGTAAATTAAATACTTTAGCTTTCGTTTTTGAAGCTAACTTGTGAAAATCAAGTGTTTAGCAACTAAAGCTTTAGTACTAAATTTCTCTAAGTAACATTGTTCACTTGTAGTGGCTTGAACTAGTCTGTACGCACGCATTTCCTTGCTGCTTATGGCAATTCATCAGTGGACCGATCTCAATCCATACTCTTGAATTTTCGAACCTCTTGCCTTTCAGAAATCAAATGAGAACTTAAAAAATTGCAAAAGTATTTTTTGCTTCGACTTTTTCAAAAAAACAGAGCAAACAAATTATATTCGATATGAATCTATTTTAATTTTCTTTAAAACCTTTTTACAATTACTCTCCCATTGGATGGAAAAAAATAATAAGTCAAAAACACTCATTTTGTTATTAGTTTAACTGTCAAAAGAAGAGTACTAAATTTACTTACATACTTTTCTATTATATTTCAAAGAAAATTTGCAAAATGATATTTTTTAGTACTGAATTTTTAGCTCTAAATTTTAATCAACAAATATTTACAGTGAAGTAAATTCTTTTGAGCATTTTAGAAGAAAATTTAATAAAAATTGCCACACTGCAGTTATTACGATAATTTCTTTTAGTTAAATATGCAAATTTTTAGACGTTTTTATTTTAACAAATTCGTACTAAATATTTTTTGTTAGGTTTTTTGTTTAATTTTAGCACTAATTTTTACACTTTGATTATTTACAGCAAATTTTTCAATTATAAACTTTTGGTAACTTACAGATTAAATACAAAATTTTCACTACATTTAATTTTAATTTTTTTTTAATTTTTAGTAACTAATTCAGTTTCTAGCGGATTCTTTATATTTTTCTATATTTTAATATCAGTTTTTTCTAATTTGGAATGAATTTCCGTCATCCCACGTCAAATTTGGTTGATAAACAGACCGGTTTCGGCTATGTGCCATCTTCAGTGTTCTCTCAGTAACTCTTTTTTTCTCTTATTTTATAGTACAAGTCTTACTACTTTGTCACCATATTTTTAGCGCACATTTAATTTTTGAAGTATGTAATTTGCCAAAAAAAATTCAACTAATTTTTGAACAACGTTTAGTACAAAAAGTCATTACTGCTTAAATTGAATATATATTGAATAAAATTTTTAATTCCAAATTACATGATCATTTACTTAATTTTTTAGCACGTGTTCAGCTTTTAAAACATATTTTTGTAAGTACTCAATATTGTACAAAAGTTTCATACAATTAACTTTCGTAGTGCTAAATTTCTTTTTAAAGAAATTGAGATTTTGACTTTAATTTGCTTTTGTTATCAAATTGTAAACTCAATTTTATACCAAATTTTAAAATTCTAAAGTTGCAGCAATTTATTTATTGTTGATTAGAAAATCTATTTGTTTATTTTTTAGTACAAGTCAAATATTTACAACAAAATGTTTTTTTGTACTTGGTTTAGTAAAAATTTGTAAAAAATAAATTTTGTGGTTCGCAATATTTTAAAGAAAGTGAGTTTTAAATTTCATTCAATTTTCGTACTAATTCGTGGGCACTAAAGTTGTGGTACTGAATGTTAAAATTTCAACAGAAACAAAATACTTTCTGATTTTACATTAAAGATATATGAAAAATCGATTTTAAATCGAATTGGTGCATTTTCATTAGCAAAACGTAGACAAAACATTGCGAAATTTTTACAGAAGGTAAATATGAATATTAGATTGCAATTTTTGGAGAAACGTGAAAAAATTACAATATCGAGTTAATACCACTGTTATTGTTCAATTGTATACAATATCATTCTATTTTTTTAGTACTTTTTAAATTTGTAAGGCTAAAATTGTTTAGTACCTAATTTAATACAATATTTTTATACAATTAAATTTTGTAGGACTCAGTTTGAAAAATTTAGCTTTAATTTTTACTTTGGATACTAATTCGTAAGCAGTAGTTTTTTTTGTACTAAACTTAAAACTCGAGAGTTTTAACGATTAATTGCTAAAATTCAAAATTGTTTTAGTTGTTTTCTTAGTGCATGATTTTCTAATACAAAAATGATTTAGTATTTTTTAGTACTTTATTTGTTTTGCCACATTTTGATAGAATTAAATTTGATTGTCCTCAATTGCTGATAGAAAGTAAATTTTAATTCTTACTTACTTTTTGGAACCAATTCAAATAAATAAATATTTTTGTACTAAATTTTTAAATATTTAGGATATAGCAGTTTATTGCTGGAGACAAATTACGGCATTAGATATCGAATGAAATTCCATACAAATTTTTTTCAATTTGTATGGAAATTTCGATAATGAATGCGGTGATTTGCCGCCTGGTATAAAAAAGGATTTTACCTAATTTTAGTACGATTTTATATAATTAAATTTTAATTTGACAAATTTTTATAGCAGGAAGCTTTGTCTCTACATTACTTTTAGTACTAATTCGAAACAATAATAATTTTTGCACTAAATTTTAAATTTTAAGGGCTTCAAAAAAGATTTTGGTAAAAGTTATATTTTTGGTACCAATTTTTTTAAGTATTCAGTACATAAACATAGCTGTTAATCTTTTAGTATAAAAGTGTTTAGTGCTTAATTTGTCGAATTCTATTTAGTACTGAATTTTTTAAATTAATTTTATGAGTTTAATTTTTGTTTTATGTCTATTTTTTTTTACTAAATTCAATTTAATATGTATTATTTTTGATTATTAACGAATAAAGTTATTGATTGAATTATTTTACTTTGAACTTTTTTTTCTTAGTTTTCCCTGCAAACGAGTAAAAGGTGCATTTAAATTTATTAATTGGCAAATATTTTGTTGAAATATGACACCCCCACACCCCTGGAAGCATGTTTGATGGTATGAGTAAATGTAAGTACTCATGCACACACACACATACTCTTGCTCCTCCAGCAACTATTTAAATGGTGTATTTTTGTAGACTTGAAAGTAATGTTGTTTTTGTATTTGTTTCAGCCTTCAGCTGTTTGATTTTGTGATGGCTGTTGCTGCCGATGCTGATGTTGTTACTGTTATTGCTGTTGCTGTTGCACTTATTGTTGCTGAACTCTGTATATGAATTCTATTCAGAATGTTGCAAATTGCAAGTAAAATCATTGCAAGTATTTTCATTTTATATGTCTGTTTATTCTCCATTTCAAGAACGTACATGAGTTTAATGCGAAAACAAAATTTAAATAAATTTACATTTGCACTTGTGTAGGTTTTTATGAATGTGTGTATTGCTTTTGCTTAAACGCGTAAATATTTGTGTACGTATGCGTGACGTGAAAAACTTTTACCCAGCAGCGTTTTTAAAATATAAATGTATCTGTAGAGCTGATGTGGGCTTAAATTTTAAAATGCTAAATGACTGTGAAGCACATACGCGCTTTCGCACATACTTTTAGTATAATCTCTCAAACATTCTCTTCCATATTCATGTACTTACTTTTCTTACATGTAAGCGAACACAAAAACTTTTAAAATGTTTTCAAACAAACAGTTAATAGACATTTTTTATTTCCTATTCCTTTTTCTGTGCAACCCCTTTTCATATAAAAATCGTTGAAAAGCCTTCGGGATATAGCACAACATTTATAAGGATGTGTTTTTAGTTTCATGACTAAAAGTTACGAGGATCAGCTGAAATAAATGCAAGATACTTTACAGCATATTCGATTTGTGTGAATTGAAGACAAATCCTTTTCAGCCTGATTTCGTTTAAGATTTACAAAAATGTAACAAGTTGATTTTCCTTGCAACAAAATTCTAGTTTGTTTTGGCTTGTGGAAAATTGCTTTCTGGGAATTTTTTTATTCTTTTTTTTGCTTTTAACTCAAACAAAAACCAGAAAATCTGTTTTTTTCACAATTCCCTTTAGCTCAATGCACATTTGAAAATTAAATTTGATTAAAAAATTGCCAGCCTTCTTTCTGATATATGAGATTATGAGCTTTTTTTAAAACGGAAATTCTTTAAATGTTTCTCAACTTTCAAGCTGACAGTAAAATAGTTCGTTCAAGTAACTTTAAAATGTGAGTGAAAAAGAAAACGAATAAATAAAAGAACAGACAGAAATGTAAAAACTTTTTAATGTATTACAAATTGCCAAATATGTTTGCGTTCAGCAAAGCAAACAGCATCAGATCATACTTCTTAATGTTGTATCAGCTTTAAGGGAATAATATTGAAAAATGTTAAGCAGCATAAAATGTGCACAAAAATAAACTTAATGGCTTAAGAAGTGCTGAAAAAGTTGAGGCAACTGAAAAATAAATAAAGTTTCTTAATCAAACAAGATGTTTATTGTGAAAACTTTAGCAGTTTTCACGGGGTACTTGACTCGAAAAAGGTTAAATTTTTGCTGTTTGTGAATTGCAGAAAAAGTTCTTTTTCCCCCAAAACCAACGTACAACAAAACTTTTTTATAAAACTCGATTAACTAGGAACCAGTGTTGACAGTAGGGTGATGATATCGGGTTTTTATTCCAAAGGAACAAGAGAAAATTTAACATCAATTAATTTCAAATTAAACGGCCGAACAGAAACAACGTTGTTTTTCGGGAGCCGCTACATTCCCAGCATCAGTGTTCATGTGTGTTTCCATGTATCCGCCACTGTTTCGGTGGTTCGGTTGAATGTGACTGCAAATTTGTATTTATACAAATAATGACTAGAAAAAGCATACGAGAGTTATTTGTATTGTGGAAGTTATTATTAGTTGTTTTTACAGCAAACACAACTTCACCACTATCAATATTCAAATTTTACCATCACTTATTAACGTTAAATTGTTTATTTAGAATGTTTTTTGTTTTTATATTTTACCGTATCTATTTATTTAAATAGTTAATATTGCCAGAATGCGGGCGATTCGCCGTCGACCGCTGGATATTACTCGTTAATATAAATAGACACCATAATAAACTGACGTATATTTAATGATATTAGTATTTTAATATTATTTCTTTATTATTGACACTTTAGCGCATTTGTACCCCAAATTCTAACAAATTAATTTGCAGTCGCCACCTAACAAAACGGCGTTGCTTTAGACTATAAAACCGCGTAACTCTCTCTGATCAGCTGTGGAGCTAAACACAACATGTTGACTAAATGTAGCGCAAAAAAATTTATGATGGAAAAAATGGCAGCAAATACTCAACTGTTTTGTGGAGCGGAACTACTCAACTCTGCGTTTCTAAGACAAACACTCAACGGTTACGCAACAGTTACGTCTTATGAACGCGACCAATGTATGCAGAAATGCCCGAACTGGCAGATCTGATAGGAATACTTAATTCAAATTACACACAATCCTATAACTAAAACATAAAACTATTGAACTATTTCGACTCAATTCTAATTCAAACACAAATTTTTATTGTTTATTTACTTTCCTCCTTAAAGTATGTGTTGCTACAAAATATCTAATTCCGCCTTAAGGCATGCAATATTTTTCGCAACATTAATAACTTTATTAAATTAGCTTTAGTTATCTCAAACGTGTTGTATTCTTTTAATTGTAATCTTAAAAATAAATGCATAGATTTTATTTTTTATATAAAATTTTAATAATTATAAAAAACGTATATTAATTAAATTTTTTTGTATCGATATTTCGCCAATATCGTTGATTGGCTTCTCCAGGAAATAAAAAATTTTTCATTTTATATTTGTAATCTTTTAATTGAAATTTCAATTGCATCAATTAAATGTATGAACACTCTTTTTTTAATTGCCTCTAAGAACGAGTTTCTTCGTTCAAAACCATGTCATATTCAGGCAAACAAGAACACTCAAAAATATCGTGTAATAGTTGTTTATATCACTAGTATTGTTTATATCAATATTTATATTCCATTTTAAGTTTTCGTATCTTTTTTTTCTACTCGCCCTCAAACTCATGCACAATATTTCTCTTTTATAAACCAATAACGAGGAGTATGGGGATCTATCTAAAAAGAACGTGCACATGCATGCATCCAGGAAAGTGATTTTTATTATCCTTTGAGCGTTACATCATTTTATTTTTTGATTTTTTTTTTTTGCTTTTTGTAAGACCTCCCAGTAACTTCGTTTTACGAAAAAAAAATCCATTTCTTGCCACTTTTGCTTCTCAGCAAGAAATCTGTTAAAGAATTAATTTTTTCATGGAAACATATAGGCTGTTAAGGGGAAGTGCTAGGAGTGGGAGCAGGAGTAAAAGTAGAAGTAGGTGAGGCGGGAGAATATGGCAAATATGTATTTCAATCAGCTTGATGTTGGCTTACTAAAGCTCCATCTAAAAGATGTGGTGGAAAGAACTAAAAAAATCCACTACGTTTGTTTATGTATCAATCATTTTGCTGCAGCTGCAGCTGTATGTGTGTAGGTAATATTCATTGTATGTATGTATATGAGAGTGTATTGTATGTTGTTATACTAAACACTGGCATATCAAAAGAATCAACAACGAAAAAAGAAAATGTGGAAAAAACTATATTGAAATACGTACGGAATATAAGCAAACCGTGTTTGTTAGTTTAACTATACAAAAAGAAAAAAGTAAAAGTAAAAGTACTTTGCCATACATAACTACTCATGCTGCATGTTAATATTTCGCTTACTCGTTTGCTATTTTTATGGATTTATATCAAACGGATCATATAAAGGGCCTGAGGGAATTGGAAGGGACGTGAGGTACACACACAAGTTTCTTGAAAGTAGGTTCTGCTCCTTTTTTTCTTTTTACAATTTCCTCAACTCAAGTACTTCCAATTGTAGCATTAACAGTACAAGCAGCAGCAGCAGCAAATCGTTCAGGCTATGGTGGCAGCAAAATCTTGTTGCCAACAATAAGTCCTTTAAAGTTTTCATTTTTATTAAAGTATACATCCACCCTTTTACCCATTTATATGTTGTTTGCTAATGCCATTGTGTGAGTATTTTTCTAGTTTTCTTAGCAACAACTTTGCAACAATGATGTAAAGAAATCAAATGATAATCATTTTTTCTTTCATTTTTCAAAATGCAAATCAAGCAATTCTTAGAAATATACAAAAATCATTCCATTTGCTCTTGTCTTGCTTGTCTTTCTCGCAATTTAGTTTAGACATTTATATTTGATATCCTTGAAGAGTTTTCCATTGAAATAAAACTCTGTTATGATAATGATATAAAACTTTAAGACAATCAGAGTGATTCCTCCATAAAAACTTACATATCGAATAGCAAGTAGCGTCAAGGGATGTTTTTTAAGTCATGCAATACAGCCAAATAGAGAATCGCATAAAATTTGAATTTTTAACTGAAAGCTGTAAGAACTAATATAAAACAGCCGCCACTTAACGAATAAAGGAATAATGTTGCTTGAAATATTTTCAAGGAATTATTAAACGGGGTCTTTAGTTGCGGATAAAAAGGATTAACAAAGTTAATAAATAAAGAATTTCAAAAAGTTCGATAAAAACCTTCAACAAACAAAACTTTTTGAAATTCTTTAAAATAAGATATCGAGAGAATTGTCACGAACAATAAATTTATTAAGGAGTTAATAAATAAACATATTTTTAAACTTTTTCGAAAAGCATTTTTTGTAAACATTTGAGCCAGCATTCATAAAAAATAATTTCTATTTTAAATGTATTTTAAGACAAACACAAGTTATTTTTTTATGAATGCGGCCGTTGAAATTTAATTTTCCAAAACAAATTTTTTAACTGACTGGCCCACGCTGTCGAACGATATCGTTCTTTTATAAAATTACATTTAAAACGAAAACAAAATATTAGAATTTGTTTTAGAAATTGTTTTTGTTTTAAATGTAATTTTACAAAAGAACGATATCGTTTGACATCGTTGGCCAGGCAGTAAAAAATTTTTAGAATTGTGCTTGGAAATATCAAAAAATGTTAATTTGTTGTGGGTTGGGATAGTCTAAGGGCAGCACTTCATTGAAATTTTATTGATAAGCTATCTCGAATATTAAATATGTTAAATATTTCTTGAATTAGATGCATACTTTTTTTACCCGTCTAATAAAAGTTTTCCAATTAAACAACGAGCTTGAGGTCGGTCACTTTTATGTTAAAAAACAACCAAACAAATTTATTTTCAATATTTCGCTACTCCAGGAGTCTAATTACCGCTTTCGATACTGAATGAGCTATCGAGCAAAACTGAAACCCGATTCCTATCGAGCTGCCTAATGATGGCATTCGGTCGCTATCGAAAAGGTACTTTTCATGAAAGATATTATATATGAAAGGTAATTTTTATCAAAGCTTCTTTTAATGAAAGGTACTTATTGTAAAAAGTACTTTTTATGAAAGGGACTTTTTATTGAAGCTCTTTCAATGAAAGGTGCTTTTAATGAAAGGTATTATATATGAAAAGTACTATGTGTGAAAGGTACTTTTTATCCATGGTACTTCTTTTAAACGGGTAATTTTGATTAAAAATTACTTTTACTGAAAACATTATTTTTATTAAAAATAGTTTTAAATTACAAATGTTCTTTTTATTAGAAAATTAACTTTTTCAAATAGAATTTTCGTAAAGTGAAATTATTTTAAAGTTCTATTTTAGAAGTATGTACTTCTTTAATAAGTCCGTTTTAAATGAACTTTTTTTAAATGTACTTTTCTTAAATGGTTCTTTTTAAAAGCTGCCATTTTTAAAATTGATATTTTTTTCTTATTTTTTAAGTATAATTTTTCAAAACGTACTTTTTCAAAAGGGAATAAAAATCTTTAAAGCCATATTATTTACTGCATTCGTCATACCTTTGTTTGACTGTCATTCGTTATCGACATTGAATTGCAAGCCTAAAATTTATTTATTCACATACTTCCCATATTCCTTTCCTAGTTTTAATTATGCCAAGTGTCAACACAATCAATTGTCAGCACCAATAACACAGCAACAACAACAACAACGAAAACAGCAACAACAAAACAACTACAATAACAATAATTGAGTGCGTGATAATTTTTACAAAACGCATTATTTTCAACACACGAACAAACAGCTCATGTCATCAAAATTGAAATTAACAGAAGAGAACTTATGAATAAAAATTTGTTTTTTATTTTTTTTTGTTGTTGTGTGGAACGCATTTATATTTGGTGGAAAACAGCAACAACAACAACAACAACTACAACATGTACTGATTTGATAAATCATGCTTTGCATAATTAATGAAATAAATAATTACAAGTTGAAGTAAATGGAATTTTAATAAGTGGAAAACACTCACTCACTTTCGTGCGTACGAGTATTCATTAACGCACATGACATTTGTTAGAGAAGTTTTAAATAATTAATTAATGAAGCTGTAAGTTTGGTGGTGGCGGGAGTTGCGATATTGAATAAAACTAATTGATAGGCTTAAGTAAAAAGCTTGAAGTTTTAAGGAACTTAAGGAATTAATTAAGAATTTACAATTTGATTACTGACAGTTCTTTGTTCAATTCTCTGCTGTTGAATTCTAAGATTTAAATTAATAATAAATACATTAATGAGATTTCTATTTGTAATTAGCTTATTTTGAATTTGACACTTTATAGAACTTTTCGTTTTATTTTAAATAAAAAGCCAAATGCTTAACTGTGGAAATGGAGAATAATGAGTCTGGCTCCTCAAACCGGGGCGCTGATACAAAGAATGCAGAATGTAGTGGCTTAGAAAATACACTTCATCCTCGTAGATTTGTATCTATCGTCTACAAATTCTGGTTTGCTTTCGCTTTTCAAAAGCACGAACTACAAGAAGGTTCTTCGACGCAGACCTGCACTTTATTCTATCACCAAAAAAAACAAAACAAAAGTACAACACTAAATTTAAACTGGTAGGGAATTTTTAATGAAAAAAAAACCTATTTCTTATTAAAAAAAATAATAATTAATCCCATTAAATTCGAGGCCAGTGATAAAAAAGCAACACAAAACCATGACCAAATAAAACCCTCATCCTTTTTCTTGTTACCTCACAATAATTTGACATTTTCCTTGTAAACAAAATTATTTTAATTTTTATTAACATCATTTTATCTTCTTTAAACGTTGAAATTCTCTTGTTTCCTTTCGTGATAAGACAACAGCAATAAAAGGAAAATGTTAATTTACACCACGAAAATGGAAAAAAGGTTTAATTGGTCTGAAAAAATTTCAATTGCCGCACTTAAATTACACTTCCTTACAGGTCAGAGCAAGTTAAATACACCAACAATAAAAGTGACACCAGCGGAAACTACTAGAGCGACAACATCATTTAAAACTGCCAGGACATAATAACATTCGTGTAATATAATAAAATAAATTCATGTCCCTTGAAAAATATACAAAATTATATGCGTAAGAATTTAATGCTCACACTTTCTCTCGTATAAATATTGTTTTTTGACTTCGGCAACTTCTTTGTCGTTTACATTGATTGCTCTCCTTTAAGCTCAAATAGTCCTTCTTAAATTTGTTGGCAATTTAAAATTAAACTTTAATTGCAATCCCTTTAATTTTTCTCAATTTCACAATTTCAATAATTGAATAAACAAACCATCTTGTCGTGTCCGTTTCCGTTTCCGTTTTAATCACAATTTTTTTATCTTAAGATTGATTCTTTTTAAATATCTTTGCAAATCTATTGATTTCCATTTCTTTTATTTCATTTCAAAAAGAAAATCCCCTCTTTATTACGGCAAAAGGACTTATTTTCTTTTTCGTTTATTCATTTTTATTTTCTTAGTGCTGTGATTCGCTGTGTGTATGAGTTTATTTATTCCAAAAGCATAACAGGACCATAAATCTTATTTAAAACCACATAATTTAAAAAAATATATATATATATATATATTTCAAATCTAAGAGTTAATACATGAAAATTATAGTAACGAGAGCACTCGAGAAAAGGAGTTTAGTAAAAAGTTATTGGAAAAAAGAAAAACAATGAAATGTATTTAAAAAAAAAGCATTTACAAAAGGGGTTTTAAATATCTTAAAAAGTCCTTCTTTAGTAGCTTTTCAACAAAAGTAACCTTTCAGAAAAACTGGCTCTTCGAAAACATTATTTTTTGAAGAAAAATTTCAAAAGAATTGGATTTTAATAAAACATTTTCAGAAAAAGTTGCTTAAGTAATAAAAGGTGCCTTTAAAAAATCTTCTATAAAAGAAATGCATTTTTTTTTAAAAGCTTCTTTTCAACTAATGGCTTTTTATCTCTTAAAAAAAGTATCTACATGTAAAAAATATTGCTTTAAAATTTTACCTTTTTTTTAAAAAAAGAAGTGCGTTTTCCAAAGAAGTACGTTTATATTCGTAACAAACACATTTAAAAAAAGTGTCTTGAAGAAAATACCCTTGAAAAAGACTCCCTAAAAAGAAGACTTTCAAAATAAGAAGGCTTCAAGAAAAATTAGTCAAGAAAGCTTTATACCAAAGTGAATTTGTAAAAATTATCTTATTTAAGAAGTTTGTTTTGGGAAAGTAATTTTTAAAAATTTCTAACTTAAAAATATCCATTAAAAACGTACATTTGCGAAGAGAGTAAGTAAATTTAAAAAAAAGTAACTTTTTAAAAATATAATTTTTTGGCAACAATTAAAAAAACTCTTTGTTAAAAAATTAAAAAAAATTAATATTGGATTTTTTAAGAAAAAGTACTTTTTGAAAAAGTACATTTTAAAAAGTAACCTTTAAAAAGTACATTGGTAGAGAGTGGAATTCGTGAAACAAACTAACTTTTTAAAAAGGTAACTTTTCAAAAAATTCCTTTTACGAAAGTACTTTCATCAAAGAGTACCTTTTTAAAATTAAAATTATTCAACCAAAACTCCCTTTAAAAACAAAAATTAAAAAACGTGTTTAAAAAGTCTCTTTTAAAAATTACCTTGTTAAAAAAATACCTTTCTCAGAAATTACCTTTCTCAACAAACACTTTATCATAAATAACCTTTCTCAAAAAGTACCTTTCTCAAAGAGTACCTTTCTAAAAGAGTACAATTTAAGAAACTACTTTCGCTTAAAAGTACTTTTATCAAGAATCACCCTTTTTTTAAATAATCTGTTAAAAAATTTTAAATTTTTTAAATTATACTTTTTTACGAAATGTTTATATAAGAACAGTTAATTTTCAAGTTCATTTTTAAATGCCTTTGGCTAAACCTTCTAAAAGAGTACCTTCTTACAAAAGTACCTTTTCAAAAGAAAGATGCTTCAAAAAAAACTCCCTTTTAATAAAAATACTTTATAAAGCGTGTTGAAAACAGTCCCTTGTGGAAAAATTCCTTTTTCAACTTTTTAAAAAAGTACTTTTTTCCTCCTTAAGAAGTACTTTTTACCTTTTAAAAAAAGTTATTTTTTACCTTGTTAGAGATTAAAAGTTTTTTACACAAAAACCTTAAAAAATTGTCTTAAATAACTTTGACAAAAAATAGAGTAGAGTGTGTGCCTTTGATAGAAAAATACTTTCTATTAAACGTACTTTCAGACAAATACCATTTTATGAATAGTTAATTTTTAAGAGAAGTATCCCTTAAAAAACGTGAAATTTTAAGAAAGTTTAATGTTCTCAGTGATGGCACTACAAAAGGAACCTCTTTAAAGAAACCCCCTCTTTTTCAAGAAAATCAGTTTTTTAGAAAAAGTAATTATTTAATAATACTTATTAAAAAAGAAACTTTTCATTCCCCTTTTTGAGCAGAGTACATTTTAGAGAAAAATGCTTTATTAGGAAAAATACATTTTGCAGGGAAGTATTTTTTCCCCGAAAAGGAAAACATCGGCAGCGAAAATACCTGTTCGAGGAGAAAAGGATCTTTTAAGAAATTCTATGTTAATCAATTCGGCTTTATGCTCTTCATGAACTATCATTTTCGAGCTTAAAAATCCACTGTTTGTTTGGACGTATTTGGATAAAAGGACGAAAAATAAATCGAAGATAAATACAAAAAATAAAGCAGAAAAATAAACGAAATTAATTTGAAATTGATTTCATTACTTATTTTAAACAAATACAATTTGCCCAGCATGTTTTCAACATTCAACAGAAATCCAACAACAAGAGAATAATGACAATGTGCGGCTGGCTGGGAAGCGGGAATGATGTACACACAATGATGCACAATAAAATAGTGTCACGCACACATTCACTATTTTACACGCACACACAATTGTTGTATGTATGAAGTATTCGTATAATAAATAGTCTGTAGAGTCTATAGATTTGGGAATAATGAAAATGAAAATAAAAATAAAAGTGACATGGCATGGCTATGTCATGACAACTTTAAGCTTTTGTCCACTGATTTCATGTTTAACACTGCGAGACACAACAACAGCAACATCAGCAGCAACAACAACAACAACAAAAATTTAATTGAAACGAAGAAATGGAAAAAGATTATTTTTTATTTGTGAATAACAAACGTACAGCGGAGCATTAGCAGAAGCTTAAGGAGTGGGAGGTTGGGAGGGGGTCGAACAAAAAAAAAAATTAGGAAATTCTGGACAGGAAAGCAATATAATGGAAAACTGTAATGCAGGAATGTCAAGAGCTGAAAATGTGAGAGGAAGAAGACAAATATTTTGAAGAAGATAAACGCACTATGAGATTGAAGGAATGTAGTGGACATTTGTGTGTGTGTATGTGTGTGTGTGGGAGTGTGTAGTTTGAGTGCAGGGGAAATGTTATATTTTCTTTAAAAGGACTAAATAATAAGGATACGGAAACGGATGTAACGGAAATTGCACGCTTTCGTTGCCGAAACTTATTACGTGTATCTCTATCTCTCTCTATCTCTCTCACTGCCTCTCTTTCCAGCTGTCATCCTCTAGTTCCTGCTTTATAATCAATGTCATCAGTTTACTTCAACGCCACTAACGCGAGCACATGACACAAACACATGAATACAGGCATGAATGTGTATAGATTGTAAGGAAATAGACTTTAAGAGTTAATCACATGAAAGCTTTTAAAATTTCAAGAGCGGGGAAAGAAGTAGCTCATCTTTCAATGTTGACAAGAGCCCAAAAGATAAGAGGAAGGGAGGCTGCAAAGCGAATAAAAATTACAAGCTACAGGAAGACCTTTAGTAGCCTTTTGACTTAATAGGATTGTGGTCTAATGAATTAAACCTCAATGCTTAATGCGAACACGGAAATAAAAAAAATAGACAAATAAAACCTATTGAATCAAAATGAAGCGGAAAAAATCATATAAAAGAGAAAAAAACGAAAATCTGTTTTAAAGTAAAAATCTGCTTTGCTAAAAAGGAAATGAATGAATAGAATAGCAAAAAGAAAAAAAAAGAAAAAAAATCAAAAATCAAATAAAGGAAATGTAATGTATTTAAAAAAAACATACAGAAGTAAAAATGACATCAACAGCTTTTAGATTAGTTAAGCCAGTTCTAAGGGAAACCTTATTAACAAAAGTAACGCAAAAATATCTTAAGGATGTGAAACCATTCAAAAGAGATCACACACAAGCACAGTCATACATACAAACACACAGATAGTAAAATACATGGCCAGATAATAAAACAAATCAGCAGCATCTTTTGCCAGCGGCTCGGCTTCAATCCATGTGGGTTGCGGATGATGGCTGTTGTTATGAGCAACCTTCAGGCAAAAAAATTCTATCAGTGAAAAGAAAAAAATTTAAAATGATTGAAATGAATACGCAGCGAAAAGGACTCGCAGCAGTATTAGAAAAAATCAATGGCATTGTATAAAATCAACAGCAAATTTCATTCAATTAGTGTAAGTACATGTGTGGACAAGGCTACTTGATAGTTAAAAGAGGGAATGTCCTCCTGACGCTAGAGGATGTTACAAAGTTTTAAGGATCAAAACCGATAAGGAAAAAAGAATTCACAGCTTGCTTAATGTGTTCATGAAACCAATCCCAACATTTTATTTGGATATTCTACCCTTCTTTGAACTATTTTTTTTACGTGAGTTTTCGAGGAACATATGTATATATCTATCGCGTAAAAACAGTGTCAAGTGTAGTGTAGAGTGTAGTAGAGATTTTATTATTAAACTCATTCAATTAAAAAAAAATAATAAATAAAAATTGCATTTCTTTTTTTTTATTTATAAGAAAAAATAATAAAATTAGAGAATTAAAATCTGTCTGGCAGAGAGGTAAGAGTTAAGTCCAGCACTGTGTAGATTCCAAATTCAGTCCTCACAATTTTCTAAATTAAATGAATTTAATTTATCTCGAGCTATAGGTAAATTTTGTATAAAAAATGTTTACAAAATTTTTATTGATTAATCGATATTTCGCCACTTCCTTGTGTGGTTTCTTCAGGGAAATATAAAAAGTGTAAAAAACAATTAAATAAAAAAAAATATCCAAATTTATTCTCGATATTTCGTTACTCCTTTGTGTAACTTCTTCGGGATGAAAACCCCCATTTAACAATTAAAATTAGATTCTTCTTCTAATTGAGCTTGAGGTCATTTTTTTATTAAAAATATCCAAATTTATTTTACTCAATTTTTCTAAATCTTGGGAAATTTTGCGCATTCTCGCGATTATCGCGATATGATTGACTCAGAGGCCTTTTTATTGCTTCATTGAATTTTTAAGATTTTGTAAAAAGATGAACACAGAATATTGATCTAATATGCAGGAATGTCATTTCATTTTTATGCTAAAATTATTTTTACACAAAAAGTTAATACCAAAAAAAGAACTGCAGTTTTTTACATTTATATATTTTATTTTACACTATAAAAAATAGTTTTTAGCACCAATTCGCTTAACATATTTCGTTATATTGTCAACTCTTTTTTTTTTGTTTCGCAGCCAACAAAAATAGATATCAAGTTTAACTTGACTGTACGAAAAAAGTAGCATGGACAACAACCTACAACCGTGTAGTCGTTTAGTCTTGAAAATAATCATTTTCATAGACACAGATGTATTCTATTTTTGACAGATTGTAGTTGTTAGCCTGCTGTCATGAAAGTGCTTATAGATTTAATTGTAATCGACTGAGAAGCACCAGTTATGTAGACTACGGGTCACTAAAATGTACCAGTAAATCTTTGGCTGAAACGTCTCCAAGTGATCCTCTAAAAGTACTACTTCGTCTGTAGTGATAAGGTCTACTGCCAGATTTTCAATATCAAGACTGTGTTAAATGTCGGTTTGGGGCATAGCTGGTCAGTAGTACTGATGACACTGTCACTAATACGACACTATAGTTTTATTATGTACATTCTTTACTAGGTATTAAAATTTAAAATAAAACTCTATTTAATGATTAAATTAAATCTTGATTTAAGTCGAAACCCCTAAATAAACTCAACTTTATTTCTTTGGAAAATCTTGCCCTGAAGTTTATTATTACCAATTTGTCATACTTGTTTGCGGCTGTAAATATTAATTTTTTATAGATATTTCTTTTTTATGTATTTCATTGAAAAATTGAAACTGCTCGTATAAAAAATAAGTTTTCTTAAATCAATACTTCATCACAAAGATCTTCTTTCAAAGCAAAACAAAAACACAAAAAATTCTTAACCAGTTAAACTCGTATTAATTTAATGACTTTTATGGGTTTGATTTTTATTTTTTATTTTTATTTTTTTTTAGAATTAATTACAATTTAATTTACATTTTAACATCGCACAATACATGCAAAAGAAAAACCAATAATACACTTTAGAAATAATTAATCGAGTCTGAGTGTGTGAGTCTGAGTTGTGTAGTACCTGCACTTGACCTTGAAATTTAATACTTTATTAACAATTGAGATTTTTTTTAATGTAGTAACATTTTATTTTATTTATTTTATTTTCTTATTAAAATACAATTAATAATTAATGGACTCGATATGGTAAGCTGTGAAACAATGCGGGTACATTGAGGCATATAATTAAGAGATGAGAAAATTAGACAATAAAAAATAAAAAAAAAACATTTTTAATTCTTCTAGAAAAATCAACACTTGAAATAGAACAGAAAAGCAAAAACACAGGGAGATATATTACTTATTTAAAAGTGGAATAATATTTGCTAAGAATTGAAAAAATTTTAGTTGTAATAGTTCTATTTTATTTTAAAATTTATTTATTTGGCCCGAAGCTTTTGTTGAATTTCTTTATGTTTATCACATCCTTTACATGATACAAGATGGCCATGTTTATCACAGTTTATTCCTTTCATTTCCGCGAAAATAAATCACGGCGTCGCTTACCGGCAGGGTTCACAATGGACCTCTATAAGGCACCGAGTGAAAGTACCACATTCACTGTTTACAAATTTATGACTTTATTTGTTATATTGAATTAAATACAAATGCAAATTTCTTAAAGTGTATAATTTTAATATAGTTTTTTTGGCACTATTATTTAATTACACTGTGCGGGAATTGCGCACTTATTATTTCCGATAAGTGAGCACCCGTTCAGTAAACCTAATTCGTGTAAACAAAATCATGCAAATTGAAGCTTTTTTAATTTTTTTTTTAATATGTTTAATTTTAATATATTTATTTTTAAATTATTCTCTTATTTATAATAACCGGTTTATAATACAAATGTATGTACGAAATCAGTTTTATAAAACGATCATAAGCCGAAAATATTTATCATATTTATTATTCTTTAAATTAAGCTTGAGGTCACTTTTTTATAAAAGTCATCCAAATTTATTTTTTGTTGATATTTCGTTACCCTTTGGGTAACTTCTTCAGGAGGAAAAAATTAATAAACAATTTAAATAACAAAAATTAACAAATTATTAGTCAACAATTTCTTTTTTAGTTTTGGTTTAAAAATTGTTTGTCAATTGAAAAATTTTTTGTTTGAAACTTTTTGAGGAAATGAACTAATGCTTAAAATTTCTTAATGTTTTCAAATTTTAAGAATTAATTATATAAAAAAGTGATCTCAAGCTTAATTTAAAGAATAATACTAATATTTAAAAAAGGTCCAACAATTATATATAAGTATTTAATTTTTGTTCAAATGAAATTATCTCATTATAGAAAAAGCTGTTTTTAAATTCTCATAATGCGAAAGCATTATTTCGCTTTAAAATTGTATGTCTTTGCAAATACGACAATATAATATTTATGATATTTTTTACAATATTCCAATAATTTTTTTTTTCTTTTTGCTTACATGTTATTAAAAATTTATAACCATTTTTTATATATGTATTTATATATACTTTTATTTATGATTATAGTATTGTTCAATATGCATAATTGGTGGGCACATATGCAAGCATTTTGTATTCAAAAATATGTATTAAAATTGCTTAAAATAAATCATCATCAACATCATCATCATCATTACAAATAAACAGATGAACAGCAATTCACTCATTTCAATTCATTTGGTTTTTTTTTCTTTTTTTTTTTTGTATGCTGATACAAACTCATCCATTTTAATATCTTAACAACAATTGCAAATATAGATTTTTTTACCATATTTTGTTATTTTTTTTGTTTAATATTTATGTATTGAATATGATTTTTCTTTTTTTTAAGTGTTTGGAAAAAATGTTGATTATTTGCCACAATAATTATGAAATGTTGCTTTTGCGGTTGATTGCATTTAATAATAAAAGGAAATAAGGGTCAAACAGTTCGAATAATGGATTCACTACAATTAATAATTCTAGAGTGAAAAAAACAAAAACTTTTATTATAATTTAAGCTACTATGTAATTTATTTTTATTACTATCATTGGAAAAAAATATTAATTATCATGAATTTTGCATCAACAAAAATACTGCTGAGAAATAAGCTCGCGTCTCTTGAAAAATCCCCTGGCAAACGAATACTTTAGATAACGAAATTAGTAATAATGTAATATAATCCGTCTGTTGCGGATACAGAGGAAGGACAAAGAGGACATTCATCATCATTCACACTTTCAATCCCAAAATGACCAAAATATTTATTATTTCTACTACGTTCTATAACAAATTGTTGGTTTTCAAAAACTTTTGTTTGTTGAGGGTTTTTCAATGTCTATTAATAAATTTTAAATTGTTGGTTTGAGAAAAAGCATCCCAAAAGCTTTACCCTTTTTAAAAAAATATTTTGAAAAATCCTTTTAAAATATATTTATTAAATACCTTTGGAAAAAGGACCTTCAAAAGATGTATCATCATAAACAAGTAACTCTTAAAAATTGCCTTTTTGAAAAAATTGTCAAAAAGTACAATTTTAAGAAAGTAAATTTTTCAAAAAGTATCATCTAAAACAAGTACCCTTTTAAAAACGTTTAAAAACGTATTTAAAAAAAGAACCTTTAACAAAAGAGCTTCTAAAAAGGTAACTTAAAAGCCGTCAAAAATAATGTGCAGATTCCATTCCAGAGCTGTTTTAGCTATGCCGCCTTGAGGTCTTCTAAAAACGTGTCCAATCTATGACCACTTTCTGCGTATTATTTGTTTGTCGACAGGAACAAAATTCGCAAGTGGGTGTAGGTAGTTACACGTTTGTTACCCAGTTTGGCCAGAAAGTGTATAGGACTTGTCTTAAGCACCGGTTAACAAACGTTCGTAGTTTTCGTTATTGTTGTCGCGTAGTGCCAGAATTTTTGCAAGTCTTAAAAAAGTACCTTTAAAAAAACAAACCTTTTAAGAGAAGAGTTTTCTTTAAAACTGCGGTCTTTTAAAAATTTACTGTTCGAAAAATGATTTAAAATAAGTATCTTTAAAAGAGGACCTGTCTAAAAAAGCAATTATTGAAAAGAAATTTACGTTAAAAAAATACCATTAGCTACTTTTTAAAATATTTACATTTTTGAAGAAGAGTTTTTATTACCTTTTAAATTTAGGCTGCAAAAAATACTTTTAAAACAAGTAGCTTTAAATCTGTCCTTTAAAAAGGACCTGTCTAAAAAACCAATTTTTAAAAATCTACCCTTTTAAAAAAGTAACTTTCAAAAATGTACCTTACAAAAAGGGCCTTTTAAAAAACTGCTTTTTAATAAGTATTTTCCACAAAATATTTCCATTCAGTACATTTCAAAAATGTGTCATTAAAAACCCCTTTGATATAATAAACCTTATAGAAAAAACTAAAAAGCAAGCAACTTTTAAAATAAAATAACTTTAAGCAGGTTCTTTTTTAAAAACTTTTAAAAAGCAAAAAAAAATACCTTTTGAAAAATAGTGCCAGTTAAAAAAAACCCTTTTGAAAAAATCATTTTTTTAAAAAAAGCAATGTTTGCTAAGAGTACATTTTAAAAAAATTATCTTCTAAAAAAATTGCTTTTTAAGAAACATTTAAAAAAGTACTTTTAAAAAACGTTTAAAAAGTACTTTTAAAAAACCTTTAAAAAATTACTCTTTAAATACGTTTAAAAAGTACTTTTGCAGGTTAAAAAACGCACTTTTAAAAAACGTTTAGAAAAATACTTTTAAAAAACGCTTACAAAATATTTTTAAAAAAAGTTTACAAAAATTTTAAAATTTTAAAAAATACTTACAAAAAATGTTTAAAAAATTACTTTTTTTCAAAAGAACCTTTGGAAAATGTACCTTTTCCAAAAAAAAATACCTATTTAAAAAATTTACACATTAGAAAATAGTAACAGCTAAGGAAAGCAACTTTCAAAAACAAAAAACTTTTTGAAAAATGTTTTTTTGAAATATTTTTAATTTGAAAATATTTTTCAACAAAAATTTACCTTTTGCAAAACCAATCAAGTTTTGCTGACTGAAACTCTGTAGAGTCAGAAAATTATGACAATTTCAAACGAGAATATAAAAAAATTACCTCTGATGCAATTTGCTGTTGCAGCAGTTAAATGTTTTTTTGTGGCTCTTGTAGTTGTTGCATTTTAATACTTTAGCAACTTTTGTCGACCCACATCTGTACACTCATCCATGTGCACACATGCACTTGATACTCACACACACACACACGCACACACTCGCTTGCAATAAATAACTCATTTCACATGTAAACTGACTAACTAACGTTCAATTGAGATACGACAACAATTTAGTTGTGGTAACAAAAACGTTTAAAAATTCATTTTTATTTTAAATTATCATTATGAAAAATTTTAAAGAGAAATATTGTAGAATATTTTAATTTGCATTTAAGCAGCAAATGTTTTTAGCTGAATAAATAACAACTTGAAAAAAAATCTTTAATAATTTTTTTTTAATTTATCTTAAATATTTATAAGTCAAGGTCAAACTATTAGACAAGTTTATAGTGATTGCTGTAAAGGAATGTGTGTTTTGTAGAACTCAAATGATGCAATACTTTAGAATCTTAGGGCCCTTAGGGGTGTGCGAAGGGTTTTCTTAATAAATCACAAGTCAAGGTGAAATTGTTTTTGTGTTTAATTTATGTTAAATACAAATAGCAGGTGTGCTATAAATTTTATATGACTAGTTTTTTTTGTTTATCCATTGTACACCCCTCTTCGCCTTTCTAACAAATCACTTTTATATTTGTAGCAATTAAATACTCAGTTGGCTTATCGTCAGCAGCCATCATAAAACCTGATTTTCCTAAATTGCTTAAAAACTGCAATATACTTTTAAAAACTTTTCATAAAACTCACAAGTTGTCTTAAGATTATTTTTAAATATTTACGTCATATAAAAGCAAAGTTGCTTCTTGCATTTCAGAATGCAACTAAGAACAAGAAAGAAAAAAAAGAAAATATTTAAGTGAACAAAATCTTTTAAACGATCAAAAATTAAAATTTTTTTTTTATCATTTTGGTTTTCGGTGCATATTTTTGTTTTTGTTTCTTTTTTCTTATTCAGTTTTTATGGCTATTTTGCTGCAACCACATCCAATATTTGGCTTTAATCCAGTGGAAAAGAACAAACTTCTCATAACAGACATATTGTCTGCCATCAAGCTTAACAATAAAATCTGATCATAATCGTAAAACGAAAAGTAGAAAAATGAAAACAGTACAAAATAAATGCAAAAACCAAAAGAAATAAAGTGTAATCAAATAGAAGAAACTAAAAGAAGAGAAAAAAGAGTTTTAAACTCGTACAGATTTAAAAAAATTGTGTTTTGAAAAGTGAATGCAGACAACAGAAAAGATGCAGAAAATGCAAATCAACAGATACGCAAGAAAATTCAATCAAACTGAGAGTTAGAGATAATTTAAGTACATAAAATAAAGAAGTTAGCATGTGAGAAAAGCTAAATATGTAAATTCAAATAAATTTTTTTAAAAATATCGCATGCAATAAAAAATTATATATATTTATCGCAAACATCCTCTACTGCAATTCCTAATTTTAACAAAAAATACCGCATGCAATAAAAAATTATAAAAGTATCGCAAGCATCGCAAGCATCCTCTACTGCAATTCAGGCTTTTTACAGACACCTATGATCCCTGCATATTAAACTGATCTTCATGCGTCTCCAAACATTAAGATACTCAACTCGCTGTGACCACCAACTTTTTTCCTTTTTCTTATTTCTCATTCCTCTCCAGTTAACCAAACAGATACCAAGTGGGTTGGAATTCGCACTTTGCAGTTAACCTAGCCTCATATTTGTGCCTCAATTGGCAGACATTTATATCGCATGCATGTGTCCTTTTTATGGCAGGACATTGTCACATACTATAAATATTTTTGTAATTTATTTAAGTTTAAAGTTCTCCGTCTTTAAAGAAAGTTTATTTAGTTACAAGTTGTCTTTCTTGCTTGCTTATCCTTTCTATTTGTGTAAAGATGAATGAATACAACATCTAGTTAAATGTATTTTATATAAATATCACATGCGATAAATTTTCTTTTCTCCAAATATTTTAAGCTTTTACTACTTTATTTCGAAATTTTTTTCGCGTGATTTAATCTCATTAGAAAATTTTTTCTGGAGCCTCATGAAGTGGCTTGCCTAAGCCGATAAACTGTTAACAATTCAACACTCGGAAGCTGAAATAATACCTGATTTACTACTAAAAGTTCTTCAAAGTAAATCAAAAAATCAACTTAATAAACAGCCACAACGGCTAATGTCCTGCAATTATCCTTCGAATAGAGACAATTTCATAATTACGAGAGTGCCCCTAGTGGTCGAAATTCGACCGCAGTTTAAACGTATACCTATTTTTGGTGGATTCATTTAAACAGAAGAAGCTATCTAATTACTTATTCCCCTCCCCATAGAAAAAACAATAAAACAAATAAAATCGCATACAAACACGCACATTTATAAAAAAATCTTATATACTTATACTTATAAACATGTGTATGTAGGTACTCTTAAACACTCTCACCGCTTTACTTGAACCAACACTTACATAAGTGACTGCTATACGTGTGTATTTTTAGCATTTGTAGTGATGTCAACTTTATGAGCCTTTTATTCCTTTAATACTGAACCGATTTAAATAATATATAATCGGGTCACTAAATCTCAACAATATCTACCATTTTGGCAAAAGAATGAACTAAATCGGTTGGCAAACAAAGGAGAAAAATAATTTGTCTTTGCCTATTTATATAAAGATTACATTTCTACGACTCTAAAGAAAATACCCGGTGCTTTCCAGAAAATTTATTTAATATAAATTTTTTTTATTTCATTATAATTCTCTTTACGTGTGTGTAGTTTAATACGTTTTCGAGAAGAAAAAAATCGCATAACTACAATAATTTATACCTTAGAAAATTTTCTGATTTGTGATTTTATTCTGGTATTTCAATAACATTAGATTATTTTCTGTGGAAATAAGCAAAATAGCATGACTGCCTCAATAAAATCAGACCAATAAAGCACTTAGAAAGCAGTTTTTGACGTGCATTGCCGAAACACAATATGATTTACTTCAAAAATTATATGAATATTACATCTTTAAATAATGCAGTGCATGGACCTGCTGCTATAGCCACATGTTCAAAGCCATACTTAAAACGTTAATCTTTTGAACAAAGCGCATATGATTAATATCAAAAACATTTTTGTATTCTATTTCAATTTAAAGTTCTCCGCCTGCAGAGAAACAACTTTTGTTTCTGAAAAGTCAACTTAATTACAAAAATTTTATGTTATTTAGTTATATTTTTTTTAATTTTCATATAATTACAGTAACTTTTTATTACAACTTATTGTAATTATATGAAAATTAAAAATATATCTAAGTACGCTATTATAAAAATATCGCATGCTATATATTTTTTTAATATCGCATGCGATAACTTTTTTCTGTTTACATTTTAATTATTTCATTATGGCTTTGTAACTTCCTTGCGTAGTTTGATGACATTATATTGATATTTGATATTTTATTGCCCTAAAAAAGCACCTGCCGCAATCAGAAGAGTGAAAATTAGATTTCTAAATAACGCGCCAGCCGCAGCGATATGAAATCATGAAATTGTCTTGAATAAAAACAATAAATCTTAAAGTTTCTGAAAAGTTATTTTAGTAAAAAAGTTCATTTTATTATTACAACTTTCTCTGCGTCTAGTGAAATATTTTTTTTATATTGCAAGCGATAAAATTTGTTCTTTATAAATTTTAGGCATTTGTACGCAGTTCCAGTTTTCTTTGCAAAAATTAGACCTCTCAAAGCGAACAAAAATTTAATGGCCTTTAGCAATAAAATCTTCGTGTTTTGAGACAATAATGAAGCTGCAATTTGTCGGGTGGATGTGCAACGGACAAAAACATTCACCGCAAATTATAAAGAACTAGTACTTCCTATGGCCGACACAATCGACCGCGTTCTACTAATAAACATTAAGCATTTACAAAAATATACACGATAAAATACAAAAGCAAAAAACACTCTAAATAAACAATTTAAAAATTAAAATTATTCTGATTTATTCGACAATTTTATAAATTTTATTAAATAATAGGTCCAGAAATTATTATCACTCTCTTTTTATTAAAAAATATGTATAGAAAATGCTCTAACTGTCTCACTTATTTGCAAAAGCAAAACGCACAAGCACACATGCAAATTCTGTTTATTTCTCAACTTGAATCTGATACATGCATGTGCAATAAATGCGCATGCATTAGTAGCAACTTTAAACGCTTGTAGCTCCCAAATTACTGAACCGATTTTAACAAAATATAAATTAAGTACATTTGTGAATAAATATCTTCAAAATGATATAAAAAATCGGATGTATAATATGAGCGTAAAAGGGATATAAAAAACGTGTTTGTGTATTAATTTTACAGAAGATAATATAATGTGATCGGTACATCATTCTGCCAAAAACTCAACAACGATTAACATGAGATTCTTAATAAAAATTAATATGAAGAAGTAATAATTCTTATATTCTTCATAATTAAATAATTTGTTTAGATGATTCATATCGCAAACAACTGACAACCAGCTAAGAAGTGCCAAAATATGCATTAATGTTGAGGAGGGTGTGTTTTACGACCTCCGAAAACCGCAACAAAATTAATTAGCTTTAGCTGCAAACATTTTTTAATCAAAGTAGCTTGAGTTCATAATTTTTATCAGCGAACTTAATTAAAGCTAATTTATTAAAATATTATTTTTCTGCGTTTTTTTTGTCATTCTGCAATTTTTTTATATTTTCTAAATTTCGCATAATTTTACGAATTCGAAATGAATTCCTTTGTATCGTTGTTTTTTTTTTGTATTATTTTATTGTACTGTTTACACCTTTATTTAGATTTTTTTCGTTTAACTTTCTGTGTTTTTTTTTGCTTTTAATGCATTTCAGATTTCATTTTTGAAATTTGAAACAACAATGACAACAACTTTGCTATTGACCGCTTTTTGTTCAGATTTCATTTCAATGTTCTACAACAACAGCAGCAAGACACTCAAGATTAGTAATGATTTTTCGAAGGACGTTTATTAAACTTGAGTTTGTAACATTTTTTTTTCATTTTCATTTTTTTCAGTTTGACTGTGACACTGATTCCGAATCTGGCCGTAAATCTCAATGATTGTGAAACGAAAAACAAAATGCTTATTGACGTCACGTGACGCTTAATAAGTTAAGAGTTGTTCTATTGAATTAAATAAACAATCTAATAAGAAATGTTGTTAAGAATAACAGCCTATTTCGGTGGCTGGCTGTCTGTCTGTCTGTCTGTCTGTCTGTACGTCTGACCGTCTGCCTGTCTCATTTTACCTTCTCCTTTTTCATTTGTTAATTGTTTAATTAAATCTCACAGCACAATGAAGATGATGTTGTGTAGAGTGATTTAGACACTCCTTGTTTAAACACTAATTAAATAAGAATTTTTGTTTATCTGTTGAAAACAAATACAAAACTTGTTTCAGCTGTATTTCGCATCATGGCATCATCATAATAGGCCATTCAATACTAATTAAGCCAAAAACAAAAACAAAAACCTGTTTTATTCTAACACTAAAGGCCTTCTTTTCAGCTTATGAAAATATTGTAAAATACAGAATCAGATATTTTTTTCGATGCCTTCATTATTGGGGTCTTAACTTATTAATTAATTTTTTTTGTAAAGCTTGAAACAAAAAAATTTAAATCGTTAAGAGAAAATTAGTGAAATTTTTAAAAGCTTTTGAATGATAATGAAAGGAGATTAGTTAAAATTTGTTGAAACACTATTTTTTAGTTAACATTAAGCCGTTAATAAGATGTTGTATCAGAAAAGTTTTATCAAATGAAATTTAGTTTTTTTTTGGCAGCTTTCCTTCAAGCGTCTAAGCCAATTTGTGTGGCATGCAGTTGCTGTTCAATTTAAAGTCTAAGAAATGAAATTTTAATATAGACAACTATCAAAAAGGTTAAATAAAGCACTCCACAATTTTTGGATTAAACATGGAAGTTGTTAAAAAAAATGGCCAGCCTACGAGTACAAATAACTACCTGGCATATTTAGCAAAAGTTTAGTAGAAGTAGTTGAGAATGCGTATTTGTTACGTATGGGCGTGACCCTGCCCTTTTTGTATCATGAACTTGTATTGCCAGAGCAACTTAAGGTGTGTGTAAATTTGCATAAGCAACAGCCTTGCAGAAAAAGTATTAAAATAATGTTCACTTAGTATGGGCATGACACTGCCACTTTTATTATCATTAAATTTAGTTCTGCATAAAAAACCGATATGTGTGCAAAGTTGCATAAAAATCGTTTAAGTATAAATAATTTTCCAAAAAATATTTACTTAAACTCTTTTGCGACACGCAAAGTTTACTTCGACAAAGTCTTTTAAATTTTCCTTTAAGCTTTGTTTCACTTCGCCACACGCAAAATTTACCTTAACAAACTTTGTGTTCTTTTGTTGAATGAACGTGCATTAATCGTGACTTCATCTGGGCTGGTTTGCATAGAAGAGGTATTCCGCCGAAGCTTTTAACTCTTATAAAGGAAAGCTATAACGGCGCAAATTGTTATGTGCTGCACAAAGGAAAACTATATCAACCTTTTCAAGTAGTGAGTGGAGTACGCCAAGGCTGTATACTATCGCCACTTCTATTTCTACTTGTCATCGAAGACGTACTGTCTTCAGCACCGTTCCAACGCAGGTGTATCCAATGGCGAATAGATGGAACATTCTTAAATTACCTAGAATACGTGGATGACATTTGTATACTGTCAAACAAAGTCTGCTTCAAACCTTTAAAGCAATCTGCATGGCACAGGCCTTAAAATAAATTCAGCTAAAACGAAGTGTCTGACTGTACACGGCAACAGTCCACAACTGATAACTACAGGCGGCCCGAACTATCCGATGGTCAACCAATTTTGCTATCTTGGTCGCACCAGATGTTGGCACGGAGTTCGATGTAGAAGCTAAGATCAGCAGAGCAAGAACTGCATTTGGAATTTTTGCCCCGATTTGGCAGAACAACAACTTAAGCCTGCGGACCAAGATTCGAACATTCAATGCCAATGTTAAATCTGTTCTGTTATATGGATGTACCACGTAAGTAGAAGGTTACCAGAGGCGTTACCTATCGCTTACAAACCTTTACAAATTTTACATATTTTTTGGTCTCGTGTAATATCGAATGTCGAGCTTCTACGCCAAGCAAATCAAATAGATGAGGCTTCTGAAATCCGAAAACGTAAATGGGAATGGATTGGGCATGTACTACGTCGCAAGCGTTGCGTTGGAGTCCGCTTAACCAAGCAGGAAGAACAGTTGGCAGCCCACGGACAACTTGGAGACGTTCTACCGAAACCGAAATGAGATCTATTGGGTTAACATAGAACCAACTTAGATTTGTAGCTCAAAACCGAGTGAGATGGAAGACGGCTATTGTTGGCACCCTAAGCTTCAATGGGAGTTAAAGAAATAAATATAATATACACGTGCAAAGCAAGCACAAAAATCAAACATGCGTTTACATTTTTTTAACGCAAAATGCGAAACCTTTTTGGTTTGTCTGCATAAACACCCAGGATCTAGGCAGGAATGGAACCTACACCCCGGAATCTAATAGCACTCCACTAGCCTCCAGCGGCTGCCAAGTCTTCTTTTCCTTCTCACCTTCAAAGTCTAGACTTTGCAAAGTAAGCTTTGCATTTGAAAAAAAAAATCTTAGCATTGGCATGCCGCTGTCTACTTTTCTTATCACTACATTTAATTGTTAAAACAACTCAAGGTGTGTGTAAAGATTTACATAAATTGTTTTAGTAGAAATATTTTTAAAACTATATTTAATTTATATGGGCGTGTCACATGACTAAAAGGGGAAAATCATGTCTGAAAAGTAATAAATAAGATTCATCGCCAGATAAAGTCATAAGGGCAGTATTTTAAGAAGAATTTTCTAAAAACCGTCCTTAAAATTAACTACGATAAAAACCGATTTGAGCCGATTTACAATTAAGGTGATGTCGCTGCAGCAGCGCTTACGTTCTCTTTTGAAGTCCCTTCTTAAATCCACTCGCGTTTACATAAAGACAAAAATACGAGCGAAAGAAATATGCAAAAGAGAAGAGGCAAGATTGTCGCTTCAAATCCCATTACGTGGGACTTTTGTTTCTCTATACTTTTCCTCTACAAACTCGATTAGCAATCGATGTGTCGCAAGGACACATGTAAACATGTTCTTAAAGATATCCGCCTAAAAAAACACCCGATACATGAAAATAAACTAAAATGAAAAACACTAAACTAACAATTATTGAAAAGAAAAACCAACAACGATTATCAAAAAAAAAACCCCAGACAATATAATGATACACTTAAGTCCTGGATATTTAAGCAATAGGTACGAGAATGCAGGCCAGCAGCTTTAATAAGGCAAAAAAGCTGGAAAGGACACACAAACACGGGCGCACACACACAGGCAACAAGCAGCATAAGTTAAATAATGAAGGCAAAATGAACGAATGAAAAGAGAAGCCGAAATAGCATACCAAATGCCTTGGTGCACAATTAAACTGCAATAAACCATAAATATCACAAGCTTGGGCTATAAAACCGAAAACACGTTTAGCATACTAAATACTATGAAACAACACACATACACACACACATGCACGCACACATACACATGCACACACCTAAAATGACACAAGTATCCACACAAACGTTTAAACTTCATTACGAACATGAACATGAAATGAGAGCAAGCAAAGGAAAGTACACAAAAAGCCTGGCAAACACTTACACACACACACACACACACACACGTGCGCGCACACAAATAACGAACAACAACGACACCGACAACGAGAACAGCAAAAACAAAAGTAATAAACATTATATCAGTATTTGAGGAACAGGAACTAGTTACCAGAAGTCGTTATTGTTGCTTCTGCTGCTGCTGCTTGCTATTGCTTCCCATATTGTTGCTGAGAATTTTAAACAACTTACCACCCAGTCATGTCAGCAACATTAAAACGAAAAGAAAAAACAAACAATGGCAACATAAACGAGAAAACTTCAACATGCAACATGAAAGGAAATGAATGGAAAAAGATGATCAAATGACGTACTGCATGGCATATGAATACTTTGTCTGTCGTTGGTTTTTTTTTTTTTAAAAGATTTTCTTTTGTTTTCTTTTAAGTTTTGTAATTGAGTAGCAGTTATGGAGAATTCACAAAGATGTTTAATAACCATATGGTTGATATTCCGACAACAGATGCAACTGCAAAAAGGAAGCAAATATACACAAACATAACACAGCAATACAGAAGGAACTGATAAAAACTAAATAACACCAAATTCCTCATTAAAACTATAAAACCACAGAGGACTAAAACAGATTCTTTGCACACTGTGCAAAAAAACTCTCGTTGAAATTAAATAGAGAATTAAAGACTCGTATGTATTTTTAAAAACCACTTAAAATGAATTTTTGCAAGACAAACTTTTAAAAATATCTAGTAAAAAAACGTCGCATTTTAAAAAGGACCTTTAAATAAAACGTTATTTTTTTTAAATATAATTAAGGTTTGCACGTAATTAATTGAACCGATTTAGGTTTATGTTGAAAGGAATTGTTTAACTTAAGTTCAAATCGACTTTACATTTATTTGTTTTTAATTATGTACTTAAAATATTTTTGAAAAAGCTACCTTTTAGAAAAAGTCCCCTGTAAACATTTGCAAACGTACCTTCTACTTTTAAAAAGAGTACTTTTACAATAAGTACTTTTTTAATAAATTTATGTACGTCTTAAAACTTGTACTTAAAAAACTACTTTTATAATTACAAAATTTTTAAAATATTTATGTACGTTTTAAAACTAGTACCTTGAAAAAAATTCCCTTAAGAACAAAGTATTAAAAAAGTACAATTTCAAAAAGTATACTTCAAGAAATATTCCTTTAAAAAATGCATTTGAAAAAAGTAAGAATTACTTTAAAAAAAAAATTAGTATCTTTTAACAAAATTACATTCAATAAAGTACCTTTGACAAAAAAGTACTTTTTAATAAAAAAAACCTTCTAATCGAAATGGACCTTCAAAAAAAATTACCTTGAAACAAGTGTCCTTAAAAAAGTACCTTTTAAAAACGTGCCTCTCAAGAAAGATTGCCATATTAATAAATACTTAAAAAAAACTACATTTAAAGAAAATATTTTATTTTAAAAATTACGTATTAAAAATGATGCCTTATCAAAAATAGTATTTTAAAACAAGTAGCTGAAGAGGACATTTTAAAAAGAGTACTTTTTAAAAAATTACTTTAAAAAAATACATTTTTAAAAAGTATGTAGAAGATACCTTTTAAAAAAGGACCTATTAAAAGTATTACTTTTTAAATAATTAATTTATAAAAACAATAAACCACCTTTTTAAAAAATCGTTTAAAACAAATTATGATTCCAAAAACGTACCTCATCAAAAAAGTGAATTTTTATAAAAAATTACTTTGAAAAAATATAACTTTTTAAAAAGTATGTAAAAATTCCTTCTAAAATAGGACCTGTTAAAAATTTGAAAACCCCTTTGAAAAAAGTATCATTCTAAAAACGTACCTTATTAAAAAAGTGCCTTTTTATAGAAAATTATATTTTAAAATAATATCTTTGAAAAAATCTGATTTTGAAAACGTACCTTTTGCAAGAAGTAATTTTTATAAAATATCTTTAAAGAAAAGTACACTTTTAAAAATTTTTTTTTAAGTACGTATTAAAAATAATGCCTTTTAAAAAGTAGTCTTTTAAAAAAGCTGGTAGCCATTGTTGCTAGTGCTTTTAGCTTTTGATTTATCCTAATTTTAATTATAATAAGTTTGTAAATAAATAAATAAAAATAAAATAGTCTTTTAAAACAAGTACCTTCTAAAAAAGGACATTTTTAAAAAGAGTACTTTTTTAAGAATTACTTTTAAAAAATTACCTTTTAAAAATAGGTGGTTTTTAAAAGTATAAAAAAGGACCTATTAAAAATAGTACTTTTTAAAAAATTACCAAAAAAATACTTGTAATAACGTAACTTTTTAAAGTGTACCTTTTTGAAAAAATCTGTTCAAAAATTGTTTTATTTAAAATGTCAATAGTGTGCCTTTTCAAAAAAATTTATCCTGCAAAAAATTATCTTAAATAACGGCTTTTAAAAACGCACCTTCTGAAAAAATTAACTTTTTAAAAAATACTTTTTAAGAAAAAAACTTTTTTTAAATATTTTGCTTTTAAAAATACTCGTACGTATGAAAACTAACATTCAAAGGACCTTTTAAGAAGAATACTTTTAAAAAAAACTCCTTTAAACGAATTAAATTTTAAAAACGTACATTCTCAAGAAAGTCGCTATTCAAAGAAATATCTTTTAAAAGTCATTTTTTAAAAAAAGCACAGGAACCTTTAAAAAAATACCTTTTAAAAGAGGAATATTTTCAAAAATATGTTGTTTTTAAAAATACTTATTAAGAACGCTTCCACTCAAAAACTGACATATCTTCTAAAAAAGGACCTTTTAAAAAGACTACTTTTAAAAAAATTTTCTTAAAAATGATACCTGAAATAAAGCAGCTTTTAAAAAAATACTTTATAAAATACATTTTCCAAATGTATGTTTTCAAAAAAAATTACTTCAAAAAAGTACTTTTTGAAAAAAGTGACTTATGAAAAAGGGCTTTTTGAAAAAAACTGCCTTTTGAAAAATTGCATTTTGAAAAAGTATCTCTTAAAAATTGAACTCTTGAAACAAGTAACTTTTGAAAAATTACCTTTTAAGTAAAATACATTTAGAAAAAAATTGCTTTTAAAGGAAAGTATCTTTTAAAACAAGTACCTTTATGCAAAATACGTTTTAAGAAAAGTATCTTTAAAAAAAATAATTTAAAAGAAAAGACTTCAAATACCGGGTAATCCAGTACTTTATTAGCGAAGTAAAGCAATTTTTGATAAATCTGCTTGTTAGCGTTTACAAAAAGTTTTTATTAATTTCTATATTTTTTTCAACCGAACTTCATTTAATAAAAAATTATTTATTTCAGCAAACTACAAAACTCACCTTAAATTTCACAAAACAATTGCAGTGTTCACAAGTATTTTTTTTTAATCTGAAAAGAAAATATACAAAAATTAATTAGTTTCAAAAATCAATACAACGCTTTCAAAAAACAACAAAAAAACCGCTACTGAAAACTAAAAAAAATAGTTTTTCATTTTTGTTTTATTGTGAGAATTTGTTCAAGTTTTTATTTTCATTTTGGATTTTTTTTTATAATGAAAATATAAAAAAAATTCGCTAATCCCCGACCACTGTGCCACCTCAAAAATGAATCGAAAAACTTTCCACAAAAACATTATTGCAATTATAATGGAAACATTTAAACGAAAAAAAAAACGTTTCATTTTATCTTCAACCATCGTAGAAAAGACATTAATTAAAAAAATACTTATACGCAGTTGGGATAAATGTTTCTCAAGTATTTGTGCCTGAATGGGCAAAGCGAAACAACACTCATATACGAGTATTAAGGTGGAATAATTAAATAGTGTTCTAAAGTCTAAATACATACATACATATTTGTTTTATTTGCTTCTTGAGAATATTTGTGGTGGCAACATTAATAGAAAGATTTATTTCACAAATTATAACTGACGGCATTTACAAGTTTTATTGCCATCGCACGTACCAGGAATTTTTAATATTTATTTGTATTGGCTCAATAGCAACTAACAAAAATAGTAACAATTGCAAAACAAACTAATAACCAGGAAAATAAAATCCACAACAACAACGACAAAAACTGCATACAAAAGGAAAAAAATCATAGACAAATACAAAACGTACAGGAAACGTACACTCACACATACTCGTATACAAACAAAACAATATGATGTTCCGAGAAAAAGTTTTGTGTGCGTGTGCCAGCAAATGAGAAGAATACCAATATTATTTATTCGAAAACATTTTAAGGAGCAACGCGATGCAAAAGGGGGTTTTAAATAACAATTATACAACAAAAACGATTTGCACAACTATTTACTTGAATAAATTGCAACTGGAGAAGCTGCAGCAATAATCGTGGCATTTAAATTTCTAAAGCAAGCAGGAAAGCAAAAAAAAAGTTAAAAAAAAACGAAATGAAAACATCACAATGGCTGGTTTTTTTTGTAAATTAATATGCTAAAAACGCATATTGTTAGTGGATTATATAATTCTGGCCACTTCAGCAAACAAATAATAACAAAAGCAACAAACAACTTGTTACTGAACACAACAACAAAAAGAACACAACTAAAAAGAAACGACGAAAACTAAAATCAGCGACCGCATTATGCAAAGTAACAAAAAATTTAGGTTTTACGGGGGATAGAAGGAAAAGTCGCTTGAAGACATCTACAATACAGAATGGACTTTTACAAAAGGGTTTTTTTCAAGAAGCCCTTTTCGTATGTAAAAAGGAAAGTGTTTTCAAAGATACTTATTTAAAATGTATTTTTTTAAAAGGCGATTTTCTTAAAAGCAGGTACTGAAACCATGAAAAAATTGGCTTTAGGTTCGGGTTCGGGTTGATCAAAATAAAAAGTTCAGGTTCGGGTTCGGTTCATGGTTTGGGTTAAAAGTTAGAAAAAATCTACATGTGTTTTCTTAGTAGAAAATTTGTTGTTCAAAGAAATTTTCTTTTAATTTTACAAATAATATATTTTTCAAGTTTTCTTCTTTTAAATTTGTTCTTTTTGGGGATAAAATGAATTTCAAGGCTGAAAAGGTCATAAATATAAATAAATTTTTTAAAAAAGGCTTTGTATACATATTTTTTTTTTTGCAAAAGGTTCCTGTTTGTACAAAATCTTAACTTTTTTAAAAAGTTACTTTTCGAAAAAAATTTACTGGTTGAAAAATGTTTACTTTTTCAGTAAATTTAATTTTGGCAACTTTAAAAATACTTTTTCAAAAAAGGTACTTTTTCAAATAGGTACTTTTTCACAAAAGTACTTTTTCAGAAAAGTCCTTTTTCAGAAAAGTACTTTTTAAAAAAGGTATTTTTTCAAAAATGAAAAGGAATTTTTCAAAAAGGTACTTTTTCAAGCAAGTACTATTTGTACCAAAAATCTTTTTCTTAAAGCTACTTTATTTTTAAAATTTCTATAATGATGATGATTTTTTTTTAATGTTTAAAATAAAAAAATTCTTACAAAATAATTATAAAAAAAGTATTTAAAATAAGGATTTTCTTGAAAGATACTTTTTTGCAAAAAGGTTCCTATTTCAAAAATGTATTGTTTCTCAAAAGGCATTATTTTGGAATGTAATCACTTTTTTAAGCAGGCTTCCTTTTTAATTATACATACATACTGATTTAAAAATTAAAATTTTTTTTAAATGTATGTTTTAGAGGTACATTTTTATTACTTTTTTTTACTTTCAATTTTTTTTTTAATTGAGTAGTTTTTTGAATCGAAAATTTTGTTTTTATTTTTATTTTTATAAAAAATTATTTATCACGTATTTATAAAAATTACTTTTTTAAAAAGTTACATTTTTTTGTTTTCTTAAGTTTATTTTTGTAAAAAACTATTTATCACGTATTTATGAAAATTACTTTTTTAAAAAGCTACATTTTTAGAAATGTACAATTTAACAAAAATTATACATTTAAAAACCCAATTGATTTGAAAAGTTACTTCTTTAAAAAGGTACTTCCTAAGAAAACAAATTCTTTTCTCAGCAGGTAATTTTTAAGGTATTTAATTTTTAATTTAATTTTTAAAAAAAGTCCTTTTTTACAATGTACTTTTTTAAAAAGTATTTCAATTTCATAAAAGATTCAGGACTGCTGCTGACACAATTGCGATAAAGCTATAAGGATGGCAGTAAAATAAACAATAATAAACCAAGGAAATAGTAAATATATACATTGTACACTAACGAGGCCAAACAAAAAAAGAAAGAATACTTTTCTCCAAATGGCTCATATGCATTTATACACAGCAGTGTGAGTGCACAGCAACAACAGTGATAAAAACAAAACTATTTAAGTACAAAAACAATCGTAACAATTGTCTAAATTGCAATGTTTAAATACTTTATAAATAACTCAACAACAACAACAACAAAAACAGCAAGAGCAGCAGTGCTCAAAACTCATGCGAATTCGTACTTTACTTTTCGCTTTTCACATTATAAATTGAACAACACACACATACACACACACACAAACACATGAATCCTTGTTTAATACAAAAACAAATCAGCTTAAAAGCACACAAGTTATGCAATCAGTGTTGCCAATTTATCCGCCACAGTAAAACTGTTTTTCTTTTAACATTTCGTTACTTTGGCTCATTTAGTTTTGGCAACACTGACGATGATAAATGCATTCTCTTTTTCTCCCACTTAAAGTCTGTAATAAAAAAAAACATGGCTTCTCTTACTTCTTAAAAAAAAACTTTCTAGATCAAAGTTTTTTACACACACAAACACGTACTTTCTTAAATTTTTTATTAACATTTAACCAAAGAAATAACCGGATCAACTATTTAAATATTTTTTTTGGTCTTTTAAAGCAGCAGCAGTAAAAAAAGAAGTTGCTGCGTAAAAAACAGCAGCAGCACACAGAAAAACATTCAACAATGGAAAACATTTATCAGTTTATTGTTGTTGCTTTGCAATTGTTTATTATTTAAATACAACCATAAAACTATAAAAAAAAAACAAATTATAAAAGAAGTGGTTTATTTGCTTTAAACAACAACAAGTTAGCATGAACAATAAAACAAACTTTGAAAAGTACATGTTTTTATGCTTTTTATTATTGAAAATAAAAATAAACATAAAATATAAAAACTATATAATAAATTAGTAGAAACACACACGGATGACTTCTTTTTATTAAATAATAAAACATAATAAACATGGGAAATTTCTGTTTCTTTTTTTTTTGCATTGTAACAAATAGATTGCAATCAAAAGAAGAGTTTTGAAAACTAATATATCGTTGGATTGCTTAAGAGGTGTGTACTTTTAAGATTCTATTTGTTTTGTAGAGCTGTTAAAAATGAAACTATTTTCATGAAATTTGCTCCCCTAAACATGTTTTCGAGCAGGACAAATACTTTTTTATACTATCGTAACTTTGACTGATAAGTTCATGATTTGTATGAAGAAAACTACTTTTTTGTAAATGCTACTACTATTTTTAAAAAGTGGCTTTTTTTAATTTGATTATTTTTTCGTTCGAATAAAATTTTATCGATTTTTTTTTGTTTTAGTAAATCTACTACTTTTTTTAAAATAAAACTACTTTTTTAGAAAAAATCTGTGGCAAAAAAGAATATGTGCTTAAGTCGACTTAAGCTAAATTTGAGTTAATAGTTTCTTTATAATCTCCATATTCAAAAGTAGTCCTGATAAAAGTTTCAATTATTTTAAACAATTTTACAGGTTGCTATAGAGGTTTAATTATTTCTTAATTTTTAAAACTTATAATCTTATATTGAATAACAGCTTAATTTAAAATATAATAGAGCACAATTAAAGTTAAATATATTAGTTATGGAGTATAGAACAATGTATTCCAAAAATGGAAGAAATGAGAAACGTGCATTAACTAGAATAGAAACAAATTTCAAAAAATCTACTTGAAAGTGAAAAAGTGCTCTCCTACAAAATGGTAAAATATGACTTAAACACTTTTTCCTTATTGCCACAGAAGTACTCATTTCTTAGACTTATTGTAACTTTTTTTAATTTTTTAATTTAGTTCAATTATTGCAGTTACATTCGTAAATTTGTGATAAATTACTTTTTTTAAAATAGTACCTATTTTATAAGTATTTTTTTTCTTAATTTATAAGAATTTTAATTTTTAAACTTATTCTTTAAACAAGTACATTCAAATTTTGGTTTTAATTTGATAAATTTTGAATCTATATCTTTTTTAAAAATTCTTTTTTGGAAATTTATTATTGTTATTCATAACCTTATTATTTAATAAAATTAATTTAAATTCTCTTTTTTATTTCAATAAATTCGTCATCTACTGTTTTTTGAAAAATACTACTTTTTTCAAAAAGTATTTTTTCTTAATTTATGAGAATTTTAATTATTAACTTTACTCTTAAAATTAATTCAAGGCATTTTTTATTTGAATAAATTTAGTAATCGGACACTTTTTAAAAAATACTATCTTTTTCAATACTACTTCTTTTAAATAAATTTTTAATCAACTATTTTTTTTTAAAATACTAACTTTTTAATACTGCTCTTTTAAATAAATAAATTTGTTATCTACTACTTTTAAACAAAGAAACTACTTTTTCAAAAGTATTTTTTTTTAATTTATGATAATTTAAGTTTTTAACCTCATTTTTTATAAGCAAATAAAGTAAAATTTAGTAATCTACTACTTTTTAAAAAATATAACCTTTTTCAAAAAGTATTTTTTTTTAAGTTTTAGTTTTTTAACATTATTTTTTTAAAATAAAATAAATTCAAATCCTATTTTTATTTAAATAAATTTGTATACAATACGATTTCAAAAATACTGCCTTTTTTAAAAAATACTTTTTTCTAATTTATGAAATCTTCTGTTTTTGCCTTATTTTGCACAAGCGATCAAATTCAAATTCTGTTTCTGTTTATATATATTTTTAATCTACTACTTTTAAGAAATACCACCTTTTTGAAAAAATAATGTTTTTTTATTTACGATAACTTCAGTTTTTAACCTTATTTTGTAAACGCAGGTAAGTTCCAATCCCGTTTCTATTCAAAAAAAACAAGCAAAATACTACCTTTTTTAAAAATAATTTTTTTCAATTTACGATAAAAAAAAATTACCTTTTTGAAAAGCATTATTTTTTAAATAAATTTGTAATCTACTACTTTTTAAAAAATACTATCTTGTGAAATTTATATTAATCGAGATTGCCTCGATATCTTTTTTCAAAGATTTAAAAAACTTTTGTTTGTTAAGGGTTTTTTAGCTAGTCTATATACATGCATTTCATTGGTGCTTAAGCCAAATCATCAGTAGACCTTAAACCTAATTTTTAAATGTTTCAAAACAAAAACCTTTTTTTGTATAAGTAAAGAGGTTTGAAACATTTAAAAATTAGGTTTAAGGTCTACTGATGATTTGGCTTAAGCACCAATGAAATGCATGTATATAGACTAGCTAAAAACCCTCAACAAACAAAAGTTTTTTAAATCTTTGAAATACTATCTTGCTTAAAAAAACTCTTTTTTAATTTATAAGAACTGTCTTTCAGTTTTTAATCTTAATTTTTAAAAACAAATAAATCCTAGTTTTTTTAATAAATTTGCAATCTACTACTTTAAAAAAAAAATTACTACCTTTTTTAAAAATAATTTTTTTTCTATTTTAATAGCCAATAAGTTAAAATTCTCTTTTTATTTTGGCTAATTTGTCATCTACTACTTTTTGAAAACATACAACTTTTTTACTTTTTTAATAACTAAATTCGGGTCTCAAAAACTTTTGTTTTATTTATTTTATTTATGACTTTTCAATGCTATTTTTCTATTTTATTGAATTATTTTCTTAAGCATATAAACAAGTAAACTTTTATTGTTTTATATATAAAATAATAAAATCTTTGGAAAAATTTATAAAGAATACGTTTTAACACACATTATTTTGAATTACAGACGAATACAATAAAACTAAAAAAAGCAAATCCTTATTATTATTTTCAATTTTCGATTGCAAGCAGCAGTAAGTAAATATGAACAATTTAAGTTGATTATTGTAAAGCATAATATGAGCAAGAAAAGCAATTTTAAGCAGCAGCAGCAGCAATAATGAAAAACAATCAAAAGGATTTTGGTTATAGAAAAAAAGGAAAACTAAAGAAGTACTAAAAGCAAAGCTATTCAAGTGTACTGTAAATCACCAGCCACCCAAAAAAAACATCATCAACCACGATATAAAATATAAATTTATAAAAATGCTCGTATACAATTTTACTCTCTTATATAGAAAATGGCAAAATAAATATTTTTAATATCTTATTTGGAAAAAAGAAATCATGATTGTTCAAAATGTTTAACTATAAATGCAACAAAAATAGCAACAACAACAGCCAGCAATAAAAAATGGCAAAAAATCCATTAAAAAAAAGTTGCAAAATAAATGCTGAAAAAATATAGAAAAATATTGCAAAGATACTCGTACATATAAAATAATAAAAACCATATGAAAATTGTATAGTGTATGAATATGGAAGGAGAAAAGAATGCTGAAATATTTATAAGTGTTTCGATGAGGGAGTGTCACGCAGAGAGAGAGGGAAAGAGTGAGAGCAGAGTTTTAAAGGAAACTACAAGCTATCTGTTTAACGAGTGCCTAACAAAAAAAATAAATCTATATAGGAAGTCAAGCTAAAAATTACTCTGACAAATTATTTGACTTTTATAAAAAAGGAAGCTTTGAAGCTTGCTGATTGTAAGAAATTGTTAATAAACAACATTAAAGCTTTCATTATTTTGATTATTAGTTTAATTATCGCCAGCATAAAGTGATTGCAGAAAATTTAATCATGTGTTAGAATTAAAAATTTTTTCATATAACTTTTCAGCCTGATTGATGCTCATGTGTACATACTACTGTGTGTGTATGTGTGAGTACAAATGCAAGTATCTTAAATGTATTCACTGTACATACAAATAAATGCATAATAAAAATTCAACCAGACAAATAGACAGACAGACAGACAGATAGACAAACTTAGAGATAGACAGTATAATATACAATACAAGCAACAACAACAACAAGCAACAAGAAGTGGTAAATTTTAAAACTATACGAGTTTGTTTTATATGCTTGAATATCGCTTTATGCATATGTGTGCTCAGTGAGCCCGCGCGTATGTATGTGTGTGTATGTGTGTGTGTGAATAAGGATATTATAGTAACGAGTTAAAAGTGGTTATATATTGGATTGGATATGCTTACTTACAGTTAAAGTAAGTATAAGTACTCGTTAGAATGATAGTCTACTTTCGATTGTGATCAACAAATTTTACTAAAAAAAAAACAAACAATAATGTTTAAAATACTAGCAGGATTTTAATATTGTGCAATCAAATGCAAGAAAATAAATTTTCTAAACACACCATCAAAATATATTTAATGACTAAATTTGTTCGCTATTAATTTTTTATTGAAACAGAAATCAGTTCATTAATTTTTCAAGCAAACTAAAGAATTGAAGAAATTTCCAAAACTTTAACATACAGAAATAATGTTTATAAACAATGTTTAACTTTGTGGCTCACCTGCACGTATACTTAGTAATAAACGTGTGTCTCTAATTTAAAAAAAAAATACATTTAATTTTGCTGTTTTCTTTTTTTAAGGATATTATTTTTATTATTAATCTATTCTTTAAATATTAGTTTAGTATATTTTTATTCGACCTTATTATATTTTTTTGTTTTACTAACTCTGTGTTTTTTTTTACCTAGAGCCTTAAAAAAGCACAGAGTATTCTTTGAATAGTTTTTTTAACATTTTCCTTATTTGCTTCCATAAAATATTTTAGAACTTTTTAACAGGAAAATAACTTGAGCCCGTTCACTTTCTCTTACGACTCTTTTCTTTTGTTAAGCCTGCCAATACCACTACAATTAAATCTTTAGAATGTTGATAAGCAAATGTGCGCTTGTATATTAATCTCAGTTACATTTTCAGCCTTCTTAAAGCCTAGTATTCTGTTCAGTGTTTCATGAGGAAGCACAAGCATTTTTAAACATGTGTTTTAAATACTTGTTTCGCTTGAAACACTTCCGCAACATTAATGTTGCGATACACATATACAGAAAATCACTACTGAGAGAACATTTTGTTTCAACATGTAGAACACAGATGAGTTTCTGTAGAGTCCACAAATAAAAAAAAAATTATTTCCCATGTTGTGGAAGTGTTTCAAGCAAAACAAATGTTGTAAACAGTTTTTTAAGCAGGGGTCTACAAAAGAAATATATAAACATTGTCATGAATTGCTTATGTAAACATGTTTGTTAAAGTCGTGGTAGTACTCTATTCATTTTCAGAAAATCATACAAAAACTATGTGCAACATGTTTAGCCGGCATCAGAAATAATATAAAACGTCATTTATTGCACGTAGAATTTTCATGCACACCTGGCACTCTGTTCAAATTTATTTCATATGAAATCATTTTACGTGTTTTCGTGAGAGTATACTATAAAAACTCGCCACCTGCAGATGATTTTGAAAGTGCCACTGCAGGCAAGTGCTGCTCATATTATTTTGCATATTGATATAAAATGTTGCAGATACATTTTATATGTTTTTCTCGTGCAATATTTTTCCATAAACAATTGCTGCCAAATTTTCTTGCATGTAATTTGAAATTAAAATTTGAAGCGAGTACCAGGCCTTACTCTTGATTTATCAGCTTGTTATATCTTCTCTTCTATATTAAAAGAGACTGCAGACAAACAGACAAGTCAACCAAATATGTACTGATATTTTGGGTAGCAAAAAAAAAACAAATAAATGTAGAGGAATTTCTACTGCTCTGCATCTTTTATAGATAGATTTTCTTGTTGTTTTTGTTACAGTATTTTTTATTTTTTTTGTTTGTTTTTTTTTCTTCAAAACTTGTGTAATTTTTTTTATAGACTTTGACTGAGTTTTTGTCTATTTTGTATGTAAGAGGCTCATCTATCTTAAGTTGTTGACAGAAAAAATTTGATAATCAAAGTTTTTCTTATAGTTTAAGTGTGCGTTAAGCACTGGAATTTATGTTTGTAGTTAAAGTTTTTTTTATTTTTATATAATTTTGTTTTTTGTTTTGTTTCTTTGGCTTGTTGTTTTAAAAGTATTTGTGTGTTTTTTGCTCTCCTTTCTTATTTATGTATATAGAGGAGTTGTTGAAGAAGAGGTTTTATGTAAACTTGATTGTGATAGCTGGATGGATGTATTACACAGCAGATAACGAAGGCTTAGTTTGGCATTAACAAAAGAGTAGAACAATGGAAGAAACTACTAATTAAATTAAAGACAGAATTCTATTGCTATTTAAGGAAAGCACTTATTTGACAACTTAAAGTCTTAAGTTACAAAAATAGAAAAATAAAAACTCTTTTAGCAAGTAGTTTTTTAATTATAAGTTTCAGCAACATTTATTAAAGACTTGTCGTCGTGGGAATTTTTTCAGCAGCAAAAGTTTTCATCAAATAATAAATACCGAGCCTGCTTTCCAGTATTTCTACATCGAGAAACTATTTGGAGAGAAAATTACTAGTTTATATGGGAATCTATTATTAATAGAGGCTTGCTGTCATGTTTAAAAAATTTATTTTGTTTCCAATGCAACAGCACTCCAGGCACGGATCCGATCTTGGAAGGTTTTTAGGGCAACTTGCATATGAAACCAGATATTTTGAAAACTGCAGCATAGAATTAATAGATACTTTGATCATTTTTCGCGAACTATCCTTTTCTCCCTGCCGTAGATCCACGCCTTTTTCCGACGGATTGTATGTAAATAATGGAAAGCACAATTGGAAAAATGTTTATGTTGAAGATTTTCAAAACGTTTTGTTTGTTGAGGGTTTTTTTTCGATAGTCTATATACATGCATTTCATTGGTGTTAATACCAAATCATCAGTAGAGCTTAAACCATATTTTTGAAAAGTTTCAAACCTCTTATCTTATAAAAAACTTTTAAAAACTCAATGAAATAAATTGAGAAAATATTTTATACTGAAGTTATAGAGTGCAAAGCACAGAATACTACTTCTGCAACATTTTTTCATAGCCAATACACTCCAGTTTTTTTAAACGCATTTTGTCAGCCTTTCGCATGAAATATTGAACAGAGTTCCCACATTAAGCATTTCGTTCGAACTGCTGTCAAAGGTCCATATACAAAAAATTTATGCTAAATAATTGCAAAATAATACTGCTGCAAGTTATACTTTAATCATTTTGTGAAAATGTACGAAACTTTCCTGGCAACAGTTTTTTCCAGCCACAAAATGTTTCTGGCAACATATTTACCAACTGCAAAATAATATAAACTTACACACCTGCTCGCAAGCATGCTTAAACATGTTTTTAAATAATTTGCTTTGTTTGAAATACTCCTGCAACATTAATGTTGGGATGCACATATACAGAAAATCTCTACTAAACGAAAATTTTGTTTCATGTTGTAGGACACAGATGAGGCTCTACACAGTCCACAAAAAAAAATCTATTTCCCAATTGTGCTTTTCAGTATATGTGAATCGCAACATTAATGTTGCAGGTATGTTTCAAACGAATCAAATGTTTTAAGCACACGTTTAAGTATACTTGTGCTAGACTCTAATAAGCATCACTTATTTCAGATTTTATTTGGCATTGTGGTTTTAATTTTAAGCTTATATAGTAAAAAACGATAAAGATAAAATTAAATTTAGCGACACTGAGAAGCGTCTTCACATATCGGCTGTAAAAAGTAAAAAATATTTGGCATTAGTCGCATAAGCAACATTTTAACCGCAATGCCATAAATGCAACGTAAAAGGAAATTGTCAAGGAAACAATAAAACTGATACATTTTTTCTAAATGGTGGTGTTGTCACCACTGGCTAATTGGCAAAATTTTCAAGCGAAATAATCAATGTTGCTCAACATTTTTCGCAAATTTGAATAGAGTACGGGACTTTTAAGTGCCGACTCACATACTTCAGCTTTGACTCGTCAAGTTTTGGATTTTTAGGAGATAGAAGAAAAGAGAATGGATAAGGGAACAGACTTGAAGATTTTTACTGTTTTCAATTTCGCTTATCATCCGTAATATTAAACGAATGTAATTTTGATGATAAAAGAAACGAAAATAGTTGCAACAAATATCTCTATGTAAACATTGAAACAACTTTCAAAGAAAATTGAACAGATCAGCTAAACTTGATGTTTGTGTCAATCGGAACTAACAGCAACATATTGCGAGTTTTTGTAGCATACTTTCAAAGATTAAATACAAGAAACATTGTTGACAAGTCAAAATTTTTAAATGTAAACATCTATGTTTCTAAAACAAAATATCACAAATTTCAACAGGGTACCGGGCTTAAGCATGAGAAATTGTATACAAGCATTGCTGCCATGCAAAGGATATCATCAAAGTAATGTAAAATGTATATAAACTTATGGCGTTTCCTTTTCTAAAAAAAAAGGTGCAGCATTTTTTGGCCTTTTTATTGAAAATTTGCAATTTAATGATTATTTGAAATAGTGAGTTTATTAGAAATTATTGTAATATCACTTACGAGTCAAAACTTGTGTCTTAAGGAAACTTTAAATAGTAAAATTTGTGATAAAAATAAAAGATATGTTACATTAAAAAAAAAACAACAGCATTAGTTTATAGCCATAATAACATTTGAATTTTAAAAATATTTTGAAGTTACTCATTTTACTTTTCTTTTTTTTTAATTATCTCAGCAATTAAGACATCATGATTTCAACAGGAAAATAAATTTTTCGTTGAGAAATAAAAACATTTCGAGCAAAAATAAACTATAAATACTTCTTTAAGACTGATATTAAGATAATTGCTCGTACCAAAATAAAAATGAAAATAAAAAAAAAACTATAAGAACAAGAACTCTGTTGAAGTATTATCATTCATCCATATTATTTTCCCATACAAGTACAATGAACCACCAGTACTACGAAAAAAAAACATTTGCGATATGCAATTTCCCTTATTTCCTAGTAAATCAACAACAGCAAGCAGCATCATTATTATCATGCAGGCACATCAACAATAACATGATCATCATCACCATCACCATCATTATTGTGATAATCATTATCATTATAAAACTTAAAATATTCCTATACTTCAAGTATAGAAAATTTTTAACAACAATCAACTCTGCAAGACAGGCAGACAGACAGACGGACAGACAGACGGACAGCCAACCACACGCACACAAACACTTAAGCACACCCACACACACACAAAACGGGTGGTGGACTTTGGAGGCTGCATACATTTTATAAAACCCTAAAATCAACCCAAAACAGGAGTATGAGAGACAGCGAGCATTATATAGTGAGAGAGTAATTGCATGTTTAAATTATATTGAGTATGCACTTATTGGTGTTTGTGTGTGTGTGTGTGTGTGTGTGTGTGTGTGTGTGTGTGTGTGTGTGTGTAAGTGTGCTATTTGTTTGTGTGTTTTGTGTGTATGTATGTGTGCTTGTTTGAGCATATTTGTTTGCATATTAAGGCAATCAACAAATATTTAGTTTTCAATTAGTTTAGCATTTAAATGAAAGAGATGAAGGATTAAAGCAATGAAGCTATTGCTCACACCGACAATGAGTGGGAGCGGCAAAGAATATCCATGAGAGAAAAATTAAAACAAAATATATCGTATCAAAGATAAGGATTAATTAAGCATTTGACATACAAACATACTGACAAGATAAAAATCATTAAATGCCAATTGAGAATAAATTTCAATTTATGCACAAAAGAAGGAGAAAATATTCATTAAAAAAAACTTAAAATCTTTAGCAAACTTCAAGCAATATTTCATCAGGATCTTCCTCTCAATTCTGTGAATTTTTTTGCATTTATAAATTTTATAAATATTTTTAATGAAATATTTTCAATTTATAATTAAAAAAAACTAAATAGTTTTATATTTAATTATGCAAACAGAAAGTAGCTATTTTTCAATTTCCATTACTGTTGTGTTTGTTAAAAAAATAAAACATAAAATTATAAAACTTTTTTGATCTTCTACTTATTTTTTGACATCTCGAAATATTAATGTTGTGTTGCTGGTATTAAAAAAAACCAAAACCAACAAAAATTACGAAAATAATAATAATAAATAAGATTGACAACTTTATGCTTTTCGTGCGACATTTGGTCTCATTTTTTGACTCTATGTGTCTGTCCATCTGTCTGTCTGTCCACACCCAGTATAGTTTATACATTTTCCGTTTGTCTGTCTCTAAGTGAAAATGAATGGCTTTGGTAAATGTTTGCAAAGTGTTAAAATAAAAATAAAGTTTTTTGTTTAGATTGTAAGGATAGTGGAATGGAAATACGATAGGGAATTAAGAAGGATTATTTAAGTCTGATGAATCGTTGGTAACAACATGAGTTTAGAGGGTTCCTTCTGCTTAATTCAAAAAAAAGTTTTTTATGTATATATTATTCAGGATACAACTTTATTCACTACAATACTTTGCTTAATATATCTAAAAGCTTTGCTGCTAAGCTTTATTTAAAAACTTTGTTTATAATCATAGATAAACTTGTATTAAAAAAAACTTTTACTATAAACTTCTATTATGAACTTTAATTGTAAATGTTATTCATAAACTTTGAAAATAAAGTTTAGCAACATGTTTAATAAACATTTTTAGTAGGCTTCAGTTCGAATCCATGAAACTTCATCGGTGAATATTCTGTTGTTGTTTTTTTTAGTTTTTATGATGAAAAGGTGTTAGAAAATTGAATTCCTCAACCAGCTGATGAAACATGCATACATTTCCAACAGCCACCTTCACCAACAACCGAGAAAGAAGTTTTTTTACTCGGCCAGGGATTCTTTTACTCATATAGTACTTGTATTTTTATATATCGGCCGACCCTTTCGCGCCAAATTGTCATAGTCCTCAAAATATAAATTTAATTTGCTCTTTGCAATATAAGCTTACAGCACGTCTGTTGGAAAATTGTCAACTATTTTAATATTTTGACAATTCGGTCTATAAAATAATAATTTCAATCATAAAACAATTTTTCAAAAATTGGCGATTACAATAATTGATTTCTTAGCCATATTATAACATATTTGTCCAATTCACAACCTATTATATGAATTGTAGGCTGTATAAATGTTGTTGGCAATTTCTACATAAAGATGTTTCTAAGCAAATGTTTATATAGAAATTAATGAAGCATTTATACAGCCTATAACTTTTCCAACAGGCTGATAGTTGGAGAATCGTTCATTTAATTTAGCAATACAGTTCGACTAAAAGTCTGAAAAAAATTAACTGTCCTAATGTAACACTTGTAAGTTACAAAAATGTTTTTGTTGGTAATTTACATATAAACATTTGTTTTGAAACACTGGCTTATTCACAATAATTGATACAACTTACAACTTCTACAATAGATCGTGAATTGGATAAAAAAACATGCGAAACAGGTATGAAATAATGTTGCACACATTGTAGTCTGCTCATATTGTGGAACACATACAAAATGCGCAATTATAAGCGACTAAATTTATTCACACAAAATTTTAAATTGCAATGCGAGCGACCGTGTGTCGCCCAAGGAGCGTTGAATATTATTTATTTGTCCATTTTATCTAAAATTATGAAATATTATTTTTTCTACTCCAATTTTTCATACGGAATAATCAATGTTGCTCAACATTTATCAGGAATTTCAACAGAACACCAGGTTATAAATAAAAACTAAGTTTATCAGTATGTTTCATTAATATATATAAATTTTAGCAATATTTATAACCATGTCACGGATCGATTTATACTAGAGCTAACTTAAACATATGTTTAAAACATTTGTTTAGTTTGAAACACTTGCGCAACATTGATGTTGCGATACACATATACAGGTAATCACTACTGAAAGAACATTTTGTTTCAACTTGTAGGACACAGATAAGGTTCTGCGCAGTCCACAAATAAAAAATTATATTTTCCAATTGGGCTTTTCATTATCTGTGCATCGCAACATTAATGTTGTGGAAGTTTCTCAAGCGAAACAAATGTTCGAAACACATGATTAAATATAATTTTGCAGGGCTGTAATTTATTCAAATAATATTCATATACTTTAATTTGTGGTTCCTCTCCGCACCATTACGGTCCAAGTCACAAACTATTGTATGTGTAGCGTGTTCTATAAATTGTATGTAAACATGTTTCTAAGCAAATGTTTATATAGAAATCGCCAACAACATTTATGCAATATACAGCTCATATAATAGCTTGTAAGTTTTACAATTTGATTTTTCTTCAAATACTTTCAGTGCGGTAATGACGCAATGATAATAAACATTATTTATAAAAACCAGGGGGCAAATCAAGGCATTCGATATCGAGTAAAATCCCATACAAAATTTTTTGAATTTGTATGGAAATTTCGCTCGATATCGAATGATGTGATTTGCCCCCAGCTCCCAAAAATAGTTTATACTGTTAAACTGTGTCCAGTGTTTTAGTTTGAAGAGCCATGCCCACGTTGCAGTCCAGAACTGCAATTTGCTGTGTTTATTAGGACACCAGCAGAACGGAATGCGAGTACTTTGTAAGTATTCGGGGTGCTTTATTTTACTTTTAATTGACAAACACAATTCTTATTAAAATAATTGTAGGTTGTTAAATTAGGCTTGTGCTAGTAAATTTAAATTATTAATTCAAACTATTAAAGCTAATTAATTTTGATACCATTTTCAAATAAAAAATGTATAACATTCAGTTTTGGGCGGCCGCTGCCCGTGCTCAACAATAAAACAGGCCAACAATAAAAATTTTTTGTTTCTTGTTGTCTAATTTTATTTTATTTGATTTTTGATCTCGTGTAAATTCCTTAACACACCGTATTGAATTGATTACTAAAATATATTTCAGAACTTTCATTCGAATAATCAATCTACTTTCAACATAGCGCACATAATTATCTGCATTATGAAGAGTTCATTCAATTCATTCAAGGATACTTTATTTTTGCAATTTTTTTATTTATTTTCTTTTTCTAAACTTTTAATCATTTTGCGAGCTCTCACTCACAATCAGCATTTCAAATTAACTACTCTATTGCTCCAGCAGGATTGTTAATTTTTTACTTCTGTTTTTGTTTGGACTTATTTTGACATGCATTTAAAAAAAATAATAAATCCTAATTAATTGCTGTTGCGAAAGCGTGCCAAGCAATTGCAAAAGAAGGCAAAGAAAGTGTCACTTAATTTTTATAAAACTTTTTGCACTATTTGATTTGAACTCAAAACAATGAATTAGTGTTTAGCTTTCACTGAACGTTAATGGAAATAATGTTTTTATTTTTGAGCAGTTAAGGGAAATTCTGAGTTTATTCAGCAATAATATTTTTGCATTTTGAAAATTTCCCCCAAGAATTCACAACAGAGTTTTGCATAAATCTCTCTTATGCTTCAACTTGGCTTTTTGATATATATTTTTTTTTCAAATAAATTTGCAAACATGAGTGTTTTGGTGTGTGTGTGTGTAGTATTTTATTCGCTTTCTATAAATTTATTTGCATTACTTAAATTTCTCGGGGGATTTGTTAGCAAATTTTCAAAACCATTAACATCATGTTTAACTCTTTTCAATTTTATTTTTTTCTCTCTCTCTCTCTCTCTCTCTCGTACAAAATTGCTCTTGTGCATAAATAAATCTTAATAAATCAATCATTTTAGCAGCTTAACAGGTCCTATTGTAAGTATGTAAAAAAGCAAACAAATGCAAAGAAAATTATGTATAATAACTTTAAAAATACGAATATATAAGAAGTTTATGCTTCATTATTTTCACAGAGAATCAACAATAATAACAATAAAATAATAATAAGAAGAGTTTCGTATTGCGAAAAAAAAACGTTTTAAATATATTTAAAGCGGAAGCAGAACATTTGATTGTATTGAATAATAAAAATCACTCATACGTTAAGCTGTTTTTTCAAAATAATTTTTTCTGCTTTCATCATTGTACTGTTTTGTTTGTCCTTTATTTTCTTTGTTAGGTTAAAATGAAAAAATTCTTGGTAAATTTTAATAAATCAGTTTTGTTAAAATTTAAATTAAAATAAATAAGGATTTTTTTCTCGGCAGAAGGATGCACAGAAGTGGTATTTTTGTGCAAAGAAAAAACAGTTTGTTGGCCACCGAATTTCAAAAATCGAATGATGCATTTTTATAGAGAAGTGCCACACTAAGTAAAAGCTATAATTTGTTTAATTAGAAGAAGATCAATTGATACTTTCTAAAAAATTCAGTAGAATTAAAAAAATCACATCTTTTGCAGCGTCCTCTTGCATCGTCTGATCCTTTCATGAATATTATTATACGTCAAGTTCGTAAACATCTTTAGGAAATATATGCTGCAGCTAAAGCAGCGCTAGTTGAAGAATTAAATGTTTTATTATTTTCAACTCATTTGGTTTATGTTTAAATGAAAATATTTATTTCAGGGACTTTTCCAAGCAGAGCGTATTCTTGCTCCGAAATAGAAATAAAAATTCGACGGAGCACCAAATATATTATACGTGTGTATAATATGTGTACAAAATTTTATGAAGCCTCATTTTTCTGTTATGACATTTTTTTCATTTAAGGACATATGAGAAGGACATAAATTATACCGCAGATATTTAAAAAAATTTACATTTGTACGCTCGGTTGGCTTAGGTATGCGATCGAAGTGTTTCGTAAAAACAACTCACTAAGCAACCTCAATTTTTGTGCAATTTTTGTTTTATTTCTTTTCAAAGGACATTTTTGTGCAAAACCTATACATCTTCTGAATGGCAACAAATTTGGTTGACACACTACGGTCCTTATAGGAATTTTGTGCAAAAAGTTTCGCGCAGCTACAATTCTTATTTTAGTTGTTATGCATTTTTTCTAATTTAAGGACATATGTAAAGGACATGCATTCTTCCGCAGATATTTAACAAATTAAATATTTGAATGCTCGTTCAGCTTAAACAAGCGTTCAAATTGTTTCGTAGAAAAAACTCACTAAACAACATTAATTTATGTTGCATTTTTTTTCAAAGGACATTTTCGAGCACAGCTCATACTTGTTCCGAACTGGTAAAAATTTAGTTGAGACACTGTGCCTATTATAGGTAGTATGTGTGAAAAATTTCGTGCAAATACAATTCTTATTTTAGTTGTTATGACATTTTTGTATTTTAAGGACATATGGGAAGGACATAAATTATACCGTGGATATTAACAAATTTTAAATTTGTGTGCTCGGTCAGCTCAAATAAGCGTTTGAAGTGTTTCGTAGAAAAAGTCACTAAGCAACCTTAATTTATGATATTTCTTTCTTCAAAGGACATTTTAGAGAAAAGCTTATATTTGCTCCGAATAGAAAAAATAATAAAGTTAAGCACTATGGATATTATACGCAGTTTGTATTTTATGCAGCTGCAATTTTTATTTTAGTTGTTATTATTTTTTTTTTTAATTTAAGGACATATGGGAGGGATACAAATTCTTCCTCGAATATTTACTAAATTTACAATTTCCAGGCTCGGTCAGCTTTAACAAGCGTTCGAAGTCTTTCGTAAAAACAACTCACTAAGCAACCTTAATTTTTGTGCAATTTCTATTGTATTTCTTTTCAAAGGACATTTTTGAGCAAAGCTTATACTTCTTCCGAATGGGACCAAATTTGGTATGCACACTACGGTTGTTATAGGTATTTTATGTGAGAAATTTCGTGCAACTACAATTCTTATTTTCGTTGTTATGTCACTTTTTATTCAAAGGATATATGCGAAGATCACGAATTCTTGGGCGGATATCAAACATTTTTTGAGATTTAATATATCTGATCAATTTAAACAATTGCACTAAATCTTAGTATTCTGCAATAACTATTTCTTTTTATCACGGCAAATGTATGGGACGTGGTTCATGACTCCATTTAGAATCATGGTGTGGGTTATATATTCTTGAACAGTACATTTCAACAGGACTTAGAATTCAAAATAACAGGCTTCTTTTCTCGCTAATCTATTAACGAGATGACTAAGAAACTGGTCATTGAAAAGCTCAGCACTATTTATTACATGGCGTGAAATTGGTGAACAATTTTTATACAACAATTTCTAAACATTAATTCACACACAATCATATTAAATGTTTTCCGCCACCAACTTTCGTCATAAATCTGTCTATTTTTGTGTTTTATTTCGTTGTAGAAAAATAGAAAATCTAAAACTAAAATAAACTGTTTTTTTATTTTATTTTATTATAAAGGCCGCAAACTTAATTTGTAACTCTAAACATAATAAAAACTGAAACCCCCATTTATTTAAGTTACATTTTGTTTATACGCTCATAACTAAACCATTATACTTAATGGTCAATATTAATTTCCCTCGAAAAACTGAACTGTTGGCTATTGTGTCCTTTTTTGCAATTTTTTTATACTCTTACAGTTGCAAAAAAAAGAAAAAAATAGCCGCGAGTTAGCAAAAAGCAAATTAGAAAAAATAAAAGAACAGACAACATTATTAAATAATGATCATCGTCAGTTTCAACATAGACAGACAGACAGACACCCAAGACAGAAAGACTATTTTATGCTGAAAACAAATTAGTCTAGTATTTAATACAAAAAATAAAAAATTAAGAAGAGAATAGAATAGAAAGAAATGGAATAGAATAGAATTTAACAAAAATATATTTATGTAGAAAGACAGCCAGCCACATCAAGAATTAACTAAAAGAGCAAACAAAAGTTTTAAAGGCAGTCGGTGTGAGACGGAGCTGGTCGGGGCGAGGCGGCATAGAAGAAGACAATGAATGAATGCATTGTAATTCTTGGCTTGTTATTTGCATGTGTGAGTGTTTCTTTTTCTGCCGTCTTTCTTTTTTAATATTATAAACATATAGTAAGTAGTACAAACGAATAAACGAACAAACAAGCAGACAAAAAAAACAGAAACACACATATTAAAATGCATATCACCCAGGACAACAAACAGAAACAAGTAATAACGGCAACAAAAAAGTACTAACAATTCTTGTTAGCAAAAAAACAAACAACACAACAGGACACACGAATGTGTGAGAATATTCATTTAGAAGAAAATGAAATGCAACATTGATAAGCGGAGCAAGGAGGAAGGAGACGGAGGAGGAGGAGGAAGAACAGCCAAGAACCATTAAATACTTAGACAATCATCCACATCAAGTTGTTGCTAACATACACTCTCATACATTGTACTTCCATCCACTTGCAAATAAACACTCAGTCACACACTCACACATACACACACATGCACTCTACCTTGCACAGTGGGGTCATCTAGAAAATTTGGTAATTTCAGTTACTTTTAAAAATATATTCTTTGCAATGGGCCACGTAAAAGGGGAAAGTCAAAACAAAACGTTTAACAATCAAAATCGATTCTTCGCACGGTAAGTGAATTATAGCGATCATAATCATCTCGCAATATTCGAAAAGTGGTCACGTTTGAACCACCACATTTGTAGTAAGTTTTAACTATTTTTACGCGTTCACGCGGATATTAAACGATCCATATTCGTAAATGGCAAAACTTTCACTAAATAAATGAGCATTCACAGATGAGAAAAATTTTTAAGCCGCACAATTTATGTTATTTTCATAACACACGGTATTCCTCTGGCATAAAATGTATACGTATACACAGCTTTGTGTCAACAAAAAACCATTCTCTTCCCCTCTCTTCATCATCAACCTAACATGTTATGCCAGCACAATTAGTCTCGTGTGTGACAGCCCAATGACACTTCCAATGATAGATATTGAACAGCTGACAGCCTTCCAGATTGGCGGTTTTGAAACCACTAAATGGATAACACTTTTATAATGGTACAATAAAAATATAGATAATGCTAATAGCACAGCTGAAGGAAACGTGGGGGCATGTGTCTACTATTTTGGTGACTATTTGGCGTCATTGTCACTATAAGAAAACTTTGAAAAGACTGAAATGAATTAGTACCTATATTTTTCAAACGACTGTTATGAATTATCGCCTTTTAATATTTTATTTTCTTTTTAAATAAACTCCAAAAGTTAATAAAATTTACATATTCATTATTTACATCTACTTCAGAAAAGTACCCAAATTGTAGACTAGAATTACTAAATCGTACTAGTGAATCACTGGTTCCAATGTCTACATATGGTCCCAAAAGAACCATCTAGTCAATAGAACCAATGTCAGTAGTGGATTTTTAATGACAAGCACATGTTAAATGTCTATAGTAAATAGCATTGTCTGGGGTACTATAATTCACTAATACTGCTGACTGTGTCAATAGTAAGTCAGTACAGTTTCACTATTGACATTTCCTGCAGGGTTAGTAAATTTGAGAATGTGTGAGTCACACAGACAACATATTTTGACATTAACGTTGTATGTTTCTATCAACAAAATACGTGTGTTTCTGGTGTTGCAATTTGTTGTAGAATCGCCAGTACCTGTAATAATTGTTCCATGCCATGGAAACACACATGAACACTGATGATGGGAGTGTAGCGGCTCCCGAAAAACAACGTTGTTGCTATTCTACCGTGTGAGTTGAAATTAATTGATGTTAAAATTTTTCCTTGTTCCTTTGGAAAAAATGTTACGAACGTTAGGCAAAATAATAATCACTTTGGATTAAAAACTACTAGAAATCTATTTAATTTTAAATTATTTAGAAGACTGCTCAGTGCATTTGTTGATGGTAAACATGATCCAATAATACAGATCTGTTCAATAATCCAGCTGATTTTTTGTAGCGTTGTGATTTTTAATGGTCCAAAATTTTGAAGCTATGACTGCTTTTCCCCGGTCAAAGTTTACATTGCAAAGTCTTGTGTTGGATATTGATAAGGGACAGAAGAAAGAGGTGAGTACACACTTTGCTGTACGAACACAAAATTTGGCAAAGTAAACTTTGCGTGTGTAGAAGCGAAACAAAGTTTAAATAACTTTGTCAAAGTAGACTTTGACATGTTGTCTAAAAAATAGCGCTCACTGTCAATGATAAAATAGTTTCGCTTGCAAGGAGTTGCAATGCAAAACGCACTAAACACTGAATACCGCTATTAACTTTACAAAAATCCAACTAAAGCGATTCAAATATGCAACTACAAATCCACTGTTCATTGTTAGCTGCACACATACATTTACTAATGCCGTGTAAAACAACTACATCTACTCATTCATTCATACATCCATCCACTTGCACTCAAACAAATGTATAATTTAAAAAAAAAGAAAAGGACTCTTTGTTGTTGTAACTTTATGAATGAGTAGTGGTTGTCGTTTCTGTTGTAGTCGTAAATGTAAATGAATATTAGAGCAGCAGTGTAATGCAGCTGTCTGTCTGTCTGTCTGTCGGTCTTTATAAATATAAAAATATAAATTTGTATAAATGTTTGCATACAAATATATGTGCGCGTGTGTGTGAGCTATTTATGCTTGTTTGCTTGGTGTGTTTGTAGCAAAACTCTTAGTTTAGAAAATAAATGACATATAAAAACACAAAAGATTTCTTTTTTTTATTTTTTTTTGCCTGCTACCACAGCCACTCCTCCTTCAGTACTTCATAACGTTTAAATGGCAAACATGAGACAGTCCTGCAAACAAGAGGTGAAGGGAGGCGGCAAAGTTTCTGACAGCCTTGTTGATTAGAAAAGAATTTCAACGTGCATATCGCTTATTTGCCGAAATAACCTCATAACTCCAAATACGAGCTTGAAGTTTTTAATTTACTCACAACTCAATGGAAAAATTAAAAAAAATATTCTACTCTCAAGAAGTAAATAAATAAGAAATTTGGTATGATTTTTGTTTTACACAGGATAAAGAATGTTGCGAAGAATGCAGTCTTAATTCAAAAAAACTGATTCTTTGTTTTAGCAAATGAGCGATATGTATTTATAAAATAAAGCTGAAGTGAAAAAAGTGCACAATGGGAAGTTTTTAATTTTTTTTATTATTACGAAATATTTCGAATACAAGATAATAAGACAATTTCTCACGCTTTGGGTTCTCAAATAATAAAAAAAATTATAGAAAACAGCATCATTGTCCACCATATGGTATGTAAGTGCACCAGGATCAAATTCAAAAGGCAAAACTACCTGTCAAGCCCCTGAATGTTGCCCTGCCATGTGAAAACAGATAAATTCTAGTATCCCAAGGATAAAAGAAAACCGCAATTAATCTAATCCGTGTTTCAAAACTGTCCTCATAAGACATCAAGTAAGTTTGTGATAATATTTTTTTCTATTCGAAGAATCATCTTTTTGTATAGAAAATTTCTATACGACAAATAGTACAAAAATAATTCTTCAATTCACAATCTATTGTTTGAGTTGTATGTTGTATAAATTACAGCGTTAATGTTGCGGAAGTGTTTCAAATGAAAAAATAAATAAGCTTTAAACACAAGTTAAAGTATGCTTGTGCAGGGCTCTAATTTTTACATAGAAATCACAAAGAGCATTTATGCAACACACAGCACATACAGTAGGTTGTGAATTGGGCAATGGAGTTTTTCTTCAGAACCTTTCACTACCATAATGTTGCAACGAAAAACAACAAACCAAAGTTTATAAACATTATTGATAACAACTGCTCCTAAACATGGCTCCTAAACATGGCTAATATATACATATTTATACAGAACATGTTGATAAGCTCAATTTCTATTTAACGCCAGTTGCTCTGCAGTAATTTGTGAAAAATGTTGAGCAACATTGAATTTCAAACTAAAATTTTAATATAATTAAAAAGTTTTGTTTTGTAAGAATTGCAAATCTGTGGAAAAATAAATAAAAGTGAATGCTCCTTGGGCGAAGCTCGGTCGCTAATATTGAAATTTAAAATTTAGAATAAAATAATAGTCGTTTATAATATTTATAATTTTGAAAAAATATTGCTTAAATGTTCCCAGAAACATTTTGTATGTTTCCCACAATGTAAGCAAAGTATAACGTCCAAATCGCAACCTATTGTAGGATTGCAAGTTATATCACTTAAAATTCTGCACAATCCTACTTTAAAATGTATTTAAACATTTGATTCGTGTGAAACACTTTTGCAACATTAATGTTGCGACGCACATATACACAAAAATCACTACTGCAAGAACATTTTGGTTCAACTTGTTGGACACAGATAAGGTTCTGCGCAGTCCACAAATAAAAAAAATTTATTTTAACTGCGCGTTTTAGTATATGTGTGTCGCAACATTAATGTTGCGAAATTGTTTCAAATGAAACCCGTAGACTAGTAGATAGCGTACTAGACTATTAGTCGAGGGGTCGCAGGTTCGATTCCTGCCTAGACCCTGGGTGTTTCTGCAGACAAGCCTTAATGGCTTCGCGGTTTGTGTTTGCAAAAAAAAAATCTAATATGCAGGAATTTTATAAAAAAAAAATATTTTAAAAAACATGTTTAAGTATGTCCCGGTTCAGACTATGAAAGTTTTCTTTCTGAAATTTTCTCTAATTCTCTTTTGAACTTTCATTCAAGATTTTTTCATGTTTATCTTCACATTCATTTTTTTTTGTACACAAATTTTTGCTCTCACCACAATGAAAGAAAAGAAAAGTAAAAGAAAATCAAAAATAAAGCTGCAGCCATTTTCAGTTTGACAGTTACGAATAACGAAACACAAGAGTATTTCAAAGTACATGAAAGAGTGTACCCCTTCACAATCTTCTCTCCCCGTACACCTACAAACTAATACTTTTAAAAAGAAAAATTTCATAGTGTGAACCGTGACTATGCTTGTGCAGGGCTCTAGTATAAATGTTGTTGAAAATGTTGGCATAAACATTTGTATACAGCATACAACGTTACACAAAATGTCTTTCATTGAACATATTTTACCTTTAATTTAAAATTCCTATTTATAACGGTCATTTCCCCACAATGTCCTTAAGGATGACATTTTGTATTCTACAGCTCGTACTCACGTATATATTTAATGTTTTCAATTTATATACATACGCATGAGTATAAATGCAAACCACAGTCGACCCTCGATAATTTGAAACTCATACTCGAGAGACAAAAGGAAAAATTCAAATAATTCAGAGTTTAAAAAAATAAAGAGTTGTAATAAGCAAGAGGAATAGAGAAAAATTCGAATAAACAAGAAGTTGCTGCCAATAATACACTAGACTATTAGTTAGGAGGGCGCAGGTTTGACGCCTGCCAAGACCCTGGATGTTTTTACTACCATATGAGTACAAATGTAGTATAACTACAGTCAACTCTCGATAATTTGCAACTCAAGCTCGAGGGACAGAAGAAAATAATCAAATAACCGAGAGTTTAAAGTAATAAGAGTTGGAGGAAAGAAGAAAAATTCACATCATAAGAAGCTGCCGCCATAGACTAGAGGATAGTAGTACGCTGGGCTATTAGTCAGGGGGTTGCAGGTTTGACGCCTGCCAAGCCAAAAAAGGCTTAAGCAGTTTATGTTTTTTTATATACAAAATAAAAACATGAAAAAAATTTCTTATAGTGCAGCATTTTTATTTCTTTTCTCTAATCAATTTTATATAAATCTGTACCATCAATAGATTTCGTAATTTTCTTCTGACTAAGCGACTTCATTTTATTATTATGGTACAATGAATTTTGTATCTTGTTTAAAACGCGGGAAAACAATCACAGTAAAATAGTTATAATTAGAATTGTTAAATGTCAGCGAATAAGATGTCCTGCCCAAAACTTTAAATTATCGAAAGTGCCACATTGATTTGTTTCGATTTAACGAGTATATTTCAAAGGATCTGGTTGAAATCAAAATTAACAAAAATTATTTTATTTTTTCGACCTTTTCATTAATATTTTATTAAAACACTTCTCCAAGCTTAAGGTCAACAATAACAATATAAAAACTTTATTTTTCCAATATTTCGCTTTCTCTATGGAAAGTTTCTTCAGTGATATAAATAAAATCAATAATAATAATTGCTTATTTTTTTTTTTAAAACAATACAAAACTTACTCTGAATTTTATGAAAACAAAAATTGTCAAATTGAAAATGAATTTGATATTAACGACAGTCCACTGTATAAGATTGGATGCATGTGAGGATGTGTGTGTGTGTGTGAATGTTAAATGCACATATTTTAGTATAAGTAAGAAGACATTTTGTAGTGTTTTGTCTGGGATATGCTTTTGCTATTACTTATTCTTCTGTATTCCTCTTCGGGCCTCATTGTCTGCATCATCTCCTTACTTGTCTTCTTTATGTCTTATGAGATGCAAACTTGTGCAAGCAATCATACACGCACACACACACACACACATAGCTGCATATGTATGAACTTAAAGTCTTTGCACTCGTATGATATTTAAATGCAAAATTTATGCAATTTTCATTTGTAAGTGTGCATTGGGAGAACAAAACGTTGACGGTCTACTTCAATTATTATTTCCGTTATTAAACGAAAGCACGCACATGCACGCTCACACACGCAGCTTGACTTAAACAGCAATAAAAGTTCTTTAAAAGATTTTTGCCATTTAAATAGTACGAGTGCGAGTAGCACCAATACGAGTGTTATTGCTGCTCACAAAAAATATTAAAAGAAAAATGTATACAAATAAAAATACTCTATTCGAGAAGTAATAAAATTTTAGTAAAAGGATTTTGTTCGCATACAAAACAAAGCACTTGTGCACAGCGTTTGCTAACACAAAGTGGATAATATGCCAAAGTTTTTCCATATGAAATGTCAGGAAAGGATAATAAAAATTATAGAATTTAAAAAGGAACTGCTTGCTGTTTCGTACTGATAAATTTCTAAGGATATCAATGTCTTGAAAATGTGCCATAACTTAAATGAATATGTAAATTTACTGAAAGGATGAGGGGTGAGAGGTTAATTTATCAAAAACAAAATTTAACAACAAAATTTTCGTAAATTTTATAAGTATAAGTACATGTGCAACAATAAAAAAACCGACACTTTTACTGTTAGAACAAGGCATGTAGTGATACATTGCTACGGCTTTTGTTATCTATATTACTTCTAATTTTTTGTGAACAATTTCAATGCATATTTTCGGGATGGTTATTCTAACCGAGTGTCCTTAAAACACTACTCGTGTTTTTTTTTCTCACATTCATGAGGCAACAATTCGATTTAAGGAAATTAAAGAAAAATATAAAAGAAAGCTGATTATCAAGAAAGGGAATTTTCGCACCAATCTAGTTTCTTAACGCTAAACAAACGGAGATGAAGATATAATAAATGTTTTATTTCTAAAAAATTAATATAAAATAAACTTATAAAAGACGATGAGAGGGTATAGCGGCCATCGTATACAGTTCAGTTTGAAGTTTTATTTCAGTTTTGACAGAATGAATTAAAGTTTTTTCGGTAATATTTTCTTATTAAAAATAATAACTATAAAGAACCATGAAAGGGTGTAGCGGCCTTCGAAAACAGTATACTGATTTGTTGTAGTTTTGTCAGAATGAATTCTTTTTTAGTAAGAATAGTTTAAATAAATAATTTTAGTCAACGAACTCACGCCTGATCTAATCACTTTCAATTAAACGAAAAGCAACAGAAAATATTTTATTAAATCAAGACGACAGCAAGGCGTATTGACTAAGACAAATTGAATTCACTGCTACTAGAGACGGCGATTAGTTTTTTGTTTCAATCATGTGAGCGTGTATGAAAGTGACCGTGAATAAGCATGCATGACTAGATTTTTAGCGTAATTGTTGCGTGATTTCTTTTTATGCTTTATTTCATTTTTTTTTTTTTCATTTTTTAATTATATTATTTTTGTCGTGAGCGTAGGTTTTTGTGGTTGTGAGTAAATTTTTTTCCACTCACGTGAAAGTGAATGAACGTGAGCCAACAATATAAGGTCGTGTATGATTCAAAATTTTTTTTTCGTCAGCATGTATGAGCGTAAGTGAAAATTCATTCACGATCCCATCTCTAACTTAGTTCCGATTATTATTTTTTTTTGAATTGTCTCTATTTTTGTGTTTGACAAACTATTTATTGATTTCCAGTAACCTATTTTTAGTTTAATTTTAATCTTAAGAATTTGTCAAGAATCTAGAGCTGTGAAGTGAACTCTTTTACAAGAATTCAAATTTGTTTGTGTGCGATTATTTTTCTTACATTTATTTACATGCTGTAGCAAAGGTCCTTAACACCACGATGAGACTGCTCTGTGTGTGAAAGAAAGCGTATGATTGTGTGAGTATGTCAATAGTATAAGACTGAGATGATAAAAATAAAAGGCAGACCAGAGTTTAGACATAAAAAATTTTTAAAATTTTTAGCAGCACTCATACATTTTTTTTACATCTATTTTGACTGCGGAAAAGAAGACACGACCCATCAAATACTTTACACATACTCACACATGTGCAGATGTATGTGTATGTATGCAGACATGCTTTCTCATTTAACTATTTACTTCACACACACACACCAATACATGAAACATTTAAAATGGAGGAAAATAATAGAAGTGAAACTAAGTTTTCTTGTTGTTTTACTTGAACAACAAAATGCTTAACAATTGTAGAAAAATTTATGGAAAATTCCAATAAAAAAAATACGTACATAAAAATATACAAAAAAGAAATTGGTTTGCATAAAACTGTGCTCTGTTGCTGAACAAACACAAAATATGAACAAGCAGTTTCCGTTTGTTGGGCAAACGCGAAAACTACAAAAAAATAAAAAAAAGAATTTAGCTACATTTCACATAAAAGTTTTTATTATTATTTTCATTTTTTTAAGAGATTATTCTTGTTCGTTTTTTCTTTTTTTTTACTTAACAACAGAAAAATCCTTCAATGTTTAAAAATGTGGCCTCAGTCAAAATTTTTTTTCGTTAAACCTTTTTTTTTTTGCTTTATACGAAATTTTTATATTTAAGGAAGAGAAAAAATAAGCGACGGATGAGGATGAGTTCTGAGCAAAAAATATATTTTTTTTTATTTGAATACCGAGTAGAGGAATGTTTTTGTTACTTTTTTTCTTTATAATAATGAAAAACTATAATCATTTGTTTAACACTTAAAAAAATGTGCAAGGATGGCATAGTAAAATGCAGGCTGAGAACGAACAATGTCTTTGTTAAGGCAGGACGTATGTGTTGCAGAATGCAAAAGTCCTGCCAATTTCAGGGAGATAAAGCAGATTATAAAAACAACTTAATGCTGATTTAAAATTTGTTTAAATATTTATTTACTTAATAATGAAAAAATTTGAGGAAAAAGAATATATTATTTATCGCAAAAGAATTTTTGTTAAATATTTTTCACTAAATTAATAATTAGATTTGCCCTTTATAATTTGATTCAAAACTTTTATATAAACGAAGGAAAAAACTAAGAAAATCCTATGAAAGAAATTAATATTAATAACTAATTTTCCAAGTGATTAACGAGCTTGAGGCCTCTTTTACATAAAAAACATCAAAATTTATTAACAATGATTCGTAACTACTTTATAGGATGACTTCCCGAGGAAGGTAGCCGAAGGAGTAGTGAAATATAATAACTAATAATAAATTTAGTGACCTTAAGCTCGTTATTCAATTAAAAACTTATTAATAAATAAACAAAATTTTTTAATTCATTTAAAATTTAAAAAAAAAAAATATTATATTGAAATGAAAATTTATGGCTTGAGTTCAAATCTGAGTTTACCCATTTCTTCTTAATTTAAGAAATTATTTTTTTATTAAGAGAGTATTTGAAACAATTTATACATCAGACTAACAGAACGGATCAGTACTGATTTCGAGGTCGCTACATCATCTCATCAGTGTTCTTTTGCTCGATTTTACCACTTTTGACGGTGGATACTAGTGACTGGCAATATCAGCTATTTAACCGTATAATTTAAGGAATTAGAATACGAAAATTTCAACTTATTCATTTCTTACAAGTTAAATCAATTTCGGTTAGTATGAAATTCCATCTCCGATGATTAATTATTAAAATAAAATAATTGCTTAAAATAAAAAGTACTCTCTTAATAAATAATGAATTTATCCAAAAATAATTTCTTAAATTAAGAAGAAATGGGTAAACTCAGATTTGAACTCAAGCCATAAATTTTCGTATATTTGTTTTTTGCACTTTTGAGGTGGCAGTCAGCTATTTAACCGAATTAATTAAAGAAAAATGATACGAGAATTATTACTTCATCACATTAATTATTTATAACATTAAAAAACTTGTTGAGCACAAAATTCTCTAGTCTAAAAAAAATTAAAAAATTGTTTAGCAAAAATATTTCATTTCTTTATATCGAGTTTCTCCTTTGCTCAATCCGCGCCTGCAAATAGGCAACATTTATTAATTTGCCTGTTTTTCTGCTGTTGCTTGACGGTGCTTGCTGCTGCTTGCTGCTGTTTTTGTCTCTCTAGAGTGTCATGCTAAAAAAACTCTTTAAAAAAGTGTATTTTAAAGCCATATAACTTTAATGCGAAAAGAAAAACATCACAATAACAATAACAACATCTCTAAAATGACGCCTTTATATTTAGCTCTTGGAGTAACTTTTCTTGCTTTGTCTGAGATTAACAACAACAACAACAACATAAACAGCAACAACCACAGAGATAAAAAGGAAACAACAACTATTTTCATAAATAAGTTTTTAACATTTTGTGGCCAACTCTTTAGCAGTTGTTGGGATATTTTTTAATTTTTATATTCAAGTTTCCTCAAACATTCTTTGTTATTTTTAATAGTGTTTTTTTTCCTGCGCTGCCACTTATATCCTATTGGATTAACACTAATAGAAAAAAAGTTAGTGCAAAAGTAGAAGTTGGATTGTTGTACACATGCTGAGATTAATTTCTATATAAACATTTGATTGGAAACATGTTTAATTGGAATATATCAACAATGTTTATATGTATGTAAACAGAATGTTAAGTGAATATTTTTTTCATAAACATTAATAGGGCAACATTTGGTGTCAACAAAAGTTGCAAATGAGCAACATGATGCAGGCATATTGTTCGAAATGAAACCTCTGCACAATCATGTTTAAACATGTTTAGAACATTTGTTTTTTCTTTCAAATACTTCCGCAGCATTAATGTTGCGATGCACAATAGAAAAATATTTATTTTTATTTGCGGACTGCGCAGCAGCTCATTTGGGTCCTACGGGTTGAAACAAAAGATTCTTTCAGCAGGGATTTTTTTATATGTGCAACGCAACATTAATGTTGTTTATCAGAAAATTACAAAATTTGTGCAATTCACAACCTATTGTATGAATTGTATGTTGTACAACTGTTGTTGGCAATTCCAGCATAAAGCTTAGTACTCTGTTCAAATTTGCGAAAAATGTTGAGCAACATTGATTATTTCGTTTGAAAATTTTTGACAACTGATCAGTGGCGACAATTCCACAATTTATAACAAATTTATCGGTTTTATTGCCTTGAAATGAACAACATTGTTTTTCTTATAAAAACAAAAGAAATGTGTTTATTTAAAAAAAATTAAAACAAATGGACAACAAAGTAATTTTAGGAGTTTGTACTGCAATGTATCAATTAATACATCCCGCAGCTGCTGCGGAGGAGCTCATTGAAGACACACCGTTCTGCAAAAAGCACTCACCTTTATTTTATATTATATTTGCATTATTTTCCATTATTTTAATTATTTCTGGGCAGCAAACTTAAAATTGAAACCACAACGCCCAGAAATATCTGATCATCTGTTGTTTGCAATTTCGCACGAAATAAGTGGTGCTTACATTATTTCGCAGTTGAAAAATAAGTTGAAGAAACATTTTGTGGTTTAAACAATAATGCTGCCAGAAACATTTTGTATATTTTAACAAGATGAACAGAGTACAGCTTCGGCCATATTATTTTGCTATTAATTCGCATGATTTTTTTTTTACATGGAATTTTGACAGCAGTTCGCACGAAATGATGAAGAGAGTACCATGCTTAAACATGGAAATTTTCAGCAACATAGAACTCATACATTAGGTTGTGAGTTGGACAACTGCGTTACTTCCTAATTTCAGTGAATTGCAGGCAGCTGAAAAAGATTTTTTTCAGCAATTCTCAATATTAAATTTTTATTTTTTTTTCTAAAAATCGTATACATACATTTTCGACTTGTGATTCATAATGAAAATTTATAGTCAACACATTTGTCATGTTGCTGCAAATGATGATGGTTAGCAACGCTTGTAAGTCCTTATAGAATTCAAAGGAATACATAACACACACACATACATATACATATACATCGGTATGTATGCATGTATGTGCGTATATTTGTATTTATATTGTAGAACGCCTATTAGCGCTTGCAAATCAAGACTTGTTGTTTACTTTCCTGTTATTTTCTACAACAAAACAAAAAAATTTTATACGCATTTGCTCTTAGCAAATTTGCTACAAAACCATTTAATTCCCCTGATGACGAAAACGTGTTGTGTGAACTTCCATTCACTATATTTAGAAGCTACGCAGTACACCTAAGCGGTCGTGCCACCTCTCTTAATTTTGCTAATTCTCATTAAGAACAACATTGCTGTACAGAGACTTGTCATATACAAAATTCATTGCACTTAAGTTCAAATGTGAGACGAATTAATGAATGTTTTTTTTTTGGTTTAATGTTCAACCGAGTTATCTCTTTAATTGTTGAAAAAATCATTTTAATTTTCTTGAGTGTAATTCGTTGGACGCATACAAAGACACGCACACGTATTACTTATATGCATACATACTCGTAAATACGTAAGTAAATATGTTTAGGAATGTTAACTTTCCATATTCTTTTCCGTAATTCTACTTTGCCACTCAGTTCACATTCACATACACTCATACTGACATAAACTACGACAGTTACAGTTATGCATGCAAACGCACTCACACACACATACACACACAGCCACAGCAGCAGCAGCAGCACCAGCAGTAAGCCGAGAGATGGAGTTTTAGACATGCATGTGTGTATGTATGTATGTATGTATGTATGTATGTGCATGTTTAAATATTCATACCACCGCATAATTGCAATTTGCGTAATTGTACCTCTTGGGAGGCGTACTTTTTATTCTATGCATATAATAGTGTAATTCTTGTTCATATTTTACACTCACATCTTGGTCTAAGTCCTTCTTCATGATTATTTTACACAGTAGGAACGGCGTTTAGGAAAACAGATTTAAATTTCAAAGTGCAAAGGAATATTTGAATATCCTCCATCAAGTTATCGTTAAAAAAGTAGTTTGCAAAAAAAAAAGATTTTTTGGCAAATATTTTTTCCCACACAAATTTTTTTGAATATTAACCAAATCTTGCAAAAAAAAGTACCTTTTAATAAAGTACCCTAAAAAGAAGTGTCTTTCAAAGTAAGTATGTACATGTTGAAAAAAGAATTTTTTACAAAACATAACAGTTTAAAAAATTGTGTAACTTTTACAAAACGTACAAGTACAACTACACTTTACAACAAAAATATTTTTAAAAAGTAACTTTAAAAAAAGTACTGATTTTAAGTCGATTTAAAAAAGTCGATTTAAAAAAAGGTCCTTTTTAAAATATGATAAAACATAAAATGTTTGCTTTCAAAAAAATTTATGTAAAAAAGTAGCTTTTACAAAACGTACATTTTAAAAAATTACCTTTTACAAAACGTAAATTTATGAGAAGTTCCTTTAAAAAAAGTAATTTTTTAAAAAAGTATATTTTTAAGCAACTTTAAAAAATACATTAAAAAAAGTTCACTTTAAAATACGATATAAAATATATTTTTTGCCTTGAAAAAAAAATTACTTTTAAGAAAGTACGTTTTTAAAAACTTTCCATTTTAAAAACTTGATTAAAAAATGTGTCTTTTTTAAACAACTTTTTAAAACAAAAAGTTCAAAAAGTTTTTTTTTTAAAAGAAATCAAGACATGTTCCGAATAATAAATTTAATAAATTTTTAAAACCAGCATTTTTAAAGACAAGTACATTTTAAACAAATTACATATATTAAAAAAAAGTACCTTTTAAACAAAATACCTTTTGAAAAAGAATCTATATAAAAAGTACCTTTCAAAAAAGTGCATTTTAGAAGAGCATTTAATAGAATACCTAATGAATGGTGCCTCTTAAAAAAGTAATTTACAAAATACATTGTTAAACAATTAGTTTTTTTAAGAAAGTACATTTTTAAACAAAGTACCTTTTAAAAGCAGCACCTGTTAAAAAGTTCCTTTCAATAAAAGTGCGTTTAAAAAAGTACATTTTAATTCAGTGTCTTTAAAAATTAACACTTTTTGCAAAATGTGTTTTTACTAAAAATATTTCATTTAAAATGACTTAATTTTTTCTTTCTAAAACAGTACATTTCTAAAAAGGACCTTTTACGAAAAGTAGTTTTTAACAAAAGTACCTTTGAGAAACTCTGTTTCAATAGCAGTATTTTACAAAAAGAAAAAAGTCCCTTTAGAAAAATACCTTTCGTAAAAAGTATCTTTTGAAAAAATTTTAATTTTAAAATTTAAAAAAATTCCCTTTAAAAATATATCTTTTAAAAAATTTTAACTTTAACAAAATACAAACACTAATACAAACACTTTTTAAAAAAATAGCGTTTAAAAAAATTATATTAAAACAAAGTAATTTTATAAAAAATTTTCTTAAAAAAGTACCTTCCTCCAAAAATTCCCTTTTTTAACACGTACCTTTTGAAAATATTACAATTATGAAAAAGTACCATTTTAAAAAATTGCTTTCGAAAAATGTAACTTTTAACAAAATTTCTTTTAAAGAGCGAACACTTAAAAAGTCACAGCTTTTTAAAAAAGTATTTATTCGTTTATTCGATTTCTTCAGCAATTTTGTTTTCCCACTGTTCACTTGTCGGTTCTAAAGGAACAATGTGAACTAAATAAAAGCAGTTGCACGAGCGAAAGTGAGGCGCAAACAGACCCGTATCGCATCTAATATTCATATTATGCCAGCTATTTTTCTTCCCGGTTCCTTTTTATATTGAACAAAAGGAAAAAAAATTCGAAATGTGTTTGTTTGTTAACTTTTCTTTTTCTCCTCCTTTTTTGAACTTTTTCTCTCAGTTATTTGGTGCCTGGTTACAAGTTTATAAACAAATGAAAAATTACACAAAAATTACTGTGGCTCATTGCAGGCAAAAAATATAAATAAAAGATGCAGCAGAAAAAATAAAACAAACAAACAAACAAACAAACAACATTTTTATATACAAATTTATTATTTAATACATTTATATAAGTTGTTGGGAGTGGAAGGATATAAAAAACAATTTATGTATGTACAGAAAACAAAAAGGAGAGCGAACAACAATATTATTATTATTATTACTTAAACCACTGGGAGATAATGGGAAACTGCATGGGAATGCTGGAAACAAGTGTACTCGTAGTTTGTAGTCCAGCCGTGGCAAGTTTGTTCAACCATAAATATAATCACTAGAATTATTGTTAAAGAGATAATAATAATGTTTCAGAAATGTTTTTTTGGTTGTTGTTTGAAGACAACAGAACAATAAATGAAATCAAAGAGTTAAAAATAGAATACATGCTTACAAAGCAAAAGTAATTAATCATTTTATTTAAATAAATGTGCAAATTTGGGAAATAGAGGAGCACAGTTGGTCACTGAACTAGATAATTCGGATAATGGTTTCAATCATATTTAAATAAAAAGGAACCAAAAAGAAGAAAAAAGCTGAAGAGCTGTTGAATCTCTGAAAGCCTTTTTTAAAGGACCTTTCACAAAAACAATATATTGAAAAATATCATTTGGAAAACGTTTTTCTTTACATTAAAAAAATTACTTTTTGAAAAGATCAATCAGTGACAAACAATTTACTTGAAAGAGTTAAATTTATTAAAGAGGAGGAAGCCTTTATTAAACCATTTTGCACAGTGGGGCAGCATGAAAATATTTTTTAAACTCGATTTTTTGGAGTCCTAACTGAATAGTAATTAAGTTTAAGTAAAACTGTGCAAATCCCTTTCAAACAAGTTCATTCCTCTCCTCAATATTCACCAACCCACCCCCCTTTTCCACTCACTTTTAGACAAAACGAATTACCCTGTCAAACTGAAAGCCTTCATAAAAAAAACTTTGCATCTAATTGGCCTTTTACAACATGCATGCATGTACTCATACTGTTTGGAATTTGTCATGGCCAACACCAAGATATTTTCATTATCATTGTTTAACTCCCTTCATGCAAATGTCACATTGACACTGACTGTTGGTTTGCACATGTAAATTACATTGCAGGTGTAAATGGGCCACCGACAACGACAACAACAAACAGCTAAGCTTGTTTAGATTTCATACAAGTAGCTAAATCTTATATTTATAAATCTTGATTTTATTATTTATTTTTTTAATTGTATAATAGTGTTGCTTTTTTCTGCTTTAATAAAAATCTAGTGTTTAATAGCTGAACAAAAGCCCCTTATGAATACATATTTTTTTTCAGTTCCTATTCTTGTTAGTTTTGTATCTTATTCGTTTTCTTTTCTCCATTTAATTCATTCATTCATTCATTGTTGTATATTTTGCTTATTTTTAGTTAGTTCTTTTACTTAGTACTTTATGTAAAGTTTGTCCAGAAACTATTTGCAAAGAGGAAATAGTTGGCAAACAAAAATTTGTTGTTTAATTTATTCAAATTTGTATGTGTATAATTCTTGCAATAAATAACCGACTTTAAGACAGAGTGAAGGTCACATAGATGGACGGACGGACGGACGGACTTTTAATACGAAACAAAAAATTAAAACAACCGAACCAATCAGAAATTAAGTCCTTTCTAATAAAGCACACTTTTTTTAAGCGTTTCATAAATGGCAAAAAACATTATAATATATAAATGAACTTCTCTTTCTTTTAAGTTTCTCTATATTTCAGAAATATTTTTTTACTACAAAATAATATTTTTGCTAAATGATATTTAAATAATTAACAAAAAAACTATTTTGTAGAAATATTTTTTTTTTTACTTTTTCATATTTTTAAAATAAATTAATTTGTATATTAAATTTTTCGTTCTTGTTGCCTAAATCTTTCTCCTAACATATCTTTGTTTTGTAGATTTTTTTATTTTTTAATCAAAAAATCTTTGTTTTTTATAAAAAAATGTTTTTTTTTATTTTTTTTTATTTTGCAAAAACTTTCCTCTTAAAATATTCTTATTTTATAAAAATATTTTTTAATTAAAAAATTGCCAAGATTATTTCCCTTTTAAAATGTCCTTATTTGATAAAAATATTTTTTTTTATTAAAAAATTTCGAAGAAATTTCCTTTTAAAACATATTCATTTATAAAATATACATATATATACATATATATATTTAATTTTTAAATTGAAAGAAAATTAGTTTTTAAGAAAAAAAAAAGAAATTAGATTTTATAAAATATAAATTTTATTTTTAGAGACAATTTTTTTTTTATTTTTAAAAATCAAAATATTTTTTAATTTTATTTTTTCATTTTGCCAATAGTTTCCTTCAAAATGTACTTTTTTTATAATAGTTATTAATTTTAATTTTTTATTTCAAATTTTTTTTTATTTTTTATAAAAAAATACTTTTTTTTAATTTTGGGAAGATTTCCCTTTTAATTATCCTTATATTATCAAAAAATATTTTTTTTATATAAAATTTGCGAAAATTTTCCTCTTTAAATATTTTTATTTAAAAAAAAAATCTTTTCTAACTTCTAAATTGACAAGATTTTCCTTTTAAAATATATTTATTTATAAAAATATATTTTTTTGAATTTTTTATCGAAAATAAAAAAAATTTTATAACAAAAAAAAATTATTTTTTTTCAATTTATTAATCAAGATTGCCTCGATATCTTTTTTCAAAGATTTTCAAAAAAAAAACCCTCAACAAATAAAAGAATAAAATTGTTTGCCAAGATTCTTGTGTCATGCTGTATTTTGTTATTTATCTACTTGAACAGCAATTGTATTTTGTGTTTATTGTGCTGCCGTTGTTCTTTTTTAAGTTTATTTACTTATTCGTGTCTAAAATGCATTTATTCACATTTGCCTGGCTTTTAGACGTTATTGTGTTTAGTACTCGTATTATAATTGAGATTTATTTACTAGTTTAAAAATAGTATTAATATGTGATTGTCAAACAAGCAAACAAAAAATAATTAAACTTGTACTTGTACCTGTTTAAATCTAAAAACGAAAAATTAGCAAAAAAAAATTAATTAAGGGGATTTTCCAAGTCTCCTAATTGACAACTGAGTGGGTTTATTGAGCAGCAGCAGCATGTTTTTTTTTCAAACGTGATAAGTTTTACATTTTGCACAAAAAAAAATAAGCAATAGATATTTCAATTTTGTTTTCAATTGCATTTGTGCTTTTACAACATCAGCCTTTGAAATCATTTTACTTCAATAATCAAATTGATTATTTTCTAACTAACAAGATAATTTAATTGCAGAGGTAAGTAAACACAATTTTTGCAACGTCTGTTTTTTAATGCATTTTTGATTAATTTCAATTGGTGCTAATTGTCATATAAAAACAGCAAATTGTTCGATTAAGCATTAGTTAATCTCTGAATGTCCTTGAGGCAGTAAATCCTTCTATGTAACTAATTTGACTGGTACTTGAAGGAGAATGAATATGTTGTATGAATCGGGCGAATTTAATTTTTGCCACGATACTTTTGTTTTTTTTTGGCACTCACATTTTTGCCTAAAACTAATTCAAAATTTTCAAATAATATTCCCCCATATTTTGTAACTATTTTTCGGCGTCACATCAATTTAACAGCAACAACAACAAAGCTCTTGCTTTGTTTTAATATTCTCCTGCCATTTTCTAGGCCTTAGAGAATGGCAAGAGGCTGTTAATAATAGTAAATGCTTGTCGGCAGCAAGCAGACAAGAACGGATATTTTTATGTGTGACGTCGACAAATCGTTACGGAATAAGGGTGAAGGAATATCTATTAAAAGTCTCTATTGATCTCTGTTGATTACTTGTAAAACAAAACAACTTATTGCAAACAAAAAATCTATTTATTAAATTCTACTTTCAGTTTTATTTCACAACAACACAACTTCCTTTTTAATTTCCTGTTTAAATACAGAGAAATATTGACGTTTCTCTGCCTGAAAATAGGCTATAAAATTATTCAAATGCACACACACACAAATATGTACATATTTACGTACATATTGTTCGCTCTGCATAACGGAATTTCTTGTTTACTTTTGTTGGTGTTGGTGTTGTATTTAAAAATCTAATCTGTGTCAAGTGTTGTGATTAATAAAATCAAAAATTAAAAAGAAAGAAACAAAACAACAGCAATAACAACAACAAAATCTCACAATCGAGTTCAAAATGTAAGTGTGAATGCAACCGCATTATTTTTTTTGCTTATAATTTTATGATTTCCTTTTTTCTTCATCTCTCTCTCTATAAGTTCATTAAGCATGTTTGTATGTACTTACATAAGCACTTACATAAGCACTCACATAAGCACTTACAAGCACTCGTACATGCTGGCACTCAATCATAGAAATAGGCATTGATAAAAGCAGAGAATGATTATTAAAGATGGAAATAAAAAGAAAAATTAATGGGTGTTTTCTAAGGAAGGAATTTTCAAATTTTCGACTGTAGTCCTATATTATACGTAATAATTTTTCAAGTAGCAAAAGTCACTTGCCACCGATCTTATTTCTTTGCAGTATCAAAAATGTATTCTTACGAAATTGTCCCCACTGAAAGTTATCTTTTCTTGATGCTAAAGCTCTTGAAAAATTTACCCTTTATAAGATTTAAGTGTGTTTTGTATGTTAAGACTATAATCCTTTAAAAGGTAGTAATTAGTAGATAATTAAAGGATTTTTTTGTGTTATTGTTGTTGTTGTCATTATAGTGTTTGAAGTAGAAAATCAACATGTAAATGTGATGAGAAGTAGAAAGAAAAAATGAAATTTAATTTTCATTTATAAGACATGTTTAGCTGAGAAAGTGATACATTTTAAGGGCACTTGGTCTACAACTCATTGACACACTTACGTTAGTTGTATTAATATAAAATCACCTAAACATAGTCGCTTTATAGTCATAAAGAAGCTGCTCAAGCTTTTGGCCAAAAAGTTTAGGTAAAAAATAAATATATTATTAAAAAAAAGAAAAACGTAACGATTTTGTTAGTGATAAAGAATTGGATATGAGTCGGTTCATAATTTGTATAAATAAAGATTTGAAATCACATTCAACGGAGCCACCTAAACACTGGCGAATACATGGAAACACACACGAAAACACAGGATAATAAGAGTGGAGTGTAGCGGCTCCCGAAAAACAACGTTAGTTCTGTTCTGCCGTATAAGTTGAAATTAATTGAAGTATATTTTTTCTCTTGTTCCTTTCGAATATTGTCTCACGTTCAAAATTCTTTCTGACTAAAAAAAACGTTACAAACTTCAACTCAATAATTATCACTTTGGATTACTACAAGCACTAACAAACAATTTAGTTCAAAAAATAATCACATTAAATATATTGTAAGGATTTTTTTGGCTGCCTTCGAATGCATATTATTTGAATAGTGAACTTTGGAACAAAAAAATTTTGCGAGCTAGAAGATGCCAACAGCGAGAAACATAATTGTTTCCTAATATTATATATGAAATAAAGCGATTACTTCAATAATATTATTTTAAATTCTCCTATTAAAGGTTGTTCCAAAAAACCACAAAAGTTGCGCCTGGCTATCGACAAAAATGCGCCAGCTGCCCCTGATTATTCCTATCAAATAACAGCCTGCTTACTTGTCAGTCAGTATAGTCAGTATTCCAGTCTGTAAATCACTTGCTCCATCGAAAAGACTATACGAATGGCAATTGACTAGATCATCTGACAATACTCTAGATCCCATACCGCAGATCATTCTGGATCCACCAGTGCTATCACCCATTTCTATACACGCCTCTTTTCCAATGGAAAGAATACTTTGAAAACTCTTCCAAGTTCACTTTAGGTAACATAGAATCGAAAGGTTACCTCAAGTTCGTAACTAAAATTCACCACCAGTGTTGCTAATTTAAACTGATAATAATTTAGCCAGAGGAACATTTAATTTAGCTATTAAATATTTTTAGTAATTTTTTCTCATCACAATTTAAAAAATTGTAATAAACGATTGATGGACTTTTTGCCACCGAAAAACAAAAACAATTTTCAAATGTTTTTGTTTACAATTTATTTATTTAATGTTGACAATGAGGTAGCAAATATCAAATATTAAGAACAATTGCTTTTTCAAGTTGTCATAACAGATATACTGATGGTAATATATGTATAAACATCTTATTTTATTTTAAAGCTGCCCTTTTTCTCTCTTCCATGATGAAATGCTTCTTAACCAAGGAACAAACTACACATGTTTACTAAAACTTTATTTGTGGGAGCAAAAACTGCTCCCACATTAATTTATTAAATTATCAGTCAAATAAACTTTTTAAGCATGAAGACGCAAATCGAGTTGTCCAGTATGCCCATTAAAAAATGTTAGAAAAAAAAGTTGGTTCAATTTTAAAGAAACTCTTTTGATAAGATATCAGGTAGTTAAACCTATTCTTTAAAATTAATCATCACCTAATACTACTTTTTACATGAACTCTACATGAACGCTGATGAGGGGCGGTTGCTGCCCTCGAAAACAACATTTTTAAGTTCGATCGTGCAGTTTGGGATTAATTAACTTTTGTTTTTTTCGCTTTCTTTAGGAAATAGTGTTTCTTTCTAAATTAAATGTTACGAACTTTCGCCTAAGATAAATTTTATTGCTTTAAATTTAGAAAAAATTTATGACCACATACATACATATCAAGCCTGTGCGCGATATTATGGTATGTTACAAAAACCAAATTTTACAGGAGAGCGATTTTATTACTTTAAAACTGTTACATACGTTAAAATGTGCACTGTGTTATCTCCATAACTATTATAATATCGCTATAATATTTTGTCAACAGATGAATTAATGGATTTAGAACCAATTTGCATAAAAAAGTCGATTTTGAAAAAATTATAACATACGATAATTTCGCGCACAGGGGTCGATATGTACTTCGAAATAAAAATAACATAAGAAACTTGTGCTGGCAACACTTAATTTTTTTAATTTTTTATTTTAAAATTATAAATACATTAACAGTAGTGATGTTAATTGTTATTAAAATGTATTTGGGCTAGAAGTTTTTTGTATATTAATTTAACATTCAATTGTTATTAGTTGTTTGTTGTTGAAACTTTTTGGTTATAAATAAGAATGCTTATTTTATTGTTAAAGCTTCAGACAAAATTAATAGTTTCGTAAGTGAACTGGAAAACGGTAATAATTAGCTAATTCTTTTAAATAGCCAATATTTTTTATTTAACTATGTGCATACATACATACATATGTACATATATAAGACTTTATTTCTTAATTTTGTATGCAAAAGCTCATGAACACATTAAAACACCATAAAATGCAATACACCAAACAACAACAACAACAACGACAGCAATCACATAAATCACTCATTATTAAAGCGCAATAAATAAAAAAAGCAAAATGGTTTCAAAAAACTCCAACAAAAAAACTTACCACAAAGAAGAAAAGCAACGCACACAATCCAGCGCTCTCCCCAATTGCAATACCGTTTTCGTAATTACCAAAAACAACAAATCCAATCACTAATTTCTTTAATGAAATAAATGTACCAATAATGTTGTTAATTAAAAAACCAAACAAAAACTTTAAGCCGAGTAGGTAGTATAACAAGATACTAATTTTTATGTAACCAATTTCTTTTTTATTTTAAAATCACTTTTATTTTTCACAAATTCAATTTATCGTGTATATAATTGCTATTTTGTGCAATTTTTTATGTTGATTATTTTTTAATTATTTGTTTCCTTTTTTAGTTGCTTGAATTTTTTTTAAAGAATTTTCAACAAATTTTACGCAAAATAACTTTGTCCGCCATTTATTCTAATATCGAATTGAACACCACGAAGTTGTAACTGCTACTAAATTAGCAACAGCTAGATTGCATTATTTTATTTACAATTATTTCAAACCTGTTCAGCACGAGCTTTCAATGTTTTGGTGTGATACGAACACAATAAAACACGTTCGTGTTGCCTGCTAGCTGTAGTGTTTTTGTTTTTAACTTTTGTATGTAAACAAATGGCTCCACTTGTTTTTGCTTTTTCTTTTGTTTCTGGGGAGAGAACGAGAATACAAACAAAACAAGCCGGCTTTTAGAAGACAAACATGTGTTTTTTCTTAGCTTTTTGTTGTTGTTTGATTTGTATTCTATTGAATTAGGGTTGCCAGAAGAATAAGAGGTTAATTTATTTATTTATTGGTACATCTTCAACAAAGTAAATTTGCAGAATATGGTTGCACAAAAATGGCGTCAGTAACTGGACCATATGTCCATGATATTATTAACAGTATTTTAAGAATGTTTTTGTGACTGACTATACCCGACCTATTCCTTAACATAGGAAGTAGAACCTGGTTGTCAACCAAATTCCACAGAAAAAAACGCAAGACTATACGGTTATCCGTGGCAAATCAGTCAACCAGTGCGAGCGAGACGAAAAACTCTCGAAGGCCAAACAACACACGCAAGTCCGACCGCACGTAAGAAATAATTACGATAACGCGAGAGCTGTTCATTACCCTGTGGCTGTTCTTCAGCCCACAGCTGCTTAACGACTGAAGAGGTTAATGTTTCAAACAAAAATGCAGAAAAATAAATTTAAAAACTATTATATGTATGTTTGTGTACATATAATTGTGTATAAAAATAGGTACTTGAAGAGGAACAGTTGTGTTCAAAGAAATATAATAATACATATGTACATATCAATATGTTAATAGGTTAATTTAAATTTTAAAATCATATCCTTAATGTGCAGTACCTTAAGCCCATTTAAGAATTAATTTGCGGTGAAAATAAGAATTTAACTGCCATTAAGTTGCAAGTCCTTGCTTCTCTATTGAAGACATGAAAGAATCTTGTGTTCAACTATCATGTCACACAGTGGAATAGATCGCAAAAAGTAATGAGTACTTATAGGCGGGCGAGAAAATAACAAAATGTGTGCAAATATAAAAAAATTAATAGAAACAAATTTAGCTTTTATGCTAAATACAAAACTAGAAAGGCAAGAAAAATGCCACGGACTAAAATATAAACTTGTGACTAAACGACGAAATATTATGCTAAATCTAGATTCAAAAAAGCTACACTGGCAACGCTGATTACTGGAAAAATTTTAAATCAGCAAGATAGGAATATAAATAATACATAATTCAATTTATAAATAAACTTACAACATAAAAGATAGTCTCTTGTATGCGTCAATGAAAATTTACTATTGGAATAAATAACCAGACTAAATTTATATAAAATCGTTCAAAGTTCGCGAAGACGGAAATTACTGCTGTTCTTGCTAATATGTGATATGTGGAGCTTAATGCATAAACAATTGGCTAAAAAACGTAAAATCTTTAATAGGCATTTTTTACCGCTAATTTAGTCAAAATGGCGATAAATCAAATACTGTGTTCGGAAAGCAAAATTTTTAAATAATTGAAATAAAAAATTCAACAAGTCCATCTCTTGTTTTTTCTCAAACTGAAGGTTTTTGAACTTTTTAAATATGTAAATAAACAAAAATTTTGCGAGCAAATTCTAATACACATTGCATTAGTCTATTAGCAAGAAATTGATAATTTTCCATACAAATCACAACCCAAATAAATCCTGACAGACTGGTTATTTATAAAACGGTACATTTCTTCTCATTAAACCTCAATACAAATAAGAATAAAACAATTTTGAATATTAATCATGAAATAAAAAACACAAGTTTATTTTTGAATGATCCATACTAATCAAATTGGACAAAACAAAACGGACAAAGAAAAAACACATAAAAAATACATAGAACAAAGAAATTATCATGAAATACACGAAAAAAATTAAGAATTTATAAGACATCAAATTATTATTTTTTATGTACTTAAAATTAATATTTAAAATCTGATTTGGTTTTTTTAATAGCCTCCATGAATATTTTTATCTCTGCGGGTCTAGTAATGCCAATAGCATTCAAATCTATTTCTCTTAATTCCTTGAACTTTGCAACATTTATTTTTTTAAAGGACTGCTGATATTTACTCATATTAATTTGCTTTAATATTTTTTCCACTGTTTCACCACTATTTTTCGAATTGTGGTCAGAGACCTTAACAGGCTCGATGGGTTTTTTAATGCTTACTTTACGACTAACAATCGGTTTTTTGTTTTCAATAGACCTGCGTGATGGTTTTGCATTGATGACAGCGTTGTTGGTAGTTGTCGTATTTTCAGAAGATATCGAAATGTTTATGTAGCTTATATGGGTTACCGGAACGCCCTCTTTGGTTGCAGTATCTTTGGAAGCTATATTGTTTTGATCTGGAGCCAAAGTAGGGGGATTGGAAATGATTTGGCGCGAACTGGCTTTATGACAATGACTGCCCCCACAGACATTGTTGCATATTTTTGTTGAATTGGCCAAAGGCGATTGCAAGTACGGAGATACTATTTGATTTATTATAGAGGACATTTCGTAGATTTGTTTTTTTGCAAATTAATATTATTTTTTAAAATTCCGGGCCCAAAATTTGTAAAATCACGCTTTTATTTTATAAAGGTAGACATCTATGTATATCAATCATGATATACCCATATTTACAATAAAAACATTATTGTTTTGTAAGTGCCAAACTTTTTTATATTTCTCATATAAAATTTGACATTTGTAAAAGAAAACATTAGCAGCGAAAATGAGCGCACGGATCTGTTTTACTTATGCACTACTATCTTATTAATATTCTGGAGTTTACAGTTAGAAAAGTATTACATGAAAATTAATAATATGTGTGAACAGAAATACAACGCTGGCACTTAAACCATTAACAGGTCCTTCAGTGCTTTTAAGAAAATTTAAAAAATAAGTATATTATTTTGCATTTAAAAACACTTAAATTTGAAAAACTTATAAGCTCCAGTATTTAACAAATCGTTTCGATACGAAATTATTGTAAACAAGGAAAATTGCACAAACTAAACGAATTCCAAATTTAAGCAAAGCCCCTACCAACACAGACGTAATATATGGCAACTAAAACAAATTATCGACAATTTTAAATAATTTTGTAATTAACTTACCAATTTGAATAATTAAAAATTATTACATGTGTATAAGATTTAATTTATTATTATTTTTATGATGCTTGCGAAACCAAAAATCGATCAAAATTAATTATTATATTAAAGGTTAAACAGGGTTGTATTACACATAATAGTTAGAACAAACAATCACAGAATAATTATAATTATGTACGTATGTATGTATTAAAAGACCTTGGAACAAACAGCCTTAAATAACGGTTGTCGTTAAATACACTTTAATAGCTTCTTTCAAATCCAAAAGACACAAGAAGAGAACCTAGGCGGGAAAGCACTTTCAACGGCGTTGATAAAACTGCTTTTGTGTCAGCGGCGGCACCTTTTATTTTTCTTTTTATTCATACATAGATGAATTTGTTTATTATTAAATTTTGCATGTTAAAAATTTTGATTTTATTTAAATATATAAAAACTTCACATATTAAAAATATTTGTTTTCATTAACTAACATACTATTTTCGGAATTTTTTAATATTAAAAAAACGGCAAAAAACAAGACGTCGGCGGTTAATAAAACGAAAGAATGGCGCGAAAGGCTTTTAAGGCTGGTCCCTCTGGCTGTTATAATACTGCATTTATACGGCAATTATTATCTTATATTTAGCCATTTTATTTCGAAAATTTGTTAATAAACTAACTTGTTTTATTTTTATGTTTTTAATAGTTTATATATCTTGTATGTTTTTTTTTCTTTTTTCCCCCTAATTTTATAAACAATGGAGCGTTACAGTCATTTACAAGCAAGTTAGTATTAAAAATTATTAAAAGAAATTTTTATTTAAAGCAAAAGTTTCACCCAAACATTATTAAATTTTGTTTATTTTGTTAAACCTTTTTTCTACTACAGTGCCCAATTCCCCCCTGACCCCATTAACACCTTTAAGTGAAAATACAAAATTCGAATTCAATTTTGGCGGGGATGGTTCTTTGGATGAATATATTAATAGTGTACGGCAGGAGCATCGAGTGGAGCAACAACAAAAGAAGCTTTTAGAACATGCCAATCGAACTTATCATAAAAAACTTTGTCCTTTACAACCAAAACGCTACTCCGAGGAGTTTCTAAAGCTACGAGATGTGTTTGAGACACATGAACAGGCTCAAGAGCAGAATCGAAACAAACAACACTTTTGCCAAGGCAATTGCCAACATAAACAGCAGCAACTGGATACTTACGATGTAACACCCAAAGCACCTGTTGTGAAAATAACTTATACCACACCAACAAGAAGCAATCAAAAGTTAATGTTAGATTATGCTAACACGCCCACAAACCTCCGTACGCCTCTTAAACCTAAAAATCACAATCTGCCACAAAATTTAAACTCGAAACTTATTAATGCTCAACAACAAAAACATGCACTGCAACAACAGCAACAACAACTCCAAGTCAACAAGCGAAATCGAATGTTTCGAAAAGCTTCACCTGTTGCCGCCAAACCTTTGGCTCCTCCAGTGGCAAACATTTTGCAACAACGTGGTCTTTCCATGTACTGTGGAGTTTTTCAAAGAGAAGAAATTGATTTGTTCACATTTCATTTGCTAAAGCTCCAGGACTTGCATCAGATGGGCATAACAAATCAAAAGCATTGTGCCATTCTAATGCGTGAAATCTACTGTGTCAAACAGCGTTTTATGGAGTTAAGATTTTAATTTAAATGTTTTATGTATTTATTTTGGCTATAATTTATTTGTATTCAAGTATTTGTTATTTAAGTTAAAATTTTAAGTTTTTACTTGTTAATAAATGTTGTGAATGTAATTTGTTTTTAATAAAAATAAGAATAAATAAAAATGGAGGGGATTTTTGTTTTTTTTCGATTTCTTAAACTGGGTAATGATCAATGACAACTGACTACTATTGACAGACTCATGTTATTTTCTGTACCTTAGAGAACAGAAATAGACTGCCAATAGCACAAAATTGTTTTCGAGAGCGAATAGAGAAGCTCCAATTTTTTGGTATTGTGTTAACGTGACGTCGATGTCGCCAACTGGAATAAGGATGAATATATTTTTTTTATTGAAATGCATAAGAATTAATTGATATGCGCATTTAATTCCATTTGTATAAAATCAATTCTAAAAAGCTGTATTTTGTGGATAAAGAATTCCGAAACAACATAGACATAAATTCAAAATGAGATTGGAAATTTAGCAAATATTCAAGATTTATGATTGGGAGTTTTACTCCAATCATTTTTAGATGAAGAAAACAATTGACAGATTACAAATTTCTAAATTAAGTTAAAATTCTCAAATTGTATATGTATGTATATAATAAAAATTTTTGTTTTTATAGAAATACATATAAAATAATATGGCTCCAGGAGATATTTTAGAAAACTTAACTCGCATAAAAGTTAATAGTTCGGCACGTGCCGCTCTACAAAATTACTTTTCTGAGATCGAAGCTGTTGAAATCATTAATTTATTGATAAAAACGGGGTTTTGAAAATAATAACGATCCAAATCAGATGAAATGGTCAAGAGCTATTACACAAAATAAAAATAAACAAAAGTCTTGGTACTGCTTCTTCAAAATACTCTACACAAAATAAAATGTATTAAATTTCTGCGCACGAAAGTAGTCAAGAGTGACAAGGCGGTACAAATTAAAACTAAGTAAATTTTTTGTAATGATGAAAACTAAGTCATTAAAATAAATCAGTGTGTTATTTCCGAAAATTTTATGTTTATTTGAAAACTGCTTAGAAAAGTTAATAATTCAGTTCACTTTTTCGGGATTCCACTATATTTAATGAAAATATAAACAATTTTATTGGATTTGTTGAAAATATAGAGTATTCAAGTAAGTGGAGCTCTTTTAAAAAATAAATTAAGCCTGAAATTTACTTTACCTACTAAAAGTAAAACGTGAAATCAAATAATTGAAAAAATTATTGTTCTTAAAAATATTTAGTTTTTTAATTAACAATTAAATCACGATGTTTGACAATAAGAAATAAATTATAACAAACAAAAAACATAATGACATATTTGATAATGATAATAATGTCTTAAATGAAATAACAATCGTAATGATGACAATAATAAACTTTAATGTTATAAATTTAATAATAATAATAAGAATAGCAAAAAAAAATATTTTTAAAACATAAGAAAAAATAAGATTACACAAATAAAGTAAAACTGATTATTGACGAGGTTAATAAAAATGAAGTAGAACTTATTTCAAATTGTATTTAATTTAATCAAAAATTAAGAACAAGAAAAGAACATACTTTCAATAAAAAAATCTTAAAACTATTTTGTGATGATTCTGCGAAATATTTAATTTTTTAATTAATAACTAACGAAAATAACAATGGCGATGATGACAATGACAAAAAATTTTAACTAAAATATATAAAAAGTATGTTGATAATGAGAATAATATATATAAATAACAATTATTATGATGACAATAATGTTTAATGTTACAAAATGATAATAATAACAGCTAACAAAAAATAATTATTTTTAAAATTAATAAGACTTTAAAATTTTTTGAATTTTAATTTGCAAGTTTCATTATTAATAAGACTAATAAAAATTAAGTAGAACTTATTTCAAATTGCATTTAATTAAAAAAAATTAAAAACAAGAAAAAGAACATACTTTCAATAATCCCCCAAAAAAATTTTAAAACTTTATAACTATTCCTGAAATAGTTATCAGTTTCTTTAAAAACTATCAGACTTTTTGAGTTTTGTCTTCGGTTCTCTTGACTGCGATTTATTTTTTAAGGCCATAAAACTGTCCAACTTTTGTAAAGCCTCTTCGGAAATTTTTTTATCAGCATTTTCTAATTCTTCCAATTTATCCTCCATGTTTTCGATTGTATTGAAATCTTCATTAGAAGTTTCTTTAAACTCTTCTTCTGCTTTAGTTTTGTGGTTTTCAGTTACATCTCTCTTTTTGAAAAAGAAAATAAATCGTTTCTTTGATTTTGATTCATGTTTCTTTTGGAACTCCTCTTTTGAATCCTTTTTCTTATCTATTTTTAAATCTCCTTTTTCGTCACTTTTGATATTCATTTTGTTGTTGTTATTGTTATTCAAAATTGTTAAAGACTGTTCAGCCTTAAAAGCTTCTTTCTTTTTTCCCTGGAGATCATGTGTAGATTTATCAGTTTTTGCTTCATTTATTAAATCTCTCTCTCTTACATCCTTATTGTCGTTAATTAGATTTTCCTTATCATTCCCAGGTATATTATTTAATTCTAGTTTATTTTTATTTTTCTCATTTTTGAAATCAAGCTCTTTTTGTTCTTGCTTGGACTTGAAGTTACTCTCCGATATTGGATATTCTTCGTTCTTTGTTTTTGGTAAATTTACTACTTCAAGTTCATTTTGAGTAAAAACTTTTGACTGTTTTTGTTCTTCAACTGCCACTTTGTTTTTTTTCCCAACTTGAGTATTAACAAGACATTCTTTTAAGTTTTCCTGTCCTAACTTTTCTGTTTCGATTGGAGGTTTTTCTCCCTCTCCAGACTTTAAAATCTGAAGATCTACTACATCTTTATTCTCTTCCTTGAGCATTTCAGCATCCTTACTTTTAATCTCCTCTTCCAATTCACTCTTTTCCATTTTCAGAATTTCTTCTTTCTTTTCGGTTGTTGGAGAGTTTGCTGCAAACGGATATTTTATGATGCTCCATATATATCTCAAGATGCCGCTATTTTCTTGTTGTTTTACATTATTTTCCGCTTGCTTTTTGATTTTCTTACAAAGCCCGTCGTTATCTTTTTCACATTCCATATTACATGTATGTTTCAATTTCGGAAAGTCAGTGGATTGCGCCATTTCTAATAATTGTATCATTACTTTATCTTTAATTTCGGTTTGTTCAAAAAGCTCTTGCACTCTTTTCTTTTGTAGACCCTTATTTTCTTCATACTCTGAAAGCTTGGGAGTCGCAGGAACATTTAAAGATTTAAATCGTACTACTTGATTTTCTTTCTTTTCACTATTGTTATCGATAATATCTATTTCATTGATGACAATCAAAGGTATCTGAAAGTTTTTAATACTAAATGAATCTTCATCACTTTGAATACTTTGAATTATATTAGTTTCTTTATTGTCTCCTAAAGGAAGGGTTTCGTTTAAATCAGTAGATGTTTCAGTTCCACTTGGTTCTTTCTGGTAGATAAATGTAGAATTTTTTAAGGGTTTTGCTTCCTCATGATCAATGAAGTTTTCTATAGATGTATCACTGTCTAAGAAGGAGCTTGTTTCGTTAATGGATTCTGCAGAATAGTAACCGCTAATTTGTGTTACAACACTGGCATTAGTTCTTCCAATTTCAACTGTAGAATCTCCAATTAATTTTTGCAAACAGTTGTTGAGATTTGTGTTTGATGTCTCAAGTTTTTCTTCACCTTCACTAAATTGAATTTCCATATCTTGATTTTCATTTCTTTTACGATCGCTTTTTTCCAGCTTTCTTAAATCGTTTTTTATTCTCAACCATTTTTCCATTTCCTCATCCGAATTGAAAACATTTGTATGCCCTATTGTTTCAAATTTACTTATTTGTTTATTCTCATAACAGGTAAGTGGTGATCTTGTTTTCAAAGAATTTTGAGAAAGATCTTGCTCTGTGCCATTATGAAGTTCAAAATGATTATTTTGATGTTTGTTATCTAGAGTCTTTAAATTCTCTTTAATATCATTGGCATTAAGTTTTAATTGATCCTTCGAGTGTATTGAACTATTTTTGGATATTGTTGAAAGTGGTGGGGAATTCGGGTAGTTTTCCGAACACAGAAAAGGTTTACGGCGTTTTACCATATTTTCTGAAAATGTTCTTGTTTTCTTGGGAGTCATAGACCTATACAAATCCTTGACAATTCTGCTGGATTCTGCTGGTAGTGTTTTACTCATTTTGAAGAGCAATTGATTTCAATATTTTAAACCAAATAATTTTTTTTTTTTTTAATTTATAATTTATGAAAATTAATTAAAGATATTGGAGCTTGTGCTCTTCTTAATTGTGTTAGTACTTTGTAATTTAATTACGGTTCAAATAAATAATAATAATTAAAAATATATATATGTATGTATAAGATATTTGATCTTATGCAGAGACGCCGAAATCGATAGGGGAAAACTTTTAGAAATTTAAATGATATGCATACATACAAATTATATTGTAAAAATAAGCATTTATTTCTTTTAGTAAATTGTAACATTAAACATTAGCATAAGGGCTTATAAAAAACATATACACATAATAAGTTTTTTAAAAACATGAAATTACTTAATAGGTACCTACAAAATATAGAAATTAGAATGTTTTATTGAGCCAAAATTCGTAGTGAACAGATAATTGAACTTTCTCTTGTCCATCTCAAATAATATTATGACCACTGTACACGTTTTTTACCGTTAAAAATAGTTGTTGCTTATATCACAGAAACGAAACATACTTTAGCAACCAACTATGTACATATGTAGTATTTGTTAGTCTTCTCTCCATATTGTCATTTTGCAGTAAAATTGTTTACGTGTGGCAGCTCGTCTAGTTTTTTTTGTGTAAATTCTTTTTGTACGTGATGTGCAGTTTTACGAATTTTATTTAATTTCATTTTCCTTAGAAAAAATGTAAAAATTAGTGCTTAAAATAGTTTTAAAAACTTTTCTAATAAACTAAAAACTTAAGGTGAGTGTTATTACGATTTAAAAATCATAAAAATGACGTAATAACCCATAAAAAACGCTGCGAAAAAAACTTTAAAAATGTGAAAAATTACTAAAAAGGAAAAAAATTGCAATGAAATACATACTGAAACAACAGCTGTATTGGAAAAATGTGAAATATAGTAAAAACTTATTATGGAAAACCCCGTTTAATAAAAACTGAACACAATAAAAATAATTAAATAACTATATTGAGTTTATACATGTATATAATATATATAAACCGTTGTTTGTTTATTTCTTAGAAAATATAGTAAAAATTAATTATATATTTGCAAAACAAAAAGAACAAAAATGGCCACACTGTTGAAATTATAAAAGATTGTTATAAATTTACAATGTAATTTCATTTTATTCAACATAAAATAAAAGTGAATTGCTTAGTTGAAAGTGAGTTACAGCTATGTTTAATTAAATATAATTATACAAGTTTCTAAAAAAAATACTGTGTTTTTAATATAGAAAAATACGGCAATATTACTGTCTTGTAGTTTCTTTTCATAAACAAATTCTTATTGTTTTTTGACACTTGACATTTTAGTGCAATAAAAATCGACATCAGTTTTGAGTAATCGTATTGTAAACAGATACCTTTTATAAAATCTATGAATTGTTTACGTATATTCCTTGCAGAAATAGCTAATAATTTTATTTCGACATAAAAAATAAGAGATTGTGTGGCAATTTTTGTGAGCAAACTGTATATATTTTTATATAATATGACTTGCTGATATAGAAAACCCAGTTACTCGAACAAGTTATATTCTCGGGTGTTGCTATTTCGTTTAGCACTATGCGGTGTCTTTACGCGAATGATATACGACAGAAAAGTAAGGACGGTATGATTTTTCTTTTAATTATTTTGCTAAAATTTAGTTAATAATTTTTACTAAAATATTTATATATTAATAAGAAAGTGTTATAGATCAGAAAAAGTAAAAACCGTTTGTAAAATGTTAGAAAATTTATGAAATAAGGTCGCATACCAGAAAGAAAAAATGACTGTACACTAAGAAATGAGCAAAAATGAAATAAGTGTTGAAGAAAAACAATGAAAAAATAATTACAAAAAATGTAAAAAGCAATACCATTTTAAAAAAAATAATATTCCATATATAAAAAATTACAATTTTAAATATTATACAATTTTGCTAAAACCAATTAATAAAATTATTCCAAATCTGTATGAGGAAAAACCGGTGAACATTAGAGTTGTTTTTAAATTAATTTATTCTTTCTATTAAAAAAAAAACATTGCCGCATGGTTTCAGCTTTATTATTTATGTAAAGAATATGGATTATTTTTATTATATTAATAATAATGCCTTTTATAATTTTTGACATTTTTAGATTTATTTAAAATAATATTATTTTGCCAAAATGTCCTAACCAAGTATGAATAAAACTGTAAAAAAAACGCAATTAAAAATGGTGTAAATTATAATTGTAAATTAAGTAAGCAAAATACACCTAACAAACACATTGGGAGGGCATCCTTTAAAACGACATAACATTTTTACAAATAAAAAAAAACAATTGAAAGAAAATACCAACAACAAAACAACTTACATATAGACATGACCGATAAGGAAATGCAGGCTCATGACAATGTCAGATGGCGAAATTGGTCCCGTGCTGCTACACTTTATGATCAAATTCTATCATCTCCCCTGCTTGTTGGCAATCGTGCTCAAAAAGATCGTCATATTGTTTGTTTATTGGGCCGTTGCGAGTGCCTCTTAGAACTCGGCAAATATGAGTCCTCTTTAAATGATGCATACAAAATTTTGTCAATGTTAACTGAACATCAAGCGGATTGTTTGGCCAGTGTTTCGCGCACAAGACGGTGGTTGGTGCATGCCTTGTGCAAATTAAAAAAATATACGGTGAGTGAAAAATTCAACTGTTTATTAATTTGTTCTTAAGATATTTAGCAGATAAGATTAATGGATTACTTGGCCTTTAAAAAGCATGTACCTGAGTATGTACTTCTATTCCGAGTGTAAACAATGCGTTCAAAATTATCATAATATTGTTCTAATAAATTTTTTTTTGTAATAATACTATGATGCTCCGGAAAGCTTTAACCTAACTTACTAATACTTACGATTTCAGAAGAGTATTCATTGGAAAAAACAAATTTTAAAGCTGCCTCAAAAAGCCTACATTTTTTAAAAACAAAACATGACGTTAAAATATTCTACAGTTTCACTAATATGTTTCTTCGATCATCATTTGGACTCTAGAGAAGGAGCAGCAATCACGGAGTGTCTGCTGTTGTATAAATCTTCTTCTGCCCGATGTTCACTTAGAATGATTATACAAATTCTCGCAGATATTTTAATTAATTACATTTACTTTATTGTATTTTAGTCTTGGCATACATATACTCTCCATGCAATTGTGCTTTCAGTTTTCTTTTAGAAATTACTGGTCGTTTATTTAAGTATGAATTATTACAGCGTTTTGAATCTTGGCATCGAATTACAATACAAGCGTTAAAAATTTAAGTAAGCATGTAATTAATAATACTATAAACATTTTGGTTTTTCAGGAAGCCGAAAAGCTCTTAACCGAATGGATAGCAGAACTGCAACATCAACAAGGTTTTGCTGATATTTGTAAGACTTTGGAACGATACAAATCTGTTATACAAATGTTAAACGGTGGCAATAAAACAGCGCAGAAAATAAATAATTCCCGCTTAGAAGATGAAATGACTATACTCGATACAAAACTAGATCATTGGGCTACAAATAATCTGCCACTCGATAAATACAGCAAACCGCTGAGTAATAAAGGTGTTAAGAAGCGTGAAAATCTGACACAAAATGGTTCGAGTAATAATATAACGGCGGTTATGCAAAAGAATACAGACCTATTGGCAGCCCTTAAAGTATCAGGTAGTAATAAATCGATAAGCGATGAGAGTGTTGGGGGTGATAATGCCAATAGCACTACGTGTTCTTATTGTGCTATAACATTCGGCTCACGCAATGAGCTGAGGCAACATTGCCAGACCGAGGCTCATCAAAATGTAATTATGTCGGATGAAGGACGGGATTGGAAATGGAGACCACCTCCTCGTGGTTTCACGCTTGACTCCTATAGTCTTTGTGAAGCCTGGAGTGAATCACAGTTGTGCCATTATGGCAATCAGTGTGTAGAGGCACATGGACCGGACGAATTAAACGAGTGGAAAGATCGTTTCGAATACAGACGTATGCGTTTGCAGAAAGCTTGTGAGAAGGAGCTTTATGGCAAATCCTACACAGAGCAAGTATTAGAACGGTGGATTCAGTCGACCGTGCCAGAAAAGATAATGACGGAAAAGTTAGAAGGAGTCGAAGCGCTGTGTGAACAAGATATGGTAACCAGTATAAGTTCAAAAACCTCTAAGCGAGAATGGGTATTTATTATGAGAACAAACAATAAACCTTTAAAAGCTGTGGCCTTGCTACAAGACGCTCATCGTAGTCATTTTGCTATAAAGACCATAAAAAGCGGCGAAACTACTATTGAATTGGATTTAAAAACTAATCAAGAATGGGTGTCCAACAAACACTCAGCATCTGCTTCTGCCACTTCCTCAGTTTCATCATTATTGAACTGTTCGATGGAGAAGGAAGAAACAAAAAAGCCCTTGGATAGTTCAGATGTATCATCTGCCTTGCAAATAGTAATAGAGCATCAAGTCATTGTAGAATTTCATACGGAGATATATGGTACATTTCGTCAAGCGGTATGTTTCGATTTCGGTTCAGAGCCCTTGTTGGTAAGACACCTTTGTGTAGATGTAGTACCGGTTAGTGATGCCGAAAAGATTGAGGAAATAAGACGCGATATCATAAATAGCTCGGCCACTAGATGGGATGTTTCTAACACACAATTGGTTAAATTCGAGACCACAATAGGATCTCACATGAAGACTGAAGCTTATCTCAATGATTTAAAGCATGAAAAGGAAATGCTAGAGCGCTATCCCTGCCCTCGTGCTCAAACATTTACGCTCACACAGTCCACTATATTGGACAAACGTTTGACACAAAACAACTATCGATCCCGCATACACGAGCTGTTGAATGTGGAGGAAATTGCACGCTATGAACAAATTGCTCGTTTCAATTTACGCACCAAGCTGGGTATAACTTCCAACTATATTCTAACTCCTGCAGGTATGGCTACAAGTACAGCCAAGTATTCATTGTCGGGTGAATTATTTGCTTTAATGAATTTGGGTAAAGATGTATCAGAGGATACTTCTGCGGGTCGTTTAATTCTATCAAACTGTTCCAGTGTTTATATATCACCAGTAGAGGAAGGAAATAAAGATAAAAAGCGTCATGTGTACGAAGCTGTTATAGAGGATAAGGGCAAAAATGTGATTTATTTAAAACTAGGATCTAAGTGCGTGGAGGGTATGCAGTTGAAATCGGATACAGATATCCTTGTCGACATACAATTCCAACTAAATCGGTTGCCATATTGTGAGTGGCACCATGCTGTCGACAAGATTACCGATTTCAAAATTATTTTTCCTGCCACCGAAATAGAACCAAACATACCTTGGACGCCGAAAAAACAATGGTCCGAAACTTGTGAGCCCAAATTAAACGCCAAACAACGAGAAGCTGTGAATGCAATTACTACATCGTTAAGTATAAAATTGCCACCCATCTTGCTGATCGGACCATTTGGAACGGGAAAAACTTATACATTGGCACAGGCAATTAAACAACTTTTGACCCAGCCAGAAGCAAAAATTTTAATTTGTACTCACTCTAATTCTGCTGCAGACTTATACATTAAAGAATATTTGCATCCTTGGATAGAAGCTGGTGTGGAAGAGGCCACTCCTTTAAGAGTGTACTATCATAAACGTTGGGTCGCCACCGTAAATAGTGTTGTACAGAAAGTAAGTTGTTTTTAATTATATGGTACATTATTTGAAAATGCCAAAATACCAACTAATGAAAATTCTTTGTATGTATTTCAGTACTGTATCACTGACGGAGCTGGAAATTTTCGGCGCCCCGCAGTGGAGGATATAATGAAACATCGTATTGTGGTAGTCACTTTAAGTATTTCAATGGAACTGGCAAACTTAGATCTCCCAAAAGGTTATTTTACTCATTTATTTCTCGACGAGGCTGCTCAAGCCATGGAATGTGAAGCCATAATGCCTTTAGCTTTGGCTAATGACAGTACACGCATAGTTCTTGCTGGTGATCACATGCAAATGAGCCCGGAGCTGTTTTCAGCATTCGCCAAAGAGCGAAGACTACACATTTCATTGTTAGAACGCCTTTATGATCACTATCCTTCAAACTTTCCCTGCAAAATACTTTTATGTGAAAACTATCGTGCCCATGAAGCCATTATAAAGTTTACTTCGGAACTGTTTTATGAACAGAAACTGATCGCTTCGGGAAAGCAACCGCGACACGAAAAATTTTATCCTCTAACATTTTTTACTACACGCGGAGAAGATGTACAGGACAAAAACTCTACTGCATTCTATAACAATGCCGAGGTGTATGAGGTAGTTGAACGAGTGTCTGAATTGCGCAAAAAGTGGCCCAGCTCTTGGGGTAAAATGAATGATGCGAGCATTGGCATCATGACTCCCTATTCCGATCAAGTGTTTCGAATACGTCTAGAGTTGAGAAAGCGTCGTATGGGTGGCATTTCAGTGGAACGAGTACTCAATGTACAGGGCAAGCAATTTCGAGCGGTATTTTTATCGACTGTGCGAACAAGGCGAACATGTCTACCAACGAATATTTCGGGTGGGCCGCAGGGTTTTCCCGGACAAGCCAACAATTCTACTGAAGATGCTGACTATGGCTTCTTAAGCAATTCAAAGCTTTTGAATACCGCCATAACCAGAGCCCAGAGTTTAGTAGCAGTTGTAGGCGATCCGGTGGCCTTGTGTTCAATTGGTCGTTGCCGCAAAGTTTGGGAACGTTTTATAGAGATTTGTGATGAAAATAAATCTCTTTTCGGCTTAACCATGTGGCAGTTACGATCCCAACTGGATGGTGTGGAGTTGAAACGTGGATATGTTTTAAATCCTTTGGCACCAGAGTTTATACCACGATCTCTGCAACCCGAAGCATATCTTCGGGACCAGGCAGCCATGTATTTAGCAATGGCTGCGAATAATCATCATCCAATAGGCCCACATCCAGGCCACCATCATGGCCCCGGAGGCATGGGAGGTCCTCATCCCAATTTATTAGCAGCAGGCGGATCTGGTCAAATTCCACCGCATCATGCATCTCAGCAAATGCCTCACATGTATGGACCTCATACCGCTGCAGCAGCTGCATACAACGCTGCCGCTGCTGCTGCGGCTGCAATGATGAATCAAGGAATGGTAGGCAGCAAAGGAGGTCACCATTTCCATGGTCATCCAAATCATATGCCAATGCGAGCAATCGGACCTCCACCTTCGGGCGGTGGTCCACAACAACAGTCGCAGCCACCTCCAATGAGTGGGCAGCAATTTAATCCCCGTGGTCCACATCCGCCAGCCGTTCACTTGGGTCAACCCCCCGCGCCCGCAGGTGCAAACCAATTCTCACAATATATGCCCTGGCAGCATGCCCAGCAGCAATTACGTCCGCCTGGAGGCGGAGGAGGTAATTTTCCGACTGGAACTGGTCAGCAGCCGGGATTACCTACGGCACAGAACCCAAACGCCAGTCTTTGGGGTCCTCCGCCACAATCGAACCCATGGAGTGTCTTACCCAAACAGTCACAATTACAGCAACAACAATCTTCAAATGCAACAGGCGCGAATGGTGGTCGTCAAATGCCACCTCCGCCTGGGCAGAATATGCGTGGCAATAGTGTACCTTTACAGCCACCGCCGCCTCAGCAGCAACAACAACAAATGCGTAATAATCCCAATGATTTGGGCTTTCTAGCCAATAAGGCTTTGTACGCTGGCAAGCAACATCCAGGTCAAGGAGGCGGCCCAGTGCAACCCCCACAAGGCCACACAAATTTCGGCGGTTTCGGTCAAGGCAATGTACCCCCACCTCCGCCACCAAATCAGCTGCAAATGATGAATCAGAGAAGTTTGAGTGGCATACCGAACGGTCCCATTAGTCCCATGGATCCATTTATGCCAAGGCAACCAACTGCGGGAGGTGCTCCCACACAAAATGCATTTTTTGGACAAAATAATATACCAGGTCAACTTAAAGATAAGGATTTTCAATTTCTTAACAATGTGCACGTACCGCCTAACATCGGTGGCAGCATGTTTCAAGCCCAACCACCTCCAAATGCTATGATTGGTAATAAACAACAGTCTCCTACAGCTATAAGATTCCCCCAACCTCACGAATATGCCTCTCTATTGCCGCCGAATGTCAACATTTACGAAATGGCCTTTGAACCAAAGGAATCCCAATACAAATGGTACTTAAAGCTATTGGAGACTCAGGGTCAAGAAGCTGCTAACAAATTTACCGAAGTCTTGCGGCAAGTCAGTGCAATGATGCAACAACAGCAACAACAGCAGCCACAGGTTAATAAACCATTACCACAACACATGCAACAGCCGTATATAAACGCCGGTTCTAACGCCGGTGGAAACGCCGGTCCACAACAGTTAATGCCGCGTGACAACTTCATGCAACCGCTAATGAGTTACCAACAGCAACAACAACAGCAGCAACAACAAGCTCAACAACAAAGAAGTATGAATCCCTATATGGGCCCTACCGGTACTGGAACTCTCATTCAACAGCCATTGAATATGTCAACGGTAAATGACGAAACTCCACCATTAGATATTAATTTCAATCAACAGATTGACATGGTCTTCAACTCTATAATCAATGGCAATGAAATTAGCCAACCTATATTACGTGATCTCTTTGGTGTAGGCGGAGGCAACAGTATGAACACGGTGTCTGGCATGAACGGTGACTTACTGTTGAACACAAGCAACAACGCGTCATCAACAAATCCCATTATGACTGGAAGTAAAATGTTCCCCACCATTGGTGGCAATGGCCAGCAGCCAGGTAATATGACGAAAATCGGAGGACCTCCAAATATGATGGGAATGCCAGCGCCACAACAACAGCAGCTGCAACAGGCCTCCAATCATCATGGCGGTTATATTACCAACAGTAAGTAAAGACTAATAAACGCAAGTTCATTTTTTTTTAATTTTCAATGCAGGATTTACTTTCTTTTCTCAAATACATTTTACATGTTATTGTTTCATTTTGAGCATTTTTGCTTCACACGAAATTCTTTTTTATTTTTCCTTCTTTGGTTTTGTGGAAAGTAAAATTCTGAGCTTCATTCAGTCACCTTCAAGAAGCTATACAGCGTCCTAAGTTTTATTCTAGGTGGAACATCCAAACACGCAATGTATTGGAGGCGAAGATAATTGAGGCTGAACGAAAATTTTAATTTAATCGAATAGTTGGTGCTAGTTTATACTAATCAGTTAAACTGAGTTTATCATGCGATTAAACTAACGACTTGCTCTGTTGTAATTCGTTTCGAAATGAAAACTGTTTGGATTTTGTATGTTTTAAATTTGAAAATGGTTACCATGAAAAATCTGTTTGAATCTTAATCGAGATAAAGTTTTTCACACATTCAATTTATTTAAAAATTTTGCAATTTTCTTTTCACGAGTCGAATTATTATTTTGATTGTTATAATCTGAGTTTAACTGTGCGAATGCAGCTTGGTTAAACTAAGGTCATCTTTATTTGAAAACTTTATTTTAAATTTAAGCTGCAGCTAAATAACGAATGTGTCGACCCCTTTATCATAAAAAATATCCCTCAATCCAGCGAAAACTTAACGGCTAACCGGTTAACGATAGGTAGATAGTATATACATGCATATGGGTATTTCCGCAGATTTATGCTCTTTTTGTCACATATGTTACAATCTTTAATGAGGTGGAAACCACAAAAACACTTGAATTTGTTAACTTCTTCATGTGCACGCTTGTGTAGAACGCAAGTAGCTCTACATTTAGTAAAAAAAAACTTAAGTACTAGCAAATAAGTTTCTATGGAAATGCCCTTACGTACATACTCGTATGTAGTCATGTACAATATATGACATTTATATACGAGTACATATAAAATTAGTATTTTCTTTATATAAAAGAAACGAATCATCATTGCTATTTTCTTTCATGATATTGTACATGATGCTTTTACAGATGCAATTATGAACAACAAGGATTATTTAATGGGTCAACCGGGAGGCGTTTCAAACACCTCAAATTCTTCCTCTGTGCCTCTTTATAGACGTCAAGGTCTAACCATGGGCAATGGCCATCACCACATCAACAGTGGAGTCAATTCTACTGCCTCTACTGCGGGACATTCATTGTCCTCCTCGACGCCAGATAATATGCTACCTGGAAACTCAAATGATATTTTGGCTGGCCTAACTACCGGATCGAGTACATTGATTGAGGCTCTATTTCAGCAAGATCAACAGCAAAACAATACCACTTTGCAAAAATTATTGTATAATAATTTCAATGCTGCTGGCCTTAAAACAGATATGGATTTATTTATGGGCAATAACCCCTTCGTTACTGGTCTAAGCGATGGCATTAGCAATACATTTCATACTCCAAATTTCCAGCAGCAACAACAAGCTAATAATTTACCACAACAACATCCTGCTAATAGTAATCCAGCAGCTGGTAGTGGTGATAATCGAAACACAACTTATGCTGCCGTCTTAAGTCAAGGACCCCAACAACAGGAGACTGCTCCTCTACAGCAGCATCACAACCACCCACACAATTTCCAACACAACTCTATGGTGCCTAATCTTAGCGGCAATGGTTTAGGTTTGGGCCTAACCGTAGGTGCTGCTGCCAATACTGTTGGGGATTCTGGGGAAAAGGATCCGTTTGCAGCTATACGTGAACTCGGTCAAGGTACGAATGGTTTTTATAATTATTTTCAATAGAAAGTAAGAATTTGTAGAATTTGGTAAAATAAGTTTCTTGCTACGTTTAGAGAGGGTCTCTTAAATTCTTAATGTTGCTGGTGCTAAATGAGAAACTTAAAGCTTTAAACTTGCTTGCTTGAGACAGTGCGAGAGATAGAGTTAGAGGAGAGAGAGACATACTTTTAGCTTTATATTTTGGCAAAAAAAATTAAGTTTTTATTTTAAATTTATCATTATTTTTTACTACATACATATATACTCTATAACTATTATTATATGCAAGTTCTTTAGGTTTTAGTTGTAATTTTTATGTTATTCCTTTTAGGCTTGAAATTACTTTAATATTATTTTTTATATTAGCACTATTATTTTGTAATTTTTTTCATTGCAAATTTAATGAAGCTTTAAACTTATTAGCGCCAGTCTCACTTGATATAACAGACCCTTCCAAAGTCAAGAATCTAAAATACTATTGAATTTTTGTGTTAAGTCGTTAAATGACTTTATTTTAATGTTCTCCTTTTGGATTATGAAATCTTATTAAAATAATTTAGCTATTGAGTATGTTTAATATATATAAAAAAATAAATATAAAAAATATATATATATATAAAAATAAAAATGAAAAATATATACACAATTAAATATAAACAATACAATTTATAAAAAAATAAAAACAAAAAAAATATATAATTGCACAGTAAAAATAAAATAATCAGAAGAAAAGAAAAAAAAAACAAACAAAAAAACAAAATGTTGCTTAAAACAAAGTTCAAGTGCTAAATTTGTAAATTTTTTACAAAAAGCTGATAGTTTGTTTTTAACCAAACTTCTCTACGGAGGTCTCTAAAGGCAGCCAGAGTATCTAAATAAGGCATCCCCAAACATGCCGTTTTGTTCAATGCTTGTGCTGGTTGCTGGCTTTAAAATTTTAATTTTTTATCTTTCCTTACACTGAAAGACATTTTTGTGTACCTTTTCTTACTCCCAGTTTTTTGTTATGATTAAAGATATAGAAACAAAAAAAAATAATACAGCAATCTGAAGTTATATGTTTAAATACTTTGTTGAGTTTCTAGTTTAAATTTTCGAAATTTTTATTGAATAAATAAAAAAGCATGCTGCCAGCAACAACCTAGCATGCACAGGTTTGAAATAAGGTTTGATAATAATTTGATGTGGGCTGGTTAGGAAGAGACTACACAATATATTTTTCTTTATATGAAATTTTGTCATGCTTTCAGCTTGTAATTCTCAACCTGAAGCTGTTTGCAAACTTACTATTTATATCAATCTTAAAGCGCACGAATATCTATAATTTTTTTGAGTAATTAAAAAACTTTTTCGAAAATTTTCGACAACGAGAGATAACTAATTAACTTATTTACATACAAATACATACATATGTATATGTAAAAAAAGCAATGGCCCGCAATTAATAGTTGTGTATTGAAGTAATAATAAAAACTATCTTTTTAATTTCCATTCAATTTGTTCTTTATGAAAGTTTAAATCTGTTAACCATTTTTTCCATATAAATTAATTTACTCACTCGCATGTTTGTTTGTTAGTATTTAACAAAATTCGAAAAGCTCTATTTGTTGTCGATGAAAGATGATCAAACAATATTTCAATTTTTTTTAATCCTTTTCTAAAAGTTCGAAATTATATATAAAATATAAATATATAAAACACTCGAATATTTTCAAATAAATCTGCTTACGATAATGTTGTTGATGGGTTCGAGTTCGAATACCATCCAAAAGTGACCCTATGAATTTATCAGTATAGCTTGACTATAAATAAAATTATAGATAATATGTAGACACTCTTGCAACTTTTGCATACCAAAAGATACGATTTCACCAAATTGAAGTGTTAACGATTCTAATTAAATTTTTAAATTGCATATAATTTTCAACCATTTCAATATTTTAATATTTGAAACTAATTTTGGTTTTCAAGAAGAGAAAAAAACAACTTTACAAAATCAAAAATGCACTTGTACAAAAACTGTAGAAAATAAGAATAAAACAATTTAAAAACTTAATAAAGTAATTCGCAACGGTGTACAAACAGTTAGTTGTATGTCCTAAATATCATGTTGTTGATATTTTGTCATTCTTCTATTTTATGCATTTGTAGTTTTTTTTGACAGAGAAAGTGCAACTTATATAGCAGTCAGTGCATCCTTTATTCTTTTAAGGATTTTGTCAATTGTAACTTCAAAACTTGTTTATCTGTAGTTTATACTATATAGTATATACGCCTATATATCTTTCAAGTTTATGCCCTCATTTTTTGTAAAATGAATAGTTTTAAATTGGTACGGAAAATATTAGGCATTTTTTTTTAACTTGAACTTTTTCCATAAAAATTTCTTTTAAACATTTAGAAACATTTCGCTTTACAAAATGAGGCCCTTAAACTATAAAAATGTGTATCCTACTTTTTTTCTAAAATTATGAATAGCTTTTTTAAATTACTTATAATCAGCTTTAAACTTAACTTTGTTTTAATTTGGCATTTAAATAAATAAATAAATAAAAAAACGTAAAAATAAAAAATATATACATAAATACATACATATAATATGTTTAAAATAAATATTTTTGCTATAAACATAAAAAATTAAAATCTAAATATGCTAGTTTTGAGTTTCTCTTTTATAAAAAAAATATTTAAATGTATATTGAAATATTTTATAGCAAAGAAAAGAAAAAACAAAATTAAAAAAAAATGTTATCAAAAATAAACTACAACAAAAATTACGCAAAACTTTGTAAATTTAACTAAAATTAATGAAAAACAAGCAAAAAAAAAAAATACTGAAAACAAAAATATTTATAAACAATTTATATTATAAGATTTTTATTGTAAAACTTATTATAGGACTTTATAAACTGTAAGCTAAAATTAACAACGCAAAAAATTATTACAAAAAAGAAGCAAAAAAAAACAAAAAAAAAAGTTTTAATTAAAACTATAAAAAAAAAAATAAAAACAAACTACACTGTAAAATTAAAAACTAACTCCCCCACTCCCTCCTATAAATAAACAAGTAAAAAAATATACATAATATATATAAATCATCGTCCCGAAGTTATCTTCACGTATCTCCAAAAACTTCTTTGGAAAATTGAGTCTAAAGTTTCAAATTGATATACAAATAAAAAATATTAGATGATGAGAATTTGCACTACTTCCGGAGCAAAAATTCAGTATCTTATATTTGGTTTACAAACGTCAGGCTTGACTCGTCATGTCTTGAGTTCTTGGCAGAAGCGGTTTATCTAATTTTTTTGGATTTAGTGATATAAGTGAAGATAACATCGGGACGACGATATATATCCTTTAAAAAAATTATACGTAGAGTAATTTATAATTTTGTTTTCATTTATTTCTTTACAAAACAACAATTAATAACAATAATTTAAAACCCCTAAATTTAATTTTAAAACTATACACAATTTATTAAATCATTTAATTTATCATAACTTTTTCAAGCTTAAACTTAAAAAAAAATGTTAAAAAAATTACACTTTTTATATGTATTTATGCAAAATATTATTATTTTAACTTCTTTATTTTTTTTTATTAAATATATAATGTTAATATACATATACTACATTTTTATGATTACATACATAAATACTTCTTCTTTAAAATTAATTAATAAATATTTTTAATTATTGTCATTTACTAAAAGTAAAATAAAAAACAAAAATCAACTACAATTTATGTAAGTAAAAATTAAGAAAAAAAAATAATTTAAAACGAAAAAAAACAACATTAAAGTGTGACAAACACATTCTAATTATTGAGTTGAACACAATACACATTTTTTTATTTATCATTTTTATTTCAATTAAATCTTATTTTTTTTAATAATTATGCAAGATTTTAAAAGATGAATTTTCTTTTCTGTTAGCAAATGTTTCGTCAAGAATAAATAGTGTGTGTAAATGGTGTTAGCAAGATAGAACTTGAAATTAAAATAAAACAAATAAATTGTGTTAATTGCCATTAATTTGGCTTCATTCGAAAGAGAATTCTTTGCCATTAATGTTTCAATATGGTTTCAGCCATGTGGCCGCAGCAGTTGGCGCAATCTGATTGCAGCCGTATTTTGGGTGTCTCAGTATTGTTTTAGTATTTTTGAGATCACGACAAACGGTGGTCTAGAGTGAATCTATTCATTATAAAATGGCAAACGAAACTGATCACAAAGCGACTGTCAGCTATCAAATCGGTTGTCAAACAAAGTACCAATTCAAAGTTCTATCGGTATTAAAAAAACATCCTATATTATGAATAGGAGAGTCCAAACACTTCAATTTGTTGTTATCTTCGTCGTGGAAAGGAAATGTATGTTCATACATATATACCTCCCAATCGTATTCAATGCCAAACCATCCACTGCCCTTTTCTCAGAAAGAGTAAAACATTTTCCAACTCCTGATTCTGTCAACTTTTAAAGAACTATATGCAGCGTTAAGTTAATACCGTCACTAGACGCGTACTTGCTCCCGCAGATTCCCTTCTAGGATTGTATGGCTTTTTTCAACGTAATCGACGTCATGTTAACACAATACCCAAGCCCCAATTTTTTGCATTGTGTTGACGTAACGTCGATGTCGCCAACTCGAATAAGGGTGATTAGCTTAAACTTTTACAAGCATCAAAAAGTTATCGAAGTTCAATTGTAAATCAAAATTAGTTTTCAGAAAACGATTTTAAAAATTCCAATTCACTTTACAACTTAATGGAAATATAAAATAACATTATTTTCTCAAGGGGTGAGTATCCAAGATTGCATTTTTAGGGTTTTAAAGCACTACACAAAATTCACAATTGGTGTGAATCAACATTTAGTTTGTGTGACTGAAATAGCGTCTGTCTGTAAAGCACTGGTCACCAACCAACCAATCACGAACGAAGTTTGAATCACGGAGTAGCCCCATACATTACTTTCAGGAAGGAAAATATTAGTGATGGTGAATTCAAAGCTCGTACCAAGCATTGAGATTGCATACAGATTGTTGAACAATTAACTCTCGTATAAAATTTTCACTGATAATTTGTATAAAGGAGGATCTTGACATAAGCTGACACCAACTATATAATGAAATACTTTTGAAAGTCGATGAGGACTTGTAACGGCCGCCAAAAACGGCATATGTTGTTGGGGCAATCGACTTTTTGCTTTTGTTCCTTGAAAACTAGCACAAGCTGAAAAACTTCCGTTCTTAATAAAAATATTTTACCTCAATGGATCATCATATCTCATTTATGAAAATACTTTAATAAGATTTTTTCAACACTGCAGTCAAATAAATACATTGATCGAAAAACTGTTGATTAAAAACAAGGTACAGTACAACCTCCATAATCCGGAAAAATATAGTTTTAGCTACTGTCCGGATTAGTGGATCGTCCGGACTACAGTTAAAATAAAATTTTAAACGCAATAAATAAATGTATGTACATATATAATTTATTTTTATTACCGAAAAGAAAAATAAGAATTCATTTGTATATAATTTATTTACAGGAAACATAAAGAAACATACTAAAAGTGACCAAAATATTCATTTTGAAAAATAAGAATTTTTATGTAATTTGTCAGCTCTATTTTTAAATTCTTTTAAAAATAAAATATCCTTATCTGTCGCTTTGGTTTGTTCAACCCATAAAATAGCTTTTAAAAACAGTTCGTCATGCAAATTTTACTAAGAAAAAAGAACACTTATCCGGACTATAGAGGAAAAATTTCTAAACTGTCCGAAAAATTTAAATATCCGGATTGCTGGATAGTCCGAGTTAGCGAGTGTCCGGATTAGGGAGGTTGTACTGTAATTGAATTTGATTTGCCAAATAGGTGTTACTCTGTAATTCGATTTGAAAAATAAATTTGTTTGAATCTGCACGTTATTCTTTCATCGCAATTCGAAAACATTTTTTTCGATTTCAGGTTTTTAAGAATTACGCATCTATATTTATTTAAAACTTATCATTTGCTTTTACATATATATTCAAAGTATTATTTCAATTAATGAGTTCTAGAGTAAAACATTAACCCCTGCAAAAATATTTAATTTTTCGTAAAGTAGTATAAAAATGTATAAAATAAATATTTATAAAAAAAATCAGTGTAATTAAAAACAAAATATTAAAAGGCAAGAAAATCTATCCATGTATTTCAGTAATTTTAGAAATAAAAAAAATTTTTAAAAATTATATATAAAAAAATAAAAAAAGATCCCAAAGGGACAAGCTAAAAAAACGTGAAGTTTTACTCCTACGAAAGAATACAACAGTTCTTTAGTTTTATATAAAATTTATTATTTAGTTGCTTACTTAAAAATATTTGTATTAAACGGGACAATATAATGTGGAAACATCTTTTTTAACTTCTTCAAATAAATCTTTATAATCATCATTTTCGCGTACTAATAAAGCTACGGTACCGCGTCTAACACCCATAGCGACACCTAAGTCAGCACGGCTAGGTGTATAAACATAAGGGATACCCTTCTCTTCACAAACGGCAGGTAAATGACACATAATGTCAATAGGTGTAACATCTCCAGCAAATATAACAAAACTGCAAAAAAAAAAGGATCACCATGGAAGTCAAATAAATAAAAATTCTTCCCAAATAGCTTACCCAGTTTCGCCTTTGCGTATTCTTGTCTGTACATCTTTTAGACCATTGCGTAGATAGGTTTTATGTTTCATGGCCTTTTTGACGAGTTTGTAGCATTTTTTTGCTATTTTTTTACTGGCCATTGGTTGCGATATGGCATTCACAAAAGATAATTTCTCATCATAATTGTCTTCCTCCTTAACGCTAACATTACCAGCTACGGTTACACTTTCATCAACAGGTTCCTTTTTAATTTTACCCATTTTACAATATTTTATCAATAAATTTAATAGAATTCTTAAAATTTACAAATTTTTCACGTTTTTCACCGAACACCAACACGTGTGTTTATAAAGAGTTGTCAAAATTTTATTAGTGTTGTTGTGACAATAACTACTCAAGTAGTCAGTACTTGTAATAGAGAATAGACAAAACATCACATTCTTTGAAAAATTATGTAATGCAAGAGAATAGGGAAAATATAATAAAATTTTTCAGCCCCCTTACCTATAAAGATGCAAATGAACAATTTACTAATACAAATATGCACCATACACTCAAAAAATGTTCGTATTTTGTATGAAAATTTCTAATTAATTCAATTGCTTCGATTCTAGAAACAGCAAATAAAACTTTTTTGAAAACGTAATTTTTAGGTTACGTAGTGAGTTAAAACTGACAAAAATAGTATTGCTGCATACTACTGTATTTATTATTACATTGTAGGACAGCTATATATAAAAAATTAAACATTTTTTAATACATGTACATATGTATAGAGCAAAAATTTTAAGCTGTTTTCTTGACGATGACATCTAGAAAATTAAATTGTTTTAAAATTGCGTGCAGCATACTTCAGAGATATGTAAATAAATGTCGATAAGCAGTACGTGCTGAAAATTAAGCGTGTAATTAAAGAGTAATATAAAAAACTGCTAGTTTCAAAGTACATTAAATGGGATTGGCAACCATGGTACAATGTATATGCTGGCAACACTGTATGTTCAATAGGAATTTTCCCCATCTTGCTTTGTACCCCAACTTCATTATCAAATAATCAGTTCTTGAAGTCGGTCGGTCGCACGTGCTAAAAAGTCCAATAATCGCTAAAAATCTTTCATTTATATTAATAGCTGCACAATTCAATAGAAATGGTAAGTTTTTGTTAAAAATAAAAGATTTTAACAAAGTTAATTCATTGGAAACTGAAAATTTAAATGTTTGAAAAGATTCTCGATGTTTCTATGATGATGTTTTTTTTAACGACGCCGGTATGAGTTTTTTTTAACAATCTGTTGTGTAACACGGAAACAATTGGAAAATTGATAATTTTTAAATATATTTTCACAGAAATTTTTAGTGGAAAATAATATATAAGTAATTCTTATCAACAGTTAATGAAAACATTTTTATTATTTTCCATTTAAGGCCGCCAATGCTGTTAAGAGAATTATCCCAATGTTGGATCGCATTTTAGTGCAACGTGCTGAGACTATGAGCACCACTAAAGGTGGCATTGTATTACCCGAAAAAGCCCAAGGTAAAATGATGCATGGAACCGTTGTTGCCGTAGGTCCCGGAGCAAGAAACGTTGTAAGATTATCTAAATTTGAATTATTGTGCATTTTATTAATATCCTCATTTTACAGCAAACTGGTACCACTATTCCTATGGATGTTAAAGCTGGTGACCGCGTTTTATTGCCCGAATATGGCGGAACCAAAGTTGAATTAGAAGACAAGAAAGAATACTTGTTATTCCGCGAATCTGATATTTTGGCTAAGGTTGAATAGAATTTCCATCATTTATTGTAAATTAATCATTTTTTTATTGTCAAAACAAATTTTGTCATAATTTTAATCATAAATAATATGTTCTGGAATTATGCCCTTTGATCAGGGCATGACCCACTAGTTTGTAAACTCTATATTATAAAATGAAAAAATAAGTATCTGCCTTTAAAAATTTTTCCTTTCAAACTAAGGCAATTTGTTTTTGAATTACATGTAAAATAAATAAAACGGTTTTACGCTTTATTAAAAATTATTTTGTTTATTTTTTTTGTTTGTAACATTTTCAGTCTTATTTTATTTTCAAATTAGCTAAACCATAGACTTGGTTCATAACCGATCTCTCAGTAATACCCGGCAAAGTTTGCACAACAGCTCTTTCGCGAGATAGTTTTACCAATGCCTCAAATGAACGAGGCTCCCAGATGGCTAAATCTGATAAGACTTTTCTAGAGTATGAAACATCACATAGTTATACATTTTAAAAGCTTGTTTTTATAAAACCTACCTATTTAATAATATGTTACTGCGAGTTAGGCCCTCTTTGAAAGCATCTAAAGTAATACCATACTGTTCACAGCCTGCTTGTACTCTTGTGGACCACAACTAATTTGAATGAACGTTTTGGTTAAAATGCAACCAGCAATTTTTTAATACTTACGGCTGCCATATCCAATTTTTTCAACTTTCTTCCTTTAGTGGCATATACCAAGGCTCTGTGTACGTTGCGTACGGCAATCGAGTAAACATTCCTTCTGCGACCACGGAAGTGCTAACATTATTTAAGATTTTAATTAACCAGCAATTGTTAAAACAGTATAATTTTATTTTCAAACTTACTGCAGCCATTTTAAAGATTTTACGTTTGCGCCAGAATTCATCTGGACCACGAGCTCTTACACACAAAGCCAAAGTTGGGGAAACCATATTTAATTAGCTTTTTTTATTATTTATAATTTTCTTTCTTTAAACTTATAGGAAAATTAAAATTTTATTATTTTTTACATAACCTTGTTTTACGGTTTTAGCAGATGGTAGTATCAGCTGCCTGAGATAGTTGCCGTACTAATAATAAAAAATCGAAAAGTTAACGATTGGAGTTATAATATTGAGTTGGTAGCACTAATCGAATAACAGCCATGAATTATTTGAAAGATTTAACAGTTCGAGTCGCGTTTGGCCAGTTTTTTAAATAAAAATCAATCGTAATTCCGCAATAATCAGAGTAATTATTTTTGAAAATGAGAAAGCTGATAAAACTTTTTTGCAGAAAACGCTTAAAGTTTACAATTTATAAATTACTTTTTATTTAAATTTATTAATATTTTGATTTGTGATTATATGGCAGCAAAAGGGCGATATATAAATTTAAAAATTCGCTACTTTCTGCAAATCAGATATTGCCCAACTTGTAGCCTTACAACGAATGTTTCACACTCAGGGTCGCTAATATAACAAGAGAAAAACCGTTACTCGCTAAAATTGTTGCGCTGCCATCCATAATTATTTAGAACATTTCAAGGCTGCCAGGGCAACAAATAAGTTATTTATCATACAAAAATGCAGAAAATACATGGGTAATATTTCAGAAGAAAATGTATATTTTATATAATGAGCGGACAAACTGAGTTAGAAGAATCAGCTAATGCAGAATTTCAACGTTTACATAGACAGGTATGTAGTTGAAAAAACTCTCAAAATTCAATTTTATTTTTATACCATTTTCTGTATAAAGTTACGCATTTTACAATTGGAATTAAGAAGCCTTCTGGATTACAAAACCAAACAATTGAAAAAACAAAATCACATTATCAGTGTGCTGCAGCAGGAACACAAACAATTGATTAACGATATCAATACCTTGGAAGGTGGTACACATGCTAAAAAGAATGTCAATGTGAGATAAGAACATTAATATATTAATAAAAAACTATAAAGCATTTTTTTAGAAAGAGAAAAAATTAGTGCATTTGCAAGATCAGGAGTTAGACGTTCAACATGTATTGGGCACTGAGCGCATAAGTCTTTGGGAATTGGAGGGTCATATAAAAAAGGTAGAGCAATCTTTTCATAAACATGTTACATTTTATTTAAACGTATTTTTTTGAAAATTACTATAACAATTTAGTTTTAATTTTTAGCGTGCTTAATTTATCACAAATTAATATTTCATTTATCCAGCATTGTAAACTAAATATATGAAATATTTTAATTTTTTAATGCGATTTCAGATGGAAAAAGAAATTGATGGCTTGCGTAAATCAGATATACCAGATAGCTGTTATAAGGATACGATTTGTAAGGTACAAAAAAGTGTAGTTAAATTGGAAAATCGTTTAGATGTGGTCAATAAAAAGTGCAGTGATGTCTTAACGGAGAATTCGAAATTGAGAGACTCGATAAATCATATGCTGCAAGATCGGTAAATGATTTCATATTAATTTGTTGTACACAAATTACTTCTCTTTTAAATTTTTTCCAGTGCCAATTTCAATGAAATGTGGCAGTCTATGGTTAGCCAGTTTAATGATGGCAAAAAATACATCATGGACCTTATAGATCAATCAACTACGGCTTATGACCAACGTGAAGAATTGTGCAATAAGTTGCAAGTTTTAAAAGATCGCAATGAAAATGATAAAATTATGCATATTCAAGTAAAATTTATCATATTTAAAATTTCTTTTAAATTGTTCTAAGACTCTTCACAGGAAATGCGTGAAATGCAAAGACGTTTGGAGCATGATGCCAAATTGCAGAAATTCTTTGATATCAAGGGTCAAAAACGTCTTAATCCCGAACTGGAACAAAGGGAAAGTAATAAAAAGCTGGCACAAAAAGAGGCCTTCGAAAAACAATTAACAGAATATCGGGAAATAATTGATAAAATGAAGGTATGAGTCAGAGTATGTCTACATACTTCATTTCCAAAAAATTTTTTTGTTTCGTTTTAGGAACTTTATCAAGAATCTGACACACAAAAGTTGGCGAACCAATTCAGAAGACAGGAAGAAGAGAATTTTGCTCTATTCAGCTATGTCAATGAGTTGAGCCACGAAGTAGAGGTATTGAACGATACAACTCAGGAGTTATCGGATGAAATAGGTGGTTAAATTTTATCGAAATTTTTTTGAAATCGATTTTGGCACAAAGTTGCTGAATTTCTGTACTTAATTTTTTAAATTACAAATCTCTAAGGTTAAATTTCATTTACATATAAATATATGTACGTTTTCAGAACGGCAAAAAACCGAATTATTAGAAAAAGAAATCAAACAGAAAGCTGAGGCCTTGGACTACCTAAATGAGCAGCTAGAGGAAGCAGAGCTACAAAACAATCAAGCTAAGGAAAAATTACAAGTTTTGGATCAACGTCTTCAGCAAATGCTATCGGGCATAGAGGAAATATTCAAGTAAAAACTGTTACTGAAAAACATTTAAACCCTTTAATTTTTATTCTTTCTGCAGGCAATTATCTTGTGACGAGGCCCCCATTTTGAACGTGCTTAGTTCCAAAACTTCTATGACTTGCCATAATGTTAAATTATTTATAGGTGTTATAGAGAAACGCATAAATATTTTAACAAATGACATAAATATAGAAGATTCTTCAAACAAAATTTTAGCTAAAAGAGATCGTATACCCAAGTTCAATGTGAAAGAGTCAGCTAAAATCAAAAAATAACAAATACTAAATAAACTGATGAAGATATCTTATAATTTTCTCAACAATAAATTAAATACTACTTTGGTTATTATTCATTATAGTAGAAAAAGAGAACATACCTGACATTTTTGTTATATATTTCACAACTACATTCATTATCACCATTAGGAATTTCCCCTAATCATTTATCACGAACTTTTTTTATTAAAAGATTTTGCATATTTTAAAATTTTTATTTATCTTTCTAATTTTTCATTTATTTGGGAATTTTTTTAATTTAGCTGTGAACAACGGAAAAAATAATCTGGCAGCCCTGGTGCCTTTTCTTTTTGATTATTTCATTTTTATTTCCTTCCTCTAATATTTTAAGAAACACACACACTCACACACACTTAACAAACGAAGAAGGCGAATAAACAATCTGCGCCGCCGACTGCGCAGCTTTGAACTCTTAAAACAACAAGACGTATTTTTCATACAAAAAGCTAAAGTTATTAAAAACTTTATGGTATTCTAAAAAATTAGCTTTTGCTCTACAATAAATAAACATTTCTATACAAATTTATCACTTTTCACTACTTTTATTTATTAATTTAACTTAGACAATATACAAACCGTACGCGCCAGCGAAAATTTACTAACTAACTGAACAAAGAATTGAGAGAAAGGAGATGACGAAATAGTTTTTTTAGACAAGACATAAAGAGTGAGAGACTGAGATAAAAGAATAATACAACAGCGTGTTAAATCTTGTTCGTCTTGGCATGGCAGAAATGCAACGAATTTTTTTTAGTTAATTATGAGAATGGAAATGAATCAACGACTTCTGCTGCTTTACTTAATAAATTTGTTTTATTTATTTTATTATATAACATTTACATTATTTGTTATTAATTAATTAAATGTTAGTTTTATATTAATCGAGTGTCTTTTTTTTGTTGTTTTTGTTTCATTGTCAGAATTAAGGCAAGTAGGTGAAATAAAAGCGGTTATTTTTTTCGAAAAAATATAAGTTTTTAATGAAGTTTGTTTTCTTTTTTGCTTTGATTTTAGTTTAATTTTTTCTTTGCTCTGAATTCATGCTTTACTTAATTTTAACTTATTTTTAATTTTTAAAAAATACATTTATAATTATTATATCAGCAGTCCTGTTCTTTAAATCACAAGAATTCAAATCACATGATTTCAAAGAATTAATTGTATTAATAGCTGATTTTTAGTGAGTTTGGCATTTCGTGCGATATTCAGATGCTATAGTTCGTGCGATCTAGAAAACATTAGCTTGACTGTTATTGATTTTTTGAAATCAGTTGATATGATCTTTTGTGATTTACAGAATAGACCTGTCCGTATGTACATACATACATACATATGTATGAATGTATGTATGTACATACATATGTACTTATGTTGTCACTTTTTTATTTTTATATTTTAAACTAACTTAAAGAGTTTCTCTTTTATTTCCTTAAGAATTTTTCTATTTTTGAAACAGTTTTCAGTTGATAATTTTAATCTTAAAACATAAGCGATATGTTGTGCTACAACGTACTTATTACTGTTTTTAAATAATTATTTAAGTACTTTAATATTGCTGCATATAAAATAATTTTAAAAACTGGTTAAAATTGATTTTAAAAGCTAATAAAATATGAGTTTTTTTTTCAATAAATATTCGTTTTTTAGTAATTGTCCGGGCAGGTTTTAGAAGCCCCAATAGAAGCTGGTACGTAAATTTGTTGAGGACCTGTTGATTTTGTTTTTGAAGCAAAATTTTTTGTAAAGACTCTTAGAACTAACAATTTTATTGTGTTAGAAAGTTAATAATTTTAATAGAAATTCAAATTTAAGCCAGATTTCATAATTTATACCAAAACTGTATAAAATGAGGGCGGAGGTGGTTTAAGAACGCAAATGTGGTGTTATGTAATGTATGAATAAAAAAAACTCATATTTTCTTAGCATTTTATTATTTATTTTGTAAACTAATCACTTAATAAAAGAGAACATTATTGTTCTAGATAGAAAAGCGTTGATGTTTCAATTACTGTCATTTAAGATACAATTAATATATAAAATAAAAAAAAAACAAAAATTATAAAAATAAAATTTAAAATATATTAAATTTTTTTTTGATTATGTTTAAGGCTTTTGATTTTAAATTACAAAAAGGTACTTTTTCTAAACACATATGTACATATCGACACATGAATTCATAAAAGCCCTAAGTTACATTGAAAAAATTTTAGAGGACAAGCAAAAAACTCTCCAATATGTAAATTTAAGCAACATTTTTCAAAATTTTTTTAGTTTAAGCTTATTTCTTATTGGCGAATTAGTAAATACAATTTTCCAAGGACATGCATTTTGATACGGTGGATCGAAATCTACCAGGAAGTCGTTTTTGAATTTTTTGTAACTTAGGGCTTTATTGAAATCATATGACGATATGTACTCCAACTGGTCTTGTTTTTCAGCCAAATGCTTTAATTTTGACTTATACGAGTAAAGTTAGTTGTGTTAAATAATTTCTATTCTTTTTCTCACTTACGAAAATATATAAGATATATTAATTAATATTACTAGATAAATTATGTTTTCTCTGTGATTTCTTTCTTTTTTTTTTAATTTAAAATTAGAATTATAAAATAAAGTAGATTATTAGTGTTGGTTTATACAAAAGTAAAATATAATAATTAATTAAAAGCTTTTACATTATTAAAATTATGGACGCATAGCGCCACCATTTTAATGTTATTAGATTACCGCTGAAAGAGGCTCCAGAGCTTATAGTTGGACCAACGTTTGGCTAAATTAGAAGCAGCACTTGTTTGTTGAGGTTCGGCCGTTTGAACTTTGCGGTTGTTAATCATTTTCGAACGCATTTGTTCTTCAATCAGTTCTTGCATGTCCATCTTATAAATAAACGAAAATAATAATATTAATAAGCAAACAAACAGTTTAAAACTGAAAATATTTTGTCTACAATAGTGAAGCTAAAACATAACCTCAAAACTTTAACAAAACCTAACCCTATTGTTTATTGAAAATTCACCACTAACCTGCCATTGCTCTAATTGTTGTGATAATTCCACTTTCTGTTGTATGGATTCTAGTAATTGTGAGTTGGCCTGCATGAGTTCTATCCGGGTCTTGGCTAATTCCACTTCTGCTTTGGTGCGTCTTTCGTTAGCATTATCGCGCTCCTTTTGGGCTTTAGCCAGAAATTCATCGCGATCATTAGTGTCTACTAAATCACCTCTAGCTTGATCTCTCTCCTCCTTGACATTGGTCAATTCAACGTCAGTAACAGCCAACTAAACACACAAATTTATTGAAAAGAAAAATCACATCACACATCAAACTCTTCAATATTTTGGAACACACTCACCTTCGTTTCCAGCTGTTGTATCAACTGATGAGACCTTTTTATTTCATCTTCCTGTTCCAAGACCAAATTTCTTGTTTGATCCAGCATCTTTTTGAAATTGCCCGCATCCAAATTCAACAACAAACGTGTCAACTCATCCGACATGGCCGACAACATGCCTTGGCGAAAATTAATGGCATTACTGCCACTCTCGCTATTGCCATTGGTGGATATTGTGTTATCCATAGATTCCAAGTCCAATGATATGTCCGAATTTAAGCCTGTAAAACCTTATTGGTTTGAAATATCGCCCATAAATAGGAAAAGAAACACTAACTACAAACACACAGAACAACATGCAAAAAATATACGACTGCTCCAACATACCTGAGTCATCATCATGACCGATTTTCAAAGAATCTACCAGAGATTTCAATTGTATATACACCGAGCGTGCCTCTATCCAGATTTGAGAGGGTTTGCCATCTTCCGAAAAACTGGCCTCATCTTCGTCACATTCCATTTCGAATTGAAGAGACTTTTTACCGGTGGAACCAGAATAATTATCCTTTAGTAAGAACGTTTTTATTGTTGTTTAGTTTCATTTGAAGTTAATAATATGTATAAAAGTTTAATTTTATTATCGATTTGTTTTTTATTCGATTTTTTTTTTTCAATTATTATTTTGTAATTTGGAAAATAAAACATGAATATATTTCGATTTTGCTGTATTTGATTTATTAAAGTGACTTACCGTTCCCAAACGCTCACTGAGAACGTTGTTTTCTCTGGTTGCTCTCTCAAGCGCCTGCAAAGTGGTCTGAAAATTATAATTCGAATAAAATATTAATGAGTCTTGGAAAGCTTCTATAAAGTTCATATTTTTAGTATTAATTTTCATATAAGTTAAATAAATTATTTTTTGTTGTGGGTAAGATAGTCTATATGACTGCATTTCATTGATGCTTAGATCAGTTTTACCCACAACAAAAACAAATTTTGTTTTAAATTGAGAAAATATTTCAAATCATTTAATACATTTTATAAATTAAATATTTGTCGGGAAGTAGCAGGAAATAATTTATAGCATGCTAGCTTTGTTTTGCGAAGTGTGTTGCATGCTTATCAATTCTATTAGACTTGTGTCCAAATAACTCTGTTCGATTCAGTCGTACTTTGACAGTCTTCTTTCCCTTTTCACAGTCAAACTCGAGATTTTGCAAACTAAACTTTGCAAATGGAAAAGGGCTCATACGTTTTTGTTTTTGATTCAAAGAGCTGTTTCTCCATGTTTTTTATATAATAAAAACTTTTAAAAACTATCTTCTCAATTGTGAAAAAAAATTTGTATATAAAGAAAATTTCTCTCATGCGATGAGCAATTTTCTATATAAATCTTTACCCGATTGCAATGAAAAATCTTTTATAACAATACATTTTATGCAAGAAAGCGTTCTATACAAGTTGGAGTTGTGCAAAATAATTTATTTGGCTGAATCGTTCAAGTCGAACACAAAAATTAAATGAATTAATGAATTGCATAATTTCGCTCAGCATTCTTTCACTTTGATGTTTGTCAAGACAAATCTTTAGCTTGTAATGAACGACGAACGAAAAAAATAAAACTTTTTTATAAATATATTTATGTTCATGCGTTAAAAAATTAAAAGAAAAATATTTCAGGTCATGTGAGAAAAAATTTCCTATAAAAAGATTTTCTCACATGCGACAAATATTTTCTAGGATATTTTATTGAATGCGAGAAAAATTATTTTTGGAGAAATAAAAATAGATAAAACAATGTTGTTAGGAATAAAACTATTTCTGCCAAAAAAAATCGCAAAAATGTTTTACATAAATGCATACATATTTTCTTGCAAGCGACATAAATTTTTTAATATGATATTTTCCAGAGTAAAAAATTTAATTTAATTAAAAATGCTAAGCAAGCGATAAAAATTATTTCTTGTATGCTTAAATAAAATTGTATAAACATTAATTAATTTTATTCATTTTATTTATAACTTGTTTGAAGATATAAAATGTATGCATCAGCCTCTAAGAGGGTTAAACATTATTATTATATATATGCGCTTGTTTATGTACAAACTCATACATATTCGTATATTCTAATGTTTTTTCTTGATAAATAAACAAATTTTATCTTAAAAAAAAAACAACACAAAAAATACTTGAATACATTCGTAGAAAAATACAACTAATAAAATAATAAAATATAATTTTAATTGAAAACAAAATTTCAACATTTAAAACAAACCTCTAATTTTGTTTCTTGTTCCCTGGCATGCCTCTCCAGCATGTGTATACGATCTGAAGCCTCTTCTAAGGCTGAACTTATATTTTCCTTTTCTTCTTGGGCCATTTGCAAGCGCTTTTCCAACTCATGGCGTTTTCCTGTAGTCAAATTTAATTCTGTTTTTATGGACTCCAGACTGTTGACGTGTTCCTGGAATTTTTAGCATAATTAATTTTTATTAATTTAATATAATAATTATATAATAATAATAGTATATTTTACCTGTAAACTGGTATTTCTGTAAGAGTACTGATCCTTGAGTTCCTGAATTTGTGACGTTAATTTCATTTCCGTGTTGTGAGCTTCCTGAATTTGCTCAGTTAGACGGGAGTTTTGACTGGATAATTCGTCTATAAGCATAGTTTTCTCTTTTTCAGCTTGTCGTATTGCATTTTCCTGAAGATGAAGAGAGAATACATTGGAAAATGAGTGAACTATTTTAGAAAAGAAATTTATCACATAATTCTTGAAGAATTTTATACAGAAAAAAATAAGAGAGAAATACAATTAGCTGGACGCAATAATATTTAATTTTTTTAATATTTATAAGCCAATGAATAACCTTAGTCAGGCTAAAGTTTGTTTTTGAAATCCATACTAGGTTTCCTATTAAAATTAAGAACAGAAAACTAAATTATGACGTGCTAGAAATTTACTAAAAATCATTTGCATAAAAAGTTTCTGAGGAAAATTTATAGCATTCTATACAATTTATCTTAAGCAAATATATCACATGTCAAATCAAATTTTCAACAGGATTATAAATAAATAGAAATTTAAAAAATTTGATGATATGATACAAAATTTGTCTAAAGAAAATTTTTAGTAAGATTAAAAATTTTTTTATTTGTTCTTATTGGTTTGTGAAAACAATAACTGTTATTATTAATTTTTAATTAAATATATCCCTGAAGAAGCTTTTCATTGAGAAAGCGAAATATCGGATAAAATAAATCATTTATATTTATTTTCTGGACCTAAAGCTTCAATAAATTATTAAATAAAATTTTCCAAATTTTTAACACACATGAGAAGTTTCCAATAATTTTCTTTTAGTTATGCAAAACTTTAATAATTGAAGATTTAAGGAGAGGAAAATTCTTACGTGCTGGTACTAATTTTATTTACTGAATTATTATCATGCGGAAATCTTTATTTTACAAAATTTTTCTAACGCAAATAAGTTGAATTTTCACCACAATATAAATAATGTTTTCCTGTTCCGATAAAAATTAAATTTACTGGGTTGAGAAAAATTTTTAAAACAACGATATTTTTCACAGCGATAAATAAATAGTTTTTATTACACAAGAATTTTCCTGAAGAAAATTTTTCATAATTTTTTAGTTTCTTGTTTAATCAAAAATTAGATTGCTCGGAATTTTCGCTGCTGGAAATAATTTTTTTAATAAAATTTATCGCATGCTAGAATAAATTTTTCCTTGCAATAAATTTTCTAATATATACTGAAAAATCTTTTTGAATGTATCTTTTATGCTACGAATTTCTTTTTTTTTAGAGTTTACTTAAGAGTTATATGTCCGAAATTTATGAGTGTGTGTTGGATACACGTTTTAAGAACTTTATCGCATGTCAGAATAAACTTTTCTTTGCAAAAACTTCTGCTATTAAAAAAACTTTTTTGTAGCTACCTCTCATGCCACAAAAATGTTGTTTTCGAGAATTTTTCTTATGCAAGGAAAAATTTGTTTCATGCTACAAAAATTTTTTTTAATAATTATTTTTTTAAATTTTCCTTATTAAAATTGTCTCAAGCAGAGAAATTTTAAATGAAATAATTTCTTTAATAATGTTCTGTGCTGTGCAGCAGCTAGCGGCACGGAAAAGTTAATTTTTCCCACCATATTCTTCAAAAATTATCGCATGTAATAATAACTTGCTTTATAATCAAAGTAGTTCAATCAATTGTCGGATGCCTTCATACACTATTAGCCGAGCGGTAACAGGCTTGATTTATGCCAAGATCCTGGGTGTTTCTGCAAACAAGCCACAAAGTGCTAAGCGGTTGGTGTGTTTGTTTAACAAAAAATTATGTATAATTTTAAATTAATTGAATAACTTTTTTATTTTGAAAGTATTTCTCATATAAGAAAATTAAAAAAAATAAATCATGATACAAAAGATTCCAAAAGATGTTTGTTAAAATTAAAATAATCTTCAATCTTATTCAAATCTAGAGAATATTAAAAAAATAAATTTGACGCATGCTTTAAACATTTTCTATGCCATTTTCTGGTAAAATACCAAACAATTTTAGTTGACATTTTTAACCAAATCTCTTTATTAAATTTCAAATAAAATAAAATATAAAGTTTTGTTAAGTTTTTACCTGAGCCAGCAGTTTGTTTTTAAGTTCATTGAGATCTGTTTGTATTTCGAGCACCCTCTGTTCGCTTTCCTCCTCCGCAATTGCCAGTTTTTGACGTAAAACATGTTTTTCTTGTTCCAATTTCTGTCAGCAAGAAAAGAGAAAGAATTAAAAAATAATGAAATAAATAATAATATCAGTTATATACTCTTGATTTGTTAAAATTTGTTAATAATACATAAATAAATACAAAAGCTGTATTTAATTAACGAATAAATAGTAATGACGCAGGTTTTGATGAAATTAATTTAAGAGGCAAAATTACACTGCTTAACAAAATATTTAAGCCATTTAATCGATTGTGTGTTTCTAAATTTCAAATTGGAAATTTATTCTATTCAACAAAAAGAAAATCTTCTAACAAAAAGCGAGCATCTTTCATTTGATATGCATTTGAGAACGTTTATATTAATTAATCAATTGCCCTGAGTGTTTGTATGTATGCGTGATTGCGTGTGTGTGCGAGTGTGTTAATCCCATAACGTTTTATGGTTTTAATTTATATCATCTATTGCTTTTATTTAATTACATACATAAATATATCGAGAAGAATTTAACATTTTTATGGTCTTTAAAGCAGCATTATGAGTTTTCTTTTTTTTTACTTATTTTAAATTGACCGGCAGTAAAAATATTTTAAACAGTTAAAACTAAAAACGCTATCAAAAGCAATTATGGCATTTCCTTAAAAACTAGTTTAATATTTATCAGTAAATTCTATTAATAAACAAATCTTTTTGTTTAACAGTAACAAAAGATGTTAAAGAGTTTAAAAGCAAATCGTTGGTCTTTCTTTATTAACTTTAGTTTCCTGAATAAATGTCGTGTTAAGTTTGGTTTAGAGACATTTCCCAAATGTTGAACATTGTTAAGAGTTTCTGAATGTAATGAACAGGCTCTAGAGTCCTATTTTTTTATTTTTTGTGAAAATTGAAAAGACAATTACTAGAGATGGGAGCGTGAGTAAAATTTTACTATACCAAAATTTTATTCGCGCACACTAATGCACGCACGACCTTATATTTTTGGCTCACATTCATGCACGCTTACGTGAGTGAAAAAAAGTTAGTCATAATCACGAAAAGTCCCGGTATGTGTATTCCGTGTTATATGTTGATTTATATATTCTCCAAGATTCATCTGTGCTGACCCTGTCACGAAGACTTTTTATCGTTTTGGCAGCTATTAAGATATTTCTACAACAAATTTTGTATTGTTGTAGAACCGCTACTCCCTGGTTGATCTGCCTTGAGTCAAATGCTAATTGAGTGAGTTAAATTGAGATGTATGCACATTAAATTTTATTGCTCAATTCAAAATAAATTGCCTCAATTGTCTCAATTACGAATTTAGGTCTGAACATACAAAAATTGGGATAAAAAAATCTCAATCAAATTTATGACTCCTGAAAACGCAACGAAAATCTTTTATTATTTTCAAACAAAAAAAATTGTTGACTAATAATTTGTTAATTTTTGTTATTTAAATTGTTTGTTGATTTTTTCCTCCTGAAGAAGTTACCCAAAGGGTTATGAAATATCGAGATAAAATAAATTTGGATGATTTTTATAAAAAAAGTGACCTCAAGCTTAATTTAAAGATTAATATAAATATTTAAAAAACAAAAAGGTCGAAAAATTATATATTAAAAATTATCAAAAAGTTTATTTACAAATACGTATTTTGCTTTAATCTACAACAAATGTCACTTTGTTCTGTTAATATTTTGTATGGGCGTTACTACACTCATTAAGTATTTTTGTGTGATCGATTTTACACCGTAAGCTGTTTGAGGTATGATCATGCCAATTTGAAGTGATTAAAAAATTACTTAAATTTATTGGAAAACCAATTGAATCGGCCACTGCGTAATGCTGTGTTCAACCCATTTAACAGCGAAGTTCACATTGATATTAGAAGCAGCATTTTATGCTGATGCCAGTGTTTTTATATGCAGTGGAAAAGTTTCAAATGCAATAATCACAAGAATGCAAGAGAGTCTTGTCGCAAACCGAAAATATTTCAGCAGGCTGAAAATAAAAGTAAATGATAACAAAACGGAGGCCATTATATTTCCAGATAATAAATCACCAAAATGCATTTCTATAAAATTGTTGTACGTCGGGGAAATGTTATCCCCATCAATGTTGATATTAAATATTACGTTTATTAAGGTTTATTAAGGTTAAACAGCATGTCAATTACATCTGTGATAAAGCTATGAAGTGCGGACGTGGTCTTCACCCCATACTTAATAGAAGGGGCACTCACTAAGACCCACAAAAAAAGCTTCAAGTTATTCAAAATAAAAATGTTTATAATAAGTCATAGTCAAAACCTTTAAGAAAAGATAACGAGGCAATCTCGATTAATAAATTTAAAAAGTAATCTTTCTTTAAATTAGCCACGGAATTAGTGCACAATAGATTTAAATACAAAAAGTTAAACGCGATTGCGAATGATTTAACGCTGTCATTTAATGAAGAATTCAGATTGTATAATTTTGCAACAATAAGGTCCAAAATTTACAAACTTTAGTTAACTAATGATGGCCGTTTAAGCATCGACATTTATATGAAAAGTCGTTAGTTAAACCACCGTCATTACTTAACTAAAGACTGAGAATATGGCCTAAGAAACTTACCAAACTGTCACTGAGAATCTTTTGTTAAGAAGAATCTTGCTAGTGATGGTTTTTACCAAATTTCATTATAAAATTTCTAAAGTTCGTAAGAGGTTTTTGTCGGAAACTTCCCGCAAGTCAGCGCAATTAATAGATTCCTTATTCAATTATTAGATTTAATTGTTGAACTTTTGGAAAAAAAGAAATTATTTGGCAAAGTACCTATTTTATTGGCCACAAAAATTTCCATATTTTTTATAAATTTTGCTCTAAAAGGGACTATAAATAGAAGAACATATTATGTTGAAAAGAGAACACTGTTTTATTTTATAAACAATTTAAAGTTTGTAAAAAAATTTCAGCATTTTTAGAAAAAACTTCGAAGTTGTATATCAAAGTACCTATTTTAATGGCCGGTTCGCCCATACTTTTTATAGTTTGAAAATCGAACATTTATTACCACTTTTATTGCACTTCACGCCACTGTATCTGGTAGACCGAAAATTGCAAAGATTTACCTTTTAAGCTTTATTTGCAACAACCATACTAAACTTGTACTTCTGTGCTTTAGAAATATTTCCTTAAGAGTCTTTAACATGGTTTAATTGTTAACAATATTGTAACTGACCAAAAAAAAAAAACACATTTTAGGCTGAAATAGTTGGAACAGCAAAAATGGTTGTATTTTCAAAAAAAATATTTAATTAACACAGAAAAATATTGCATAATTTAAATAAATAAATTGTAGAAAATGCATAAGCTTAACTTGATTGTTAAGTTTTTGCTTAAGCCCCAAAACAAATTCAGCAACTTTAAAGAAGAATTACAATAAAAAAATATAAAGAAAAACGTTTAAGAGCCCATCATGAGTTTCAGCCATTTTAATGTCTGTCTATCTGTCATTCAAGCACTCAAACACTTTTATTAGTTCATTGATAAATTATAATTATAATTATAATTATAAATATCACGAGTTTGAGTATGAGATCATAGAGATTGGAGTTTGCTGACTCAGCTGATAGTTTATGCAAATAGTATGTACATCTATAGGATTTGTAATATGTACATATTTAAAAATGTAAATGCAAACAACTAAATCTTTTTTTAATTATATATTTACCACAAAATAGTACCCGCCGGCCTTAGTTCTTTATAATATTTCTTTTAGCATCTACAGTTTGTTAAGTAAATGTTTGCAAAAGCAACAATTGTTGGAAATTTTTCATTTAAGATTTAATATCTGCGACCATTATGAAACTTGGCAAAGACAATCAAACAACATAGTTTAAGTGTTTATAGTTTGCGTAATTTAAGTTTTACGGTCGTATTCATAAAAAAATAATTTGGATTTTAAATGTATTTTAAGGAAAATTTTTATGAAAAATATGTCTTAAAATACATTACAAGTTATTTTTTATAAATACGAGCCTTTTATTTTTTTATTTTTATTTTTATTAATTTATAAAAGATTTCTGTAGGAAAATTTTTTTTTATCCAAAATACATTTGAAAAATTTTATTAATTAAGTATAAACTCGAATGCTTTATTTATTTATATGTATATATATTTTTTTAATAAATACAAACGCGAACTGCTTGAGTATTTTATGTTTGCCTGCAAAAACACACCAGCGTGGTCTTGGCAGGCATCGAAATTGTGACCTCCAGGCTAATAGTCTAGTACATCGATGGAATTTCGTAATAACTGACTTTAATAATTATAACAAATTTCAGAAATAATAATGACGATGACGTTTCCGTCCTGATTATGAATTATTTTATAATTCTTTTCTTAACAATAATTGTACAAAAATAATTATAAAATTCTCTCAATTCACTCCTCGAACTCTAGCGAGATTAATAATCTTCAATTAATTAATATATTTTTTACATTCTCTTTTATTATGAAGGGCAATGAATCAATTTAATACGATCTCAAAAATATGTTCGATGGCAGAAACAAGAAAGACTTAGCGCAAATTTTCTTTGTTTTGTTAAGGTTTTCTTTAAGTCATGTTAATAGTAAGAATTTTTTTTAACTAATTTTTTTTAATAAACAGCAAAAAAAACAACCACAATATACATATTTTATTTTAATTTGTAATCAGACATCAATCATCACATATGAATTCAACTACAACAGATTTATTGGATTTGCTCAGCAGCAGTATGATTCAAAGTGATTTCAGAAGATATGAATTGTAGGACAAAAAACATCTCATAAATATGTATTGTAACGTGATTATGGAACTTTAAATTTCACCTTTTAATTTGGTGTATTGGTTATTATTTTAATACCCTACTTAAGGTCTATGAAAAATCTGCAGTCATGAGAGTTTTTAAATATATTAAAACTCAATTATATTTTTTAGGGGCTGTTCATATATTCCGTAACGCATCTTAAAATCTTTTCAATAAATTTTAATAGTAAAACTTATAGATTTCGAACTGCGTGACATAACAAATAAACAGCCCCTTATAATTCATCGAACTCTGTACGTCTAACTTTGAAAAATTATGTTTTTTTTGGGCAACTTTAAATATTTGTAAGAAATTTTTGCCCAACAGGTCGTTATAGAATTTCTTTGAATTTCAATTAATATTGATAACGTTTTACCGTGCATAATTTGAGGTGTTCGCAACTTCCTGTGTTGCGCTTCAAGACATCGCCAAGTTAAAAATAATAATAATAATAGTAATAATAATAAAAAAATTATTGTAATACAAAATAAAAAGCGGCAGTAACATCTTCGGCACCAATAAACAGGCAAAGAAGAATAAGTAAACAAACAAACAAGAAATCCCCTTATTGCAATAAATAATAAAAATATATTTATATAAATATGTTTTCTATCTTTAAATATAAATTTAAAAACAAAAGAAAAAGAAGAAACAGCGTAATCGTTAAAACATCATCAAAAGATTTCATTGAGCGTGAAATACTGAACAGAGAAAGTAATAAAAATAAAAAACAAAAAATGGTTTTGCTATAATAAATATTATACTGCAAGTATTTACTTAGAAGAAGTATAGCTTCACTAATATGTTTTATTACAAAATCTGCTTAAAAAAGGGTGTTTTTTTTTAGTCGTCTGTTTTGTTCGTAGTGATCTGTGATAGAATTCACATTTTTTGGAAAATGTGTGCATAACCGAAGATAGTTCGCATGATGTTTGCCTAAGCATATAAAAATTGCCTCATATTATATGGAAACTTGCAAAAATTTAACACCTAAACAGCAGAGCAAATAAATCACCCTATTTTGCGATTGTTGTTGGGTTATTTTATGATTCAAATTGCGGTTTTTAGGCAAAAATAGTATTAAAAAAAACAATGTATGCTTAATTTGATTAACATTTATGTAAAATGCAAATATATTTTCTTTATCTAATTTCATACTATTTTACATAGAAATGACAATAAGCCGAAACGAACGAACGAACAAAAAAATGAGTTCATTCACAGTCCCAACAAGTTGCACATTTGCAACTTTAAGATTTTTCTTGTTGTTTTCTAGATTCGACATTGTTGTTGTTGTTGTGGTTGTTTCAATATCCCCTTGTTGGTTTTGTATTGTTGTTGTTAAGATTTGTATCAGTTTTTTTTAAATAAATCTACAGGGCTTCCGCCGGAAGGTATACTACCAGTGTTGGTATCTCTAGGAAGAATAAGAGCACCGTAAGCTGTTCCAAAAAGGGTAAAAACAGCAAAAAATTGCAAAAAAAAATGGTAAAAAGGACCATAAAATATATTTTAAAAATTTTAGTTATGCCAAGAAATATTAAGCTATTTATAAAAAAAGAGTTAAAGTAAATACCCAAAATACAATTTAAAGGTTTTGCTTGAAAATACATAAAGGACTTGACAAATAGCAGAATTATTAACATATTGTTTAAAATAAAATCACAATCCATTTAATAGAAGTAAGATTATTTTACTATCAAAAATATCCATTTCGTCTTCGCACAGGCCACAAAACAGTTGTAATAAAATATTGAGATTTTTTGGTATGATTCGTTCGAATTTATTTTGCTACAAACATTTAAAAGCAGCTAAAAATTTTAAAAAATGCATTTTCAAATTTTAAACCGTATTTATTTTAATATGCAGTAACGCATTTTAAGGATAACCGATGTCTAAGTTTTAAGCAAATTCATCAAGCTGAATGAATGTTCTTTCAACCCCAGCGGAAAAAAGTCAAGGTTGCTAAAAAATAAATATTTGCGCTTAAAAAAGTAGCCAATTTTTTTAACTAAAAACATTTCCCAGTTTTACAAGAAAGCACAAAAGGAACTGTGAGATGTTTAGAAGTTATTTAGTTATTTCCAGTTTTGTGTCAAAAATCTCTTACACTTTTTACAACAAACAAACTCATTTATATTCTATGATGACGTAGATGCGCAGTAGAAATTTATTTTGTACGGCTGAGTGCGCAATCTTGTTTTCTTGATTCATGCGTATTAGTCACTTTAAACTCTTTTACATTTCTCTCTAGTTTTCTAAGTCTTGAATAAGTCAAACGGTTAAACAATTTTGAACCACAAAGAAGAAATTATAGGCTAGAAAACATAAACAATATAAAAATCCAGAAGAAAAATCATATTAAAAATTAGCGAATAAGGAAAAAATGCTTTCTTAAAAGCCAAATCTGCAAAAATATGCATTTACAGGCAAACCATGCAAAAATATGCTGTAATAAATCGATGTCTAAGTTCTTAAAAAGTTCTGAAACGTCTAAACACACATCTAATATGTTTGTACGATGTACAGAAAAAACATATAATATATGATATTTTTGGTTGCCCTGATAATAACTGATATTAAATATTAAAGCAACTGTTTCCATTCATTAACATTCATAACATTTTTTATTAAGTTTTTCTCTTCTTTTTTCTTAGCTCAATATTTTTTTATTTTTAATTTTTATTTTATTTTTTGTATCTAGAGTCAAGTTTAATATCAAACGGATGTTAGTTACGAGTATCTGAGTTAAAACAAATGATTTCCTGTGTGTTAAAACAACAATTGTTGTTGTTGTTATTATTTTTAAAAGCAAATATTAAATCAATTAGAAATTTCCTCTTAACATCTGAAGTGGCTGTGCAAGTTAAAAAGTACTTAAGAAAAACATAAAAATTCTAAGTGAAAACTTGTTAAAGTTAAAGGGGAGAAGATTGAAAAAAAAAAAACTTATTAATTTCAACAACGATTCATGCAACTCTTGGATTCTTTATTCGTTTTAAGAGATGAAACAAGTTATGAAATGGAATCTCTAAGGAGCCTCTAGTTTTTTTTTTGCTTGAAATGTTTACGGAATTATTTTCATTGTAGAAAAAAAGGCAATTGAAAATGAAAAATTTCTCACTTATTGTTACCTCGTGGCGCCGATACGCCAGTCAACGCCGTAAACATTGCCAATATTGTACTCTAAACATCAAGCAGCGGCAAAATCGTCGCATTCTTGGTAGAATAACACAGGTGGTGTCGAAGCTACAACAACACTGCTTTTAGGTTCGAAGCTGTCAAAAATTACAAAAGAAAAATGGCAAAATGGTTGCATTTTCTGTTCTATAAAGAATTTTGTTTCTTTTCCTTTTCTTATTTGCATTTGAAACAAGTGATAAAGTGGGCCTTTTTAGCAGTGTGGGTGTGTGTTAGCAATACATAGTAAAATTTTGACAGACTCGAACCCTAAAAAAGTCCGTTAACGCTTCGACACCACCTGTATTATTCTACCATGGTCGCATTCTTTATTGAATAAAATTCCGTGACGTATCGATTAATCAGATTGCGGCATTCGAAAGCGTTCGAATCGAAATTTCTTTACAAATGTTAAGGATTTTTTCGCATTGTAGGAGAATAAAATTTATTTGTTTTTAAATCATTGTTTTATAACAATCTGCACACTAAAATTGTATATTTATGCATTTGCTCCCTTCAAAATGGCTGGTGAAGAAACTTGCAAGAAATGCTAATACTGAGAATGCCTAATTTTTCAACCGGGAGAAAAAATCCTAGGGAAATTTTCATTCATAATAGGAGGAATGGGAAAAAGATAAAATATCCCGCAGGATTTTTTGTTTATATTTAAAACCGTAAATTGATAAAGTTCTAAGGGAAAGTTTCTGTATTTGGTGCTCCAAAAGTTTCGATTCGTTGGCGAATTTCTATCAAACTTTTTGGAAATAAAATTTTTTCTCATTACAATCATTAACAAAATTATTTGCTATTAAAAACGATTGAAAAATTTCCTTAAGCGGCTCATTAAAATCGCTGCTAAATAATTGCTGTTTAAAAATCCTGCATTTAGCTTTAAATAACATTTAATTTGTTTCTTTTAATTTAATTAAATTTCTTCTCTTTTTTTAAATAAATTTTTAAAATTTTTGTTTGCCCATTTGCGGGCAATTTTATTTTTCTTTTTATTTGCGGTTAAAACCTACAACAACATAATGAATTGTTTTTCGGCATGGTTAACTAGTTTTTCTGGGCAGAATTTTTATTTGATGTTGCAGTTGTGGTTATAAAGTATTCCTACTTATTGTATTTGTTAACAAAGTTAGAGTAATAATTTATAACAACAAATTTTACACAATCAAATTGCAAATAAAATTATAAAAAAAGCAACAACAAGAAAATAACCACTCCTGTTTTTTTTTGTTGTTTGCTGTTTTGTTTCAAGTGCGGTTTGTTGTTGAGTATTAAAACTATTTTGCACCGGCTATTTTGTGTGGAGTGCTTCTTTTTGGCCAACTTAGCTAACAGTTTCTTTTATGGTTGTTGTTATTGTTAAATCTCGAATTACACTTGTAATGCGTTTGTTTTGATTGTGTGTTTATTTTTGCAATAAACGAGTACAAAGAAATATTTTTTCAGCCTTATTGTGCATATAATTTATGAGATTTTGTTGGATTTTTTGATGTTAACATTGTTTAAGATATAAAAGTTATAATAAAAAATAAATAAAAAATACTGAAAAATGTTCGGTTAAGAGTTAAAGCAAATGTTTCTTTTTTCTAATAGGTAAAATCAACAACCAGTCGAAGATAACGAAGCAGAAAAGGGGGAAGTATATTTGAATATTAATCATACGCACTGCTGCACGTATGATCAATATTAATTATGCTTTTGAAAGACTTAAAATGTTAACTTCCTAGGCTCGTGAGCAGGGCCAGCAAATATGCAAAATTACATTTTTCCTAAGCTCCAAAGTTGTGACAACGATTTGTTTTTTAGAGAATATTTTAAGCCCATAAAACTATTTTTTGTATATTTTTTGGTTACCCTGTTTATGACATAAAGAGAACAACCTAATAAACACACCCTTTGCTACATGATAACTTTTTTAATTTCTTATTTTAAAATTTTTTTAACCACTTTAACTAACACTAACTTTTATTACATTTACGGTACATGTTTTGCAAAGCAGTTTTCATTAACCGTTTTCAATTTGGCTTAATCTGCCATTTTTTCCAAAGCCACAGGTGACAGAGTGTCGTCTCAGGCAATCATTGAGATTCCCCACCATGAAGTAAACTTGTATGAAAAATTATTAGGCCATAAAATGTAAAATTTTTCTATATCAGCACCAACAAAAAATAATAATTTCAAATGACAACAAAGTTGTTGTTTAGTTATTTTTTTAAATGATTTTTTTAGCAAGAAATGCTAATAGATATTACACAGTTCTTAACCCAGCAAAAACTTGGTAATGACTTCTGTTAAGAAGAACATGCTTTTCTACACAAACTACATACTATATGCCTTACTTTAAAGTAGTTATTTAGCTAATTACTGGTATATAAAAAAAGGAAATTATGCTCTGAGTGGAGCAATAGCAGAGCGTGCGCTTATCATACAGAAGGTCGGCTGTTCAACACCTGGCGAAGTCAGTTGATTTTTTTAATCGTGTTTATATTCGTGACAACAAAATTTTATCGCGGAACAACTAATGTAGTACCAATAAACTAGTGAGTAAAACACTTGACATCGAACACAGCAATTCCTACAAAAGCAGGAGTTCAATACTGACAGCAGACATTTAATTTTGATTGTGTTTTGTGTAATCAAAGACTTCTAAGTACTTGCCTCCGTAGACATCGCCTTGTTGAAGTACCGAGTTAAAACACAAAAGTAGAAGTAATGAAAAGCATTTTAACTCATTATTTTGCCGTAAAAATTTTTGCTGGGAAGTTTTACATCAAACAAAAGTTTTAAACAAATTAAAATGACTTAATAAATTTTAAAGATGTTAATAATAAATAAAAACGTGACTCACGTTAAAACAAATGAGTTCATGTCCATCAAAAATAATGATTTCATATTTGTTTTTATTTGATAAATGATGATGTTGTTCAACAAACTCGCTTAATATTGTTAAACTCTTCCCGTTTGCTTTGTTTTGGAAAAGAAATTTTTTTGATAAATTAATTTGTTTAACAATAAATTTAAGACAAAAAAAATAAACGTAAAATTCTGCTGCTAACATTTGGTGGGAAATGTTTTACGTTTATTTAATTAAATAGTTAAGTACTTTTCTTACGAGGTACTTTATAAAAAGTCGCTTTCTTTAAATGGTACTTTAATAGAATTTTTTTTAGGGTGCTCTTTTCAACGCACTTTTTTTTTAAATACACCAATCAAAGGTACTATTCTTAAAATGTACTTTTTTAAAGGAACTTTTTCAAAAAATTCTCTATTCAAAGGTACAATTCTTAAAAGGTTCTTTTTGGAAGGTGCTTTTTCAAATATGCTTTTTTTAAAGTAACTTTTTTAAGGTACCTTTTCTAACAGATTTTTTTTTAAAAAGTACTTTTTAAAATACATAATTCTTAAAAGGTACTTTTTCAAATATATGTTTTTAATGTACTTTTTTTAAGGCTCTTCTTTAAAAGATACTCTTTTGAAAGGTACTGTTTTCAAAAAGAGTTTATTTAACTTTTTTTTAAAGTACTTTTTTAAAAACACAATTTTTAAAACGCACTTTTTTAAGTGATATTTTTTCAAAGGTGCTTTTGTAAAAGGTACTTTTTAGAGCTATCTTTTTTAAATACTTTTTAAAAAATTCCTCTTTTTAACGGCATACTTTGAAAAAGTCCTTTTTTTGAACGGCACTCTTTTTTCAAAAGGTACTCTTTTTAAGTTATTTTTGAAAACGTACTGTTTTAAAGTAATTTTTGAAAAAAGGTATTTTTGTTCGTTAGATATGAGATCCTGTTTAAAACAGCAGCAATTTTTTGCAACTTTGTGTTTAAGTTTTAATTTAAGTTGGTTACACATTGTTAAACATAATAGAACATAAAGTTTGTTTAATAAAATCACGTAGACAAATTCATATTTTTTTGTTTCCTAAGTCCGACTTAGTCATGTGTAACACACCTCTCCCTCTCTGTCAGTCACAATCTTTGTTGGTTGTTTCTGCTACAAATGACAAGATAGATGAATGAATGAATGAACGACGAAGTAAATGAATGAAACTTTCAATGTTTTGTGGCACATTAAGTGTAAGTCGTACTTGTACTTGTTGTGGCACAACAAATGCTGACATATTAACTATATTATACTACCACAAATTGATTGTCAAAGCCAGATTGTTGTTGTGTGATTTTTTTTCTTTGTCATTATTTTTCATATCTTTAATTTTCCCTAGTCTTATTAATGATTTCATATGTACATATGCACATGTATGTTTATGGGATTTTTTTTGAAATGATTTGTAGTAAAATTAAATAAATGTCACGATATACACTGGGTAATTTAAGCTACTTTTTAGGCAAAAATTAATTTCAGCCAAAGTTTGGAACCTAAATGGCTGAAATTTGGAATTTAAGAGTTTTAAATGAGCACGCACAGCTCGGTTTTTCGTTTTTTGTAATAGAGGAAACTTTTAGGGCTGCCACGATATGAAAAAAAGTTTAAAAAATAAATGTATCGAAAATGGATCGAATATATATATATTTTTTTAAGCTCGGTACGATGAAAATACGCAAATGAGCTAACAAAATGGCGTAAAGCCCATATAGACAAAACTTTAAATGAATAAAATTAATTTTCCGAGATCCTTGTGCCACGATAACGATAAATGTTTACAAAAAGTTTGTACTTTTGCTTACTTATCTCATGCTAACTATAATCAATTCAATTGTTACAGCCTGAGGCTGCAAGTTGCAAATCACTGTTAAACTCTACTCAAATATATTAACTCAAAGATATTAACTATATAAAAATTCCCGCTTTTTTCCGTTACAATGTTAACTATTAACTATGATATCTTCTCTAATTTAATTTAAAGGAATATAAAGTTTTGTAAAAATAACAAATGGGGTTCTGGAATATAAAAAGTTTGGCGAACACTGGTGTACCAATGATTATATTTCTTATTATATATTTATCCATCGTTTTTGTTTAAAATAAAAAAGAAAAAAAACAAAACAAATATCGTATTAAAAGAACACAAAAAACTGAATGCATGGATTTTTGCAAACATTTTGTTTTTATAATAAGTTTAATAAATCAATTAGTTTTTAAGGGATTTTAAAAACCAAAGTAGCATTTTTTCCTTACAAAATATACTTTCATATTATGTGTATAAAAAATAGGGTTCTCTTACAAAATACTGCAAAAAACATGTCCGAATATGAAAAATAGCGAAAAAATTGAACGGAAAATGCTATTGCGGTTAAATTACTAACATTTTTTTGAAAGTAACATGAACATCATATACATCATTCTAAAGACCTCAGCCTCTTTTTTCTAAATCTGTTCTAAAATTTTAAACCAGTTACAGACCTATAAGTGCATAGAGGTACGAAAACCCGGTTTTTAGCCCGTAACTCAAGATTTTGGGGGTGTCCCGGAAATTTCAAATACAGGTTCTTGATCTACTCGACAGCACCTAAAATAAAAATAATATCACTTCCCAGGTATTTTTTTGTCGCACTGTGTAATAATTCGATAACTGAATGCCTTTTAACAGGGGGCGTTGCAGTCATGTTGGTGTTACGATAAAATCGCTTGTTTCAAAAACTTTGTTATCACAAAAACTGTTTAATGAAATAACATTTTATTAATTATTTGAGTGCCGCAAATTCAATTTCTACTTTTTTCCTAAGTGCTACTTTTGATGGCCCAATGATTCATTTTTGCAATTATTATTATCTCAAAAAAGTGTTTTAATGTTAATGTAGTACATACATTATATATATATCTTATCTTATCTCGTCAATATGGCTTGTTCTCTTATTTAATAAAAGCTTTTGATGAAAACCAACACAAAATAAGTTTATTATGGTTTATTTTGTTTTTGTTTATCAACAATTATTAAAAAATAAGTTAAAATAATAAATTTCTGTTATCTGACTTTAAGATGGCTTAAAGTCTTTATGAATTTGAAAGAATATTGCCCGAGATAATTTTAATTAATTTTGTATGAATTCTTAATAATAAAGCACAACAAAGTGATTGACATTTTGGCTAACTTTATTTTAAAAGCTTAACAAATTAGTCTGCTTAGACGAGTCAAGTCTTATTGACACGAATCTAACTATTTTTTTTTTTAGCTTTCATTGTTGTTCACACAAGTCATGTCATCATGTTCACGACATTTAGTGGCAAATACCTTCAGACTTAAAATTAGAAATGAGAAAACACAACGTAATGACAGTACATTCGTGCGTGTACTCGTTTCTTTTCCCCTCATCTCTCTCGCCTAAAAAGTAGCAATCACGTCAATAAGACATGACTCGTCTAAACGCAGACTTAGTGCTGAACTTTTTTTTATTAAACAAAAATTGTTCAATGCATGATGTAAAGGGTGTCTCAGTGGGAATGCACTTTTTCATTTTAAAATAAAAACACGTATTTTTTTAGATATTTGTGATTTTTTTTATTGGCTTGTACAGAAGGCATGTTACGTTTAAGCATGGAATAATAAAATATCGGTCAAATGGCCCCCACGGCTCTGATAACAGGTCATTAGTTTTTTCATGAAATTTTCCATGGCTTTTTCATAGAGATGCGGCCGTGGGGAAAAATTACAGATTTACTGAAATCTTTGAAATGTAGGGACTTTTCAATAATGTGGCAAAAATATATTAATTTGGCAAACTTTTTCGATTTGAGACAACATACTAACAAAATTGTTAATGCGGCAACATTACTAATTGTCATATTTCTTTGAATGATCGCTTGCCTCCATTTAAGCTTTGATTTTAAGGTAAATTTGTGAAATATTGCCTTTTTATATTTACATATATATAATTATTATATACATATATTCTGCAGAATAAACTATTTGTCCTCTTCGGACTCTTCGGCGTGTTTAGAGGAAACCCAAAAGTATCGAAAAACAATGCAGCAAAAAATGGCTGCAGGACGACAACTTTAAAGGCTGCCTGGAAACTGTCTGTGATGAACCGTTCAAATCCAATTGTTCTGTATGCAATAAAATTTTAAATTGCTGTAAGTCTGATCTTCTGAAGCACGCAGAAAGAAAGATACACAAAAATGTGAATTTTTTTAAAAAAGCCAAAAGAAAAATAGATAATTTTTAAAAAAGAAAAGCATGGAGTGAGCAGCAAAAGATTTTTAAATAAAACTCTGCACGATGTGACGTTGTAAGTGGTCGACCATCTAATATCACTTTTTTCTATGCATATATAACAACTTTAAATAAAATTTATATGTAAACATTAAATAAAGGGTTTTATTTGCAATGATATACTACATATTATAATTTAAAAGTAGTAGGGGATTTTTGTAGAGACAATTTGTTTGAACGCGTAGGGAAAATTAGGGATTTTTTTCGGGCTGCATAAAGACTTCTCAAAAAAGTATGTAACATTACTGTGCGACACTCTCGTTTACAGCAGCAAAGTTTCCGAGAGAACGACTCGTATGATGACGAGCAGAAGTTTTACCGCCCATAGCCGACCCAGTGTCTTAAAATTGTTTGACCACTCTTCAAATGATTGACACATTAGGTGCACTTTCTCGACTGAAAATTCTTTGAAGTTTGCGAGCGATCTCAGCATAAGCATTCCAAATTTTTGTAATAAGTTTTCACAATTATAACGCATCCTTCTTTAGTAAAGCGCTCCATTTTTATTAATAAATTTTTTTATTAATAATTTTATATGAAAAAATATATATATTAACACTAAATTTAAAAAGTGCATTCTCACTAAGACTTTTTTTTACTTTTTGAAATCAGAATTCGAGTTAGATCTCGAATAATAAATTTACTAAGAATTCTTCTAAGACTTTAGATTTTTATTATTTTTTTAAGTTTGTAAAACCGCTTCCAACACTCAACAACTCAACAAACAGATTAGCCAGCAAATCTTTCAGTAATACTTAAAAACTCTTGGCAAGAAATTGAAAAAAAAATAATACAAAATTAATAACAAAAGTACGAAAAACCATCTTTGAAAAACACTTTGAAAGAAAACGTTAATTATGCAATTGCAATAATAGCAACTTAAAATAAATAAATATGTATAACGTAAGTCTACTGGCGATTAACGAACGTGCTTGCATTAAAATTGTTTTCAATGAGGGCAAAAACTACCACAGTTTAGATGGGGGGAAGAGGGGCTTGTCATTAATTCAAAGATTTATAGGAAAACACACTAAAACCTCTGACTAATGGCAACACACACACACACATACACAAAACTAATGTTTTCATTTGCCTGAATTATTTAAAGCCATAGAAAAAAAGCTGCATTTAACAAAGTGTGAACAAAACAAAAACTTTTTTACAATACTACCTGATTTACAAAAAGCACAAATAAAAAAATTAGTTTTTGATTGCAAAAATAGTCAATAATAGAAGCACTGAAAACATTCAAATCAAGCTTTTCAAATGGGTTAATCGTTTGATTATATTAAATTATTGTGTATTGAAGAAAAAGCGGCATGAAATTTACTACGGCTTTAAATATTTTGAAATTTTAATATTAAAATGTTATTTGAATGAAATCATCGTTAAGTATTTGAAAGATAAAAAATATTCAGAATTATTTTAAATGAATTTCAGGTTTTTTTTTGATTTGAAAATAAATAAAATCAGCATAATAACGCCGACAGACGAAGTTTGTTGTTATCCTACACTGAGAAAAAAAAATCAACAGATAATTAAATGGATTTGACTATTTTTACTGCAATAGTTTATTTTAAGAAAATCCCTTTAATTTAGCAGTTTATAATTTTTTTTAATTTTTTTAAAATTAAATAATTACAGTTCGCCTTCCATTTTTAATTACCAGCAACTTGTGTTGTCGTAGTTTTAAAAATTTTCTTACAAAATGTGACTACAAAGGAAAATTAAATTACAAAAAAAAAAACAAAAAAATCAAGATGTTTTACAAAAGATACTAATTTGTACCACAAAAACAACAACTAGTTAAAATATTTTAAATGCGAGTGTGTTTTCTGTGATTGTTGCGTTTAGTTAAAACAGGTGATTAAAATAAATGCTTTTCTTGTTGCCTCATTTTGTAAAGGTTTTTTTAAGGCAGTTATCATCAAGACGAACAACAACGAAACAATAATTATGGGGATCTATTTTGTGTGTAAAATTTATTTTCTGTGAGTGCCATTTAAGTGAAACATTTAACAAAATTTTCTATTTCACACCTAAAGTTTGTTACGTTTTTATTAGGTTTTGCATTCGCCAAAAATACAACGGGACAACAATTACTGCTGCATGTGCGATTGATTGCAAGTTTTCTGCTTTGTCTGGATGTCTTTGTTCATGATGTTGTGGTTGGGGGGGTATTTTCAAAGGAAAAGTCAAGAAAATGGGTTAAAGAAAACAATAAATGCATTTCAATTGCTTAAATTTTTTATTGTTGTCGTTTGTTTAGTTTCTTATGGGAAAATGTGATTGGAATCTTTTAAAAGCTGTTGCAAATTAGCATTAAGTAACAGGTAGTTTTAGTGATTGGTTTTATTAAGTGTGAAAACGAGTGCTCAAATTGTCTAGTTAACTAGTTTACATTTTATCAGTGTGATTTATACATTGTTTAAGGGCTTGTTCATTGTCTGGATTATGTTTGAATTTTAAATTTCGTTTTGCCAATTTGAAAAAAACCTGTTTTTTTAATATGCTTTCTAACCAAAACAGTAAGTAGCTTTATAGAAGTTCCTTTTGTAAAAAATACGTTTTAATAAAAGGACATGATATAAAAATGAGCTGTTATAAAAGAACGTTCTATAAGAAGTAAGTTGAAAAAAGCTTTTTTTTAAAGCAGCTTTTTGTAAGAAACTTTTGCAAAAATAATCGACATGTTTGAATTTTAAAGATTGTTTTGCCAATTAAAAAAAAATAATATGCTTTCTAACCAAAATATTTATTTTTCTTTACATAAGTAGCTTTTGTAAAAAGTTTATTTTATAAAGGAAACTTTTAGAAACTGCCTGTTCGCAGATATCGAAAGAAAATTTTCTTTCGTATAAATTATATTTAAAACAAAAACAAAATTTCAAATCTTGTTTCTGTTTCAAATGTAATAATACGAAAGCAATGTTTCTTTTGATATCGACGAACATGCAGAAAATGCCTTGTATAAGAAAAGTTTTTATAAAAAGTAGCTTTTATAATAAGTTTCTTTTTATTAAGGAAGCTTCTAAAAAAAGTTCCTTCATAAAAGAAGTTTTTATAAAAACTACATTTTATAAAAAGTTTCTTTTATAAAGGAAACTTAAAAAATACCATTTATAAGAAAAGCTTTTCTAAAAACTACTTTTAATGATAAGTTTCTTCTAAAAAATATCTTTTATAACAAAAGTTTTTATGAAAGCAAGCTTTCATAATAAAGTTCCTCTTATAAAGGAAGCTTTTAAAAATACTTTTTATAAGAAAAACTGTTTTAAAAACTACATTTTATGATAAGTTTCTCTTTTATAGAGGAAGTTTCAAAGAAAAATACCTTTCATAAAAATTTTTTTTATAAAAATTAGCTTTATAGTAAGTTCCTTTTATAAAGGAAGCTTTTAAAAAAGTATTTTTTATAAAAGACGTTTTTTAATAACTAACTTTTACTACAAGACGCTTTTATGAAGACCAGCATTTAAAAAAAAAAAGTTTTTTGAAAAGACTACATCAGCTTCTCCAAGTGATACGGCCTCATAATTTTTGTTAGAAATGACAATTTGAGAAGTACAATATGTGGCCCTATAAGATAAAAACTTTTCTTGGAAATTTTCTAGATTAAATAACTCTATTTTTCCTTTAACTTTGTATTGTAAAATTTTTCATTAATTGTTTTAATCTCATTCAGCACAATTACTCGCGTATTAAATATTGCAAATAATTTTGTAATTTGTATTAAAACTGCAATTTATTGGTAATTTATTTGCTTAGAAAACAATTAGCTATGTACATACATATTTAAATAGATCAAATTTCTTTTAATTTAACTATAAAATATTTAAATAAAATATCAATTATTTGTATGCTGAACAATACTCGTACACACGTATAACGATTTATGTGTAATTAGTTCGTAAACAGAAGCATAATAGCTTTTGTTATTAACTTATCTGATTATGGTTTATTTCTTCTTAAAGAAATAATGAAAAGAAAAGTGAAAATGCTTTCACCTTTATTTCACACCAGACACAATAAAAACACCTGTGCAGCCAAAAAAAAAAGCAGAAAAAAACCAACAAACTTCAACACCAACGAAATCGAAAGTGCTGATGTTTTTATTAATTATTTTTTTATTATTATTATTATTTCTTCATCTTCTTAAGTTTTTTTCTTTTTTAATAAATTAATTAGGTTTATGCAGCGTTTTTTTTCTCATCAGTTTGAAGTTTGTTTCTGCGAATAGTTTTTGGTCTCATGTTGAAAAACTGACAATGAAATTGTAATTTAATTGTAAAATCCTGTTGAATATTTTCAAACAGTGGGTCTGTCTGCAAGTGTGATTTTGTATGTAATTACTTATTAATTTCATTTGAATTTCAAAGATTTTCAAAGTCTAGTAGTCAAATTTCGTGTTTTTCAATTGTGTTTTTTTATTTTGTGGCACAATCGAAAATTATTTAGGAAAAAAAATTCAAGTTTTTTTTGTGCGAGTGCATGTTACAAAGACGGCAGTTTTTTCTAATTGTAAAATTAAGTTTTTTTCAAACTATTGTTTATTTTTTTTAATTTCAAAGTTGTATAAACTTATATGAAACAATGTGTAAAAAGGCGGCAGTTTTGTTATGGTTATGGGAAGAGAAGGAGGAGGAGGATATGTTGTTTTGTTGTTTTGAAATAAATGTAACATTATACAGGGGAACTTATCAATGAATGTAGTCTAAAAGTGTTAAGCATTAGAAAAATACAGTTGCTTCTATTTGTTATTAATAAGTTTTCCAGCTGAATTCTTTAATAAAGTGTAAAAAAAACATTTATGAAAATAATAGATAGTAACTTCGCGGCAACTTTGTAACAGCAACTGGTGGGTGTTACACTGTATTTTAATATATTCTAGTGGCCTTTCATTTTCTAAGAGATGAAGCTATTTCAATTATAATATTTTGCAATTTAATTTGTAACATTTAGCAGCTCTTCTTTTTAGCCCCTGTTTCTAATATTTCCATTTCGAAAACATGCTATAACATGCCATAACATGCATCCGCAAAACGGTTCGTTCACAATTTGTTATAAAATTTAAAATTACACACACACATACTTATGTATGTTGTTTGTTATTTGTTATTATAAGTGTTTACTTTTTCTTCTACCAAGACGTTCATTGACACATCATAAAACAATGAAAAACTGTTCACAAAAATTAAAAAAAAAATTTAAGTAGTCTATAAAAACAAGCATTTTTGCTAATCAGGAAATAAAACTACAAAGTTTTACAAAACAACAATTTATTCGTTCTCTTTAAATTAGTTTGACACTAAATTTTTTGTTAAAGGGGGCCTTCGCAGAACACTGTACAACAAAATCCAAGTTTTAGTTTTATATTTTTTGAAAGTCAACCACCCCACCCTCTAGTTTTTGGCACTCATTGTGATTTTTGCATCCTTGAAGGCATATAGAAGTATTTTATTGCAAATAATTAATTTTGTAGGCCGCTATACGCTGTTTGAGGGAAGTTTTTCGCTTATTTTTCAAAAAAGCGACAGCAAAGATCCAAATAGCGAAGAGTTAGAGGGTTAAAATGATGCACAAAAATGTTCCACGTACTCTGTTTTACGTAAAAGTTTTGAGCACATCTTACACCTAAAATGGAAGGAAGTCGTGTATCCTACACCAAGCGGAAAAGAGGGGAGCTCCAAGTCCTCATAAAGCAAAGACCAGACGTCAACTGTCCTTCACATGTATTTTATTTTTTTTGGTCCCCTCAGCCAAAATGCGTTGTCAGAACCTTGTCAGTTTTTTTTTGGGTGTTGTACAGTGTAAACAAGTTTAATTTTAAAGCCCCAAAAGCATCAATACTTTTGTTGCAGTTCACTAAAACTGCATTCAAAAATAAAAGTGTGAAATAAGTTTTCAGTCTTTAGTTAATTTACTACAAACTTAATTAAAATGCATTTCAAATAAAACATCCATTTTAAATTAAGTACGATTTAAGAAGAGCACCTTTTCAGAAAAGAAACTGTTAAGAACAAATAGCATGTAAAAAAGTGTATTTTTAAAAAGTAAATTTTCAAATAGGACCTCTGAAAAAAGTACGTTTTTAAAAAAATGCATACCTGTAAGAAAAGTAATTTAAAAAAATTTACTTTTTAAAAAATTATCTTCAAAGAAATTATTTTTAAGAAAAATACATAAAAACTAAATAAAATAAAAAAACGTACGCACGTACGTAAACGTGAAGAAAATCACTTTTTCTTTTATAATTTTTTTTTAAGTATTTCTATAAAATTGTTTTCTTATAAAAGTATCTTTTCTAAAGAGATTTTTAAAATGTTTCTTTTATAAATTTTTTTGGTTAACTTTTATAGGAATATTTTTTTAAAAAAGTATCTTTTATAAAAAGATTTTATATTAAAAAGTATCTTTTATAAAAAATTTTTGAAAACAAAATATTTTATGTAAAAATGAATCTTTTATAAATTTTTTTTAAGTATCTTTTATAGAAAGATATTTTAAAAAAGTATATTTTATAAAAATATTTTATATAAAAATGTATCTTTTACAAATTTTTTTTAAGTATCTTTTATAGAAAGATTTTTTTTACAGTATCTTTTATAGAAAGATTTTTTTTAAAGTATCTTTTATAGAAAGATTTTTTTTAAGTATCTTTTATAAAAAGATTTTTTTAAGTATCTTTTATAAAAATATTTTTTTTTTAAAACGATATTTTATAAAGATTTTTTTTAATGTTTTTTTATAAAGATTTAAAAACAAAGTCTCTTATAAAAAGCCTCTTTAAGAAAACATACCTTCTTTGTCTTATTAAAAATTCTATACTCTTTTATAAAATTTGATATTTCTTATGCGAATTTTGTTTCTGTTTCGAAGCAACTGCCATTCCAATTCATTTTCAATTTTATATTAAAAACGCGCTATTGAACCGCGTGCTCAGTTTGTTAATGATTAATTTTATTTAATGATTTTATATATATTTTTTTAATGATTGTAACTCATTTCATAAATTTTTGTATCATCAGCCAATTAAATTGGTTTCTATTGTATTGTAGTTTATAATAAATATTTGTCAATTAATCACTTAAAAGACTGTCGTCATAAATTTTGTTAAAGACCTTACTATACTCGTACCACTTTTATATAAAAACAAACGTCTAGTACGTTTCATGCTATCTATCGATTACCTCCCACCACCCATTTTGAAGGGCGGTGGGAGGTATTTGTTTTAGAAGAAGTAAAAGGTGGGAGAGGGCAGGGGGAGGATTGTGGTATAATATTGTTTTTCTCTTGGTTTGGTTTTAACCATTAACTTTTGCTTCATTATAACCCATATAAAAAAATAATAAAAACTATTATAAATCTATGTGACAAAACTAATATGAATATTCGTATCGTACAAAATAAATGCTGACGATTACATTTCAAAGATACAATTATTTTCCTTTTGCAATTTATTGGCTGATGGTGGCGTTAGTGAGTCTATCAGTTAGTTAAATTTGTTTCTGTCGATTTTTGCCGCAATGATATAAATTGATATTTAAGACGATTTCACAAAAATTAAAAAAAAATTTTTGTTTGCTCATTTTAATTTGTACATAAATAAATATTCAATGAAATTCATATAAGAATAAAAAAAACGTTTATAATAAGTGTTAATTTCTTCTTGTACGCATAAACAAGAAGTAGCAGGAAAAAAACTGTTCATTTTGGCCTTAACCCATTAAGAGCCAAAGAGCACAAACATAAATATGAATGTATACTCGTATGTGTCCGTCAATATTCCTCAGAAGCCGATAATGCATAATTTTGGATTTTTCGGAGTAACATAGATTTTTGTTCAAATTATTTTAACAATGTTATGTATTTCTGAAGGATTTTCTAATTATTCGGAGTATCCTAAATTATGTATTTTGAAATTTTTGAATTCCTTAATGAAGTCTCGCATATTTTACACATTAGTAAAAATTTGAATACTTTTTCAATAATGTGTTAATTTAAAAAATTTTGGAAAGTTGTCGAACTTTTCGGAATAACCTCAATCTTTTGCCAGTTTTCGATTTTTTTTTGTAAAATTATTGGTTTCTGATAATTTGGATTAGTTTTCAACAAATTGTTAGTTTTCGGAAAATTTTCGATATTCTCGGAGTATCCGCAATTTTTTGCCAGTTTTCGATTTCCTCAGAGAAATTGCATATTGCTGGTGGCTTTAAGAGATATTTTTAAAGAATTTTCGAATACGTGATAAATTTAATATGTTCGACAAATTTTCAAAATTTTCGGAGTAAACTAAATTTTAAAGTTTGAAAGTTTTTTTCTATCTCTAGTAAAATTAAGTGGTTTTATTGCACTTTTTATGCATTTTAGAATTTTAGATTTTATCAGAGTAATGTCTTTTTTTGCGATTTTTTACTCTTTCACTGTTTTGAATGTTCGGAGATTTTTTTTAAGTAACCACAATTTTTGCTAGTCTTCGCTTTTTTCGGTAAAATCAAATGTGTCTTTTGTTACACTTTCGAATATAATAAATTAATTTCGACCATGTGGCTTATGACCTTGGTTGTGCAAGGGTTAAGCGGGGCGGTTACATTCTATTTTCCGAACATGATTTATATTGCATGAAAATGTATAAACATCTAATTTAATGCTTTTAATATTCAATACAATTAGCAAGAAACATTTTCTGGATCGTATTTGCTATTTACGCAAATAAATTTCTTTTCCAACAATTATTTCTTGAAACTTATCGAGAGACAGAATTTCGAAAATTATTTATATTTAGTATGAACTGAAGATGGGCACCGAGGACGTGATTAGCGTGAATCATGGGTAATTACGCATAGTCATGATTCTTTTTTTTTGTTTCAATCACGTGAGCGTGCATGAACGTGAGTACTACGAAACTTAGCGAATTGAGTTTGCGTGCATAAGTAGATTTTTAATGTGATAGTTTCGTTATTTTTTTGCTTCATTGTAATTTTTTTCATATAATTTTTAATTTATTTTTTTAATTATTTTATATTTTTTCGTATTTCTTAAACGTGATTTTTCGTGATGGCGACTAACTTTTCTTTCACTCACGTGAGCGTGCGTGAACGCGAGCCAGAAGTATAAGGTCATACTTGAGCGTGCATGAGTAAAATTTGTTTATCGCTTGCGTGCATGAGTGTGAGTGGAATCTCACGATTCCATCTCCAGTATGAACATAATTTTTGCAACCATTTTTAAATTCAACAAAATCTTGTGTTATACTTGACTACATTTCGCTATTTCCAGAATACCTTCTAAAAGTGCGTCAGTCATATGGATTTTTACTTTATCATGTGAACATTTTGCAGACGTCCTGAACTCATTTTCAAACCTGTGATGCCTTTCTAATGTTAATTTATCGTGTGCACAATAAATCTGAAACTTCACTATTTAATCTGGCACAGATGTTTAATACATTTTGGTTGTTGCCTGGTTTTTTGTTTTCCTTTTATTTTCAAGTGTTTGTTTGAAATCTCTGCTAATTTAATTATTAGCGAACTTGACTCAATTTTTTATTTATTAAAATAATTTTTTTCTAAATGAATTGATCTTTTATCATGGTTGAATATTTTGTTTTGTTTGGCATGACATGTCAGTAATGCGAGTGTAATCAATACGATGTTCCATTTTATAACAAGGTCTTTTCTTCTTTCAATAGAAACAAACAAAATACAAAAATTTTAAACAATCAAATGCAGAAAATTCAACAACATCAAACAATTCCTAACTCCCTCACCGCCCTCTTCATCCACTTCCAATGTATTAAATACAACTAAATTAATTTATTTAACCTTTAAAATTGAAAAAGTACAACAACAAAAAAATAAATAAATAAATAACAATGACTAATAAAATTAAAAACATAAAGGTTTTTTTTCGATCAAACAAAAATATGCATTTTTGGATTTTTATGTTCAAAACAATTTTGAAAACGTTAACAAAGAGTCATTTTATTGTAGAAAACAATGTTTGGCTAAAAGGCCAACAGAAGCTATTTTTTCTTTAACAATTAAAATAAATAATAATAATGAAAATTTTTCTTTAAATATAATTAAGGTTACATCTTTTGGTAAATATATATTTTTATATAAATTTCTACGGTTACCTACTCCGGACAAGTTTAAACATTTTTTGGGCGAACAATGAAACCCAATAAAGGGTAATTTTTTCAGTGCAGAATGTTTAAGTAGGGACAAAATTGGGGTTACTTTTCCTGGAGACTTGCATGCCCTTCGGCTTTAGAAATGGGTTTCGTTGATTTTAAGTAGAGATGGGAACGTGATTGACTTTTCACTCACGCTCACAATAAATACATTTTACTCATCTACGATCTTATATTTTTAGCTCATGTTCATGCACGCCCACGTGAGTGAAAAAAAAAGTTAGTCACAATCACCAAAAAGAAACAAATAACTATTCACGATCACGCGTGATCACCCATGATTCACACTAATCACGTGAACAGTGCGGTGCGTATCTCCAGTTTTACCCTAAAAATTTCTCATTTACAATAAAGATACATAATAATTTATGAGCATAGTGAATGAAGACTCTAGTGGCTAAAACTCTGCATTGTCTTAAAACCCATAGAATTAAAAAAAAGTTTTTAGGTAAATTATTTATTTCTTTTTAATAAACAATAGAAAACAAAAATGAACTGCACAAAAACAAACTCTTGATATAAAATAATGTTTTTAGCCCTGGCCCAAGCAATAAGTCAAGTGTAAATTACTTGGTTATTGTGCTTTTTGTTTTTTTTTTTTTGTTTTTTGTCCAAATGTAAAGCTCATCATGGTTTTTGTGTTACTTCTTCTTTTGTTTTAAATGACTCCACATTAAGTTTGTTTTTTCGGTTTTATTTTGTATAATCAACTGTGTAGAAACACCATCCAAACTAATAAAAACAGAAAAAATGTATAAAAAATTATTAACTCTGTCATTGTCACCGAAAAAATGTTTTATGTAGTACATTTGAAAACAATGATGACATGCCTGCCAACAAATGGCGGATGACTCCATTGAAATCCCTTGTTGTATATTTTTGTTTGCCTAACTCGTGGGTGATTTAGGAAAAGCCTTAACCGACCATGTTATCCAAGCATGACGTCCACCTTGTTGATTAGTTAATTCTTTTTTTTTTCAATTATTTCTTAGTGTTTTTTTTATTAATAAAATAACTAAATAATGTTAATTAAAGTACGTATAGTACATGCTTAAAGATAGCGGCATATGTGGAAAATATTTGATAAAATTAGCGCAACCACTACGATTTCTGTGAAACTTTTATGCATCATACGAGTACATGGCAGATTTATGATAGAGAAAAAAATATATAAAAATAAACCTAAATGAACAAAGCGAAAAAGAAGGGAAAGGGATAATAAAACAGCACAAGTTGATCTCTGCTTTTCGTTCAAAGTATGTTTAAACCAGTAAATCTATAAATCAGTTAAATGCGCTTAAGCTACCACCACAGAACAAATATGATTTCGACAACTGTGAGCTTAATCGTGAGAAAAATTTTAATGCAAATCTTGGCGTACACAGCTTCTGCCTAAAATAACATTCAAAAATAAATGATTTTTTCACCGCATGAAGATGATGAAACCTACAATAACTGCCTGCTTTTATAAAATGTGACTGAGAATTTATATTGAAAACAAAAACAATTTTTTGTATTTTATTGTTGTTTTCAATATTAATTCTCACTCACGATTTCGTTTTCATTTTATAAAAACAGGCAGTTAGTCTTAAAGGATTTATTTAAAACAGTTCAAAATGGCATTCCCGTCAAATAATTATTATATTGATGACAACTTGTCATTACATACTAAGATTGGTGATTGCATTGATGACATTAGACACCAATATTATGATAACTGTGATGGGGTACAAAAACGAAGACACTAAAATAGCAGCAGAGTTGTGAAGATGACTTTCCCATCGATGATATTGCTTTGATGACATTTTGTCATTAAAGTGACTCCGAATCGTCATTCCATTGATGACACAATTGACATCATTGCAATTGCTGGCATGATGATTTCTGAATATTGACGTCGCAGTGATAGAAAGTGTCATGGTGTTACAACCGAAGCCACTTGTCCCGCTAATGATGTCTAATTATATCAGCGTTATGATGTAATTATGCAAGAAGACCGACAGATGTAAAGATTGACATCGAAGTGATAAAAAGTGTGATTGCTTCAAAAACGAAGACACTCAGATAACAGCGGGGTTGTGAAGACGATTTTCTTATCAATGCCATTGCTTTGATGACATTTTGTCATTAAAATGATTTCGAATCGTCATATAGAGAGAGATATTGAAGTGTCATTCCATCGATGACACAATTGTCACCATTGCAATTGATGACAAGATGATTTCTGATGTAAAGATTAACATCGCAGTGATAGAATTTGTCATGGTGTCGAAACCGAAGGCACTTGCCCCGCTAATGATGTCTAATTACATCAGCGTTATGAATGTTTTTCTATGAGTGTAGCTGATATAGTTCCTTCTGACTAATTTTTGAATTTCATTACAATTCCGCAAATTAGATTTCAAAATCTCGTTTCTATATTTGGGCTTTAATATTGTTGTCATGTATTTAGGAATAGTTTTTTTTACTAAAACCTGAAGTTCATTAACTTGGTCATGTTTTGGTGTTGCTGTTGTTGTTGTTGTTCATTGTTGTTGTTATTTGATTCATGCAATATTTGCGAAATGATCTCATTTTCATTTTCGCCAGGTCATTTAACTGATTTATGTGTTTGTTGTTGATTCATTTATTTATTTATTTACTTTTATTGATTTTTTTATATCTTTTGCTTTAAAACTACTACTAAAACTAAAACTTTAAAACTGTTTTATAGCAGAAAAATGTGAAGAAAACAAAACTAATTTCAAATCAAAACCTTATTTAAAATTTAATACTATTTCAACATTTCTGCTGCTCACGTTTTTTTTTTTCTTATTTTTTTACCTAAAGCCCACATTTAATAAAAATTATGGCAAAGTAAAGCTTTTTTGAACACATAAAAAACAAAAAAAGTATCAATTGCTTACTATTGCTGATGTCTATTGTTTTTATTTTTTATGTTTCACAGTTGGAGTCTTTAGGAAAATAATAATAAATACACAACTTCTAAACTAAACTGCTGGAAATAAACTTCTTAATATAAAATATTAATTTTAAAATGAAAACTTTTTTTGTTTGCAACTAAATAAATTCCTGTCTAATTTTCATAATTTGAGCATTTTTTCTAAATCCGTTTATTATTTTCAGCTGTTTAGTTTTTGCCAACGTGCTTGGTTTATTTAATAATATGGTATAATTGTTTTAATAATTATTGTCTAAAAACTTATTTGTATTTTTTCGCTAAAGAAAAAACAAATAAATAAATAAATTTATAACCGCTTGAAAGTTGTATTTTAATTCAAGGTTTACCACTAGACTCATATACTGGCGGGTTTTTTTTCAACAAATCGCTCAAAAACTCGACAATGAGTGTCCGGTTAACAAAAAAAGCAATAAAAAAAAGCAACAGATTTAAAATAAATAAATTTATGTGATGTTTTTTTGTTTGGTTTTAATTCAAGAGAGTTTTAAAAATGTTGAGAAAAACACAACTCAAGTATGCATGAATCATCGATGAATAATGAAAAATCGCACGCCAATAAATGTTTGCAAATTCGATTAAAAAATTTTGTTATTAAATTTGTAATCCTTGAGAGATCAACAATAAGAAACAGTTTGTAATTTTCGAACCAAAATTTTTAAAGCTCAGGGAAATTTGGCAACAGCAAAATTATTTCCTTAGTGGCCTTAACAAGTTCTAACTGTTGAGAAGAATCAATTCACTTTGTAATGACCTCGTAAATGTAGTAACAATAACAAGTTCGCTGTTTTCAGTTGGACACCCTACTATCAGCATTCAATCACAAATATAATGTTTTTATGTTTCAAAACGCTTAAATTCTTGTGGAGTATAAAACTATCAGCTGAATTGTAATTTTAAAATTTTTTGGATAAAATTTACCCGGCTGAATAGCAATTGCTGAAGTTTCTCATACTAATTAGGTATGCAGCATAAAATATTTTCTTGGACGAGTAATATAAAAAAAAACCCTAAAAATTGTCTAGGTTTAGAAAAAAATATGTTTAGTAGTTTTTGATTTTTCCAGCTGAATAGAAAAATGACCGTGCTGAATAGCGAAATATTAGCTGAATCATATACATATACTTTTTTACCTTTTTTTTGAAAGAACAAACACAAACTGCGAAACCTTTTTGGCTTGTCTGCAGAAACACCCATGGTCTAGGCAGGAATCGAACCTGCGACCCCCAGTTTACAATATTCACTTAGCTGAATAACAAAATACATTGGCTGAATTAAGATTGTTTAGTTGTTTATAATGAATAAGCGCCATAAAATATTTGATTGCGCTAGAAAAATCTAAGCCAAAAAAATTTCTAGTTTTATAACAAAATGTGTTTTTTCAGGTGAATAGAAAAATTTACCGTGTGTTAAGGTTGAGAAGAAACCATGTAAAATTATAAACTTATTTTTAAATATCAATATACCTTTCTAATTTCAATATATGTATTTGTGTTTGTTATAAGTCCGCCAATTCAATAAGTATTTCTATTTGTAAATTTAAAACAATGAAAAAGCAGGTGTCAGCTCATTGATATTAAAACGCTAATAAATAACAAAGTTAACCCCAGAATGTTTAAGTGTCAATTTAAACAAAAATGGAAACACTTTAAAAGTCTTAAAATCATAAAGAACATAAAAGTAATTTTCAATGATCATTAACAAAAATAAAAAAAAAAAAATTCTAAAACTCAACAAGAAACGACCAGCAAGTGGGCAGTTTCCAAGATCAATTTGACAGCCACTGGTTGTAGTTTGTAGTTTGACTGTTCCAAATCAAAACACCCACTGCAGTTTTAAGCAATACAGTGTGTACAATTTTGCTTTATTAAAAGCGGATTATAAAAAAAGTTAAAGGGCTTCCTTATAAATACAGTCAAAGCTCTACTAACGTACAGCCCCGATAGAATTCCACAATTGCATGCTTTTGTGTTTATTTGTAGAAACAACGTCGCCATAGACAATACCATTACGATATTTGGTGTCCGCATACGGAAGCTTTCGCTGTGGTGGAATTATTTCAATATGAAGAAGAGAATTCAAATTAATTAAAATATTTTTTTTTTTGTTTTTAGAGATTTTTATTAGATTATAAATTTGCTTAGTGAATAACTTTTTGTTGTTACTTTTAAATAAAATTTATGATCTTGTGCAAAGTTGTTTTTTTTTTGCTGAAAACCAGTTCTCCTTTTTGTTTTGTTAATTTCTTTAAATTAAAAAAGTTAACAACAAATGGCACAAAAAAATACATAAAGAATTGTTTAAAAACAAAAAGTTATAAAAACTGCCAAAAAAACTCACAAAATGAAACCATGAAAACAAAGTTATGAATCATTTTGGCAAAAAAATATTTATACGAGTATTTTATTGTTTTATTTAATGCACGCTACGCATGGCAATATAAATGTAACTCTGTTATGTCATAGAAAATAAAAAAACGGAAATTTTTCATCGGAATTAAAATAATTAATATTTTAGCTGCCGTATTCATAAAAAAATAATTTGGGTTTGAAATGTATTTTAAAGAAAATTTGTATGAAAAATTTGTCTTAAAATACATTTCAAATACAAATTATTTTTTATAAATACGGGCCTAGATATTTAGTAAAATATTAATTGTTTTTTAAAAGCCGATTAAAATTGATTTCACTGTTGCTAATGCAGATGATCAGGGAACTTTGCCCAAATATTTTTTAGATCAACTGGAGATATTAAATTAAAACTTAATTAAAACAAAAAAGTAATAATTTTCAAACTAAATTTAACAGAGCTTTTTCCAATGGATAACCTGGAAGAAAGAGTAAAAGATGAGCATACTATTAGCAGCTTGCCATGTTCAAGAACAATTTTGGAGTGACGACTTAAGGATTTAATTTTTTTATGGTGCAAATAAAATTTGGAATTGCAAGTACGAATTAAAACCGTTCCGATCGGAATGCCTTAATGCCTTATAATTTTAATTGATGCCCAGAGGATGTATTTATATATTCTTTTTAATTTCCTGAGCCAATCATACTGGTAGACTCCCACAAATCCAAACAGGTACATCAGTGGCGCGACCTTGAGACAAAGATCCGCTCCTGAAGAAAACAATTGCTTAGATATCTAAGGCTGTGCTCTAGCACAACCGGACAGTCTTCGAGCAAGTGTTGAATTGCCCGTAAAATGTAATAAGTCGATTCAGAAAATTCTATATTTTATTAAATTAAATTTATTATTCGAAATATGCCTCGATATCTTATACAGTTTTGTTTATTGGGGGCTCAGCTGGTCTTTGGCGTTTATGCTAAAAGGATCAGTACGCGTTAAAACATATTCTTGAAAAGTTAAGAATTAAGAGGATTAAAGCTTTTCAAGAATGTGGTTTAAGGTCGACTGATGATGTGAGCAAAATTTTGTAATAGGACACTTTTAAAGTTGTTATTGTCTACACCGAAATTTTATATACTCATTAACATTTTCGCATACTCCCAATGATGGCGTTAATGCCTCAACAATTTGCGGACTATAAAATAGCAACAATTGTTATAATAACGAAAAAAGTGTTGCCTCAAATTATAAGTATGTATGAGCAATTTATTTAGGTTTCCCTACCAGCAGTAAGTACATCTAACCAAATACACATGCATACATACACACACGCACATAATTTCGTTTATGTGTGTGTGAATTTCTAATGCGGTACTATTATTTTCTAGGCAATGTGTGTACGTACGAGTGTGTCTCTAAATTCAACCATAACTATTTAGTTTATTAATAGAAGCTACAAATACGATTGCTTGCTGGCATATCTTGTGTATATTTAATTTGATTTTATGCAAATTATAAATTATTTGCCATACAGGCAGACCGACCACCACCATTCGATTCGTTCCGTCATTCAGCCAAACAATTATTTCGTATTTCTTTTATAATCAATATTTTTATAGATTTTTTTTTCGCTGCGTTTATATACATACATACATACATATATAGTGTCACATTAGATTAAAAAAGTATATCTATGTATTTATACTTAGCTCTAATAAAATGAAAGTTATTTATTAACTAAGACCGCTTTTCCACACTCAAAGTTTACATTGACAAAGTCTTTTCAATTTTCTCTTAAGCATTGTTTCACTTCTCCTCCACCCGCCAAGTTTACTTTGACAAATTTTGTGTCCTTTTTTTTGATTAACATGCAAACCAAACACACACACTTGTAATCAAATTTCAAGTATGTGTAAACGACGAACGAAGAAGAAAGCAATTTTGCAAGTACATCAAAGTCTGCAGTCAACCCCATTTTGCTTTCCTTTTCCATCATCCAACTCAAGTTTTTGTTTTTTTTAACTTGGACCAACACTCAGGGTATGACCCCTACATATGCAATGCATTGTGCCGGAACTACGAAAATTGGTTATGGGAAGGAGGATAAAGGGAGAGTAGTTTTTGTGGACGTTCGATTTGAACTTTCCCACACTGAAAGTAACAGGAAACACCTCTGCAGGAAGTTTATTCCACATGCCAACTCTTCGGCTAAAGAACGAATTTTCTCTGTAATGCGTAGTGCGATCCACTGGCATATCAACCACAAATGGATGCGCTCTTAACGAAGAGCGAGTTTCGGGAACGAGTTCCCTGATTTCATTAGAGCACATTCCATTGTAAAACTTTGTGTGGGGACAAGGGTTATAAATATAAAGGAAAATAACAGATGCATAGGGATTCCTAAGAAAAGTGAAAGGATATTTACTTAAATTCTTAGAAAAGGAAAGTTAACTTAAAACAAAATAAACAAAAAAGCGACAATAAGAAATATCTGACGAAAATTGGGACAAAGGGGACAAAGCATTAATGGCTAACATACTTTTCAATGCGCACTAGATACCTCCAGCATGACATGGAAGTACTTATAAAACTGCATACTTAGTAGTAAATAGATTTTAATAAATAAATATGAAATAATTACCAAAAACTTTTACATCTTTCTTAATACATTCTTTCTTCATAAAAAACAGTTGATTTCCTAAAAAAAATTATATCAATGGACTTGATCCTAGATACCTCCAGCATGGCATGGAAGTACTTATATAACTACATATGTATATGTTTCTTAATAAACTCTTTCTTCTTATTTAATTTCCTAAACAAAAATTATATTAATACACTTGATCCTAAGTGCAGAATCCTTGAGCTGAACCTCTAGACATTTTTTCGTTCAAAAATATAAATTCTCTGGTTGTAATTCAAGTGATTATTATTAGGCTAAAGTTCGTAACGTGTTTTTTTAGTCAGAAAGAATTTTGGACATGGGACAATATTCCAAAGGAACAAGGGAAAAATTAACATCAATTAATTTAAACTTATACGACCGTAAAGAAACAACGTTGTTTGTCGGGAGCTATTTCATGGAAACATTTCTTTAGAATGTACTTTGTTTTTGTATTTTATCGTATGTATTTATGTACATGTTTAATATTAATTTCTAGAATGCGCCCGATAGAGTCGGACGCTCAATACAATAGTATTATCTTTAAAGTGTGATTATATTGAAAACTTTAAATTCATTCTTTATTAAATCTATTCTTATCATCATATAATTTACAAAACGTTGAAGAAAAATGGGGCAGAAAAAACGCGTAACAATCAAAAACGAACAATTTTACGATTGGAGAAAGTAGTAATTTTATTAATTTAATTTTATTTATTTAAATTGTTTTTGGAAAAATTTCAAAAATTTCTAATTATTATTTGTTCACTATCAGTGTGGCCGGAAAATGAAACTGGTATAATTGGAATGTCAAGTAGTCAAAATTGAATTATTCCATATCGTTCTACGGGTGAGAAGCTAAATGACAATTTGAATTTCATTGTTATTTAATGCATGAAACATGTACGTATGTATGTATGTTTGTATGCATATATCTAAGGAGCATAATTCTAGCCGGGAATCCCCAAGACTCCTTTCGTTCTCGTTCTTTTTTTTTTGAGTCATGCTGGGCTTGTGTTAAATGAGTGAAATATGTGTGTATTTTTTTACATCATTATTGTTAATAATTAAGATAATTAAGACTGAAGGATTGTATAAAAATATGTCTTGGGGGGATTAATACCCATACAAAGCCAATTTTTGCACGATTTTGTATTTTTTATTACTTTAACATTTTTATTTTCTTTTTTAGAAAAAACATTAATTTAGGTCATAATTAAGCACTTGCAGGCCTTCAGTTTAGTAATTTCCTTTTATTTATTATTATTGCCATCAAAATAAACGAAGTTTGTGCGTTTTTTTTTGCAAAAAGAAATATTTTGGTATTTCGTTTTGGGGTTGTGAAAATAATTAAGTGCTGAAATTTTTCACCTTGGTTTGTTACATATTTTTTTATATTTTGTCTTACATTTTATTTGGGTGTTTAAGTTTTTTTTTATTTTTTTAAGTAAAAGCTCAATCGAACTTTTTCTGTTAGTTACTTTTAGTTATGAAATTTATATTAATCGAGATTGCCTCGATATCTTTTTTCAAAGATTTAAAAAACTTTTGTTTGTTGAGGTTGTAAAAATGGTTGTAAAGAAAATAAAATAGATTCATATCGAATATAATAATTTGTTTGTTGGGATTTTTGAATAAGTTTCAAAGCATACTATGCTTATACTATTGTAATTTTTATAACTCTCATTGAGTTTTTAAAGGTTTTTGTATAAGTAAAGAGGTTTGAAACATTTAAAAATTAGGTTTAAGGTCTACTGATGATTTGGCTTAAGCACCAATGAAATGCATGTATATAGACTAGCTAAAAACCCTCAACAAACAAAAGTTTTTTAGTTACTTTTAGGTTTAAATTATGTTTTTTTGTGTTCTCCGACAAAAATATAAATAAATAAATAAATCACGCTTATAATAAGGGTATTCACTTATTAAGGAAATAGGTTAGGAAGGATGAGGCTAGCGGCAATTCCTCTCGGAGACCTGTAGAGGTCCATTGTGAAACCCTTCAAAAAGAAGATGATCACAGAGAGAAAAAGGTAAGATATATAGAGAAGAGAAGCGTGAGAAAGTCTCTTAGTCTTTAGGAAGAGAAAACTACTCATACTATAAAGAAGAGACACCCCAATAATCTACCTGCCATTTAGTCAAAAATTTCTATAGGAAAATGTTAAATTTCACCATTTTTCAAAACGGAATTTCTCAAAAGCTATAATGATTCTGAAAAAAATCTCTTTAGTTCTGAATCTTGTGATGCCTTGTGATGCCTTGTGCTTTCACCCTATTATCCGCTTTAAGACAGGGCTGTTAAAAACGAAGCTAACTGCCGGAGCTTTCTTCACCCACTTTGATTACTTTGGATATTATTTTTTTATTTTTGCTGGGAAACTACATTTTTGCAATGAATTTGTTGGCGCGAACGCGAATATCCCTGCTTTTTTAAGTTTTAACTGAAATAATATGCCAGATTTGTAAACGATTAAAACAAAATGGGGTCAGTTCTGTTGATTTTTCCATGATGATGAGTGTTTGTTTATTTTTGCTTTTCTCTTTTTTAGAGCTATTTTTTTGTTGTTGCCGAAATACCAAAACTTTAAAGGATTCGTTCGTTATGTTTCACAAAAAAAAAATCAAACAAATTAAGTTGTTTAGTTAAAGAAGTTAGAAATAAAATACATAAAACCCTCGATTTGCACGTGTAAATCGAAATGTTAATTTTTTTCAATAACAACAATAATGCATCATTACAGGCATTGCTCTAACAGTAGAAGTGTCGGTTCTATTTACTGTTACGCGTTTCTGTTTGGCATACCTTCATTCACAACGTGCCATAAAGAACAAAGGCTCCAAATATACAGAGGTGACCGAAAGGGAGGACTATACGTATTTGATTTATCTGTGACTCTCTCCGTATGCAAAAGCAACAACGAGAAATAAAAAAATATTTGCACACTTTGTGATTTTATTTTTCGCGTACGTTTGAGAAGTATGTATTAATATTTTGTGTTAAATGAAAGAAAAGCCCAACCCATAACCGCACTATAAATTTAACCATGACTTCTTGGTTCAGTACAAGTAAAAATCTCAACTTTCTTTAATGTAAAAGCGTTTTTCGTATAATTTTTTTTAATTTTTCCTTTTGTTCGTGTCATTATGTATATTATAATTGTCTCTTTCCACGCTGACCGTCGACACAACTGATTCGAAACATTTTTAAGTGTAAAATTCTTCATGTCCGTTACTAGTTTTTAACTTATTTTTATTGAACACTTGAATACTGACGAGGGGATGCTGCGACCTCCCAAAAAAATTAATCCATTTTATGACACATTTGTATCCTAGTATACAGCGCAATCCACAATCCGCGTCGAATGATCGTAATTAGGTACACAATCACAACCAAGGTAACTTCAGTGGGCCTGAAGCAAACAACCAGCAGGTTGCAACGAATTTTTTGTGCCGCTAAATTCATCTTCAGTATTATATACGTCATCTTTTGTGGAACACAATTTAAAACAAACAAAAAATCTCGTAAAATCATGTAATTTACAAAAGCCTCAAATAAAAATCCTGTAAGATTTAAATGTTAAGAAAAAGTATGTACAGTCTAAATCGAGGACTCGGTGTACTAAATATTATAAGTTTTTATTTATTTATTTATTTATTTTTTTTTTTTCATTAATGTTAATATGTTTGTTGTTTTGGCTGTAGTAAATAGTAAATATGGATGGTCAACACGACATTAAAAAAAAACAAACAACTGACGTAAGACAGCTTAATTTGAAACAGTTACGAAAAGTCGCTCTTCTCACTCTCTCTCTCTCTCTCTCACTCACACACTCTTTATTTAGCCCTTCCTTCATTTTGTTATAATTTATTTTAAATGAAAGGTGGGTGGTGGGTGTTTTTATTTTAATTTGAGTTATTTACATTTTAATGCCTGCAATTTAATTAGTTTATGAGCGAGCAATATTTTATCTTTTAAATTCTTTAATCAATAAAAGAAAAAAAGTGAAAATCAATTTATATTAATGAAATTGAAAGAAAAAACGCATGATAGTAATTTTTATAAAAGGCCAGTAAAAGTGTTGAAATCAGAAAAAAAGAAAGAATTTCAAAAGAAAGAAAACATGTAAATTAGAAAATAAAAATACAACTTTCCTTAGAGGAGACTACAATACGAGTAGCTACACCATTTCCCAAGAGACTGATAGAAGCTACTTTGATTGTATTTATGAAATATAATTCTTGTAAAAAAAAACAGAGAGACGGTGGCGCACAAAAAGAAGGACATCAAATCTAAAACAAGCAAATCATCTCTTTTTTTAAGCCACATAAAAATATAAAATATTTATTAAAAATATTCACCCTGATGTGTGCACAATTTCTTGCATTTCGGGACAAATTGTGGCAGTCGAAAAAGCAGCAGGGTGATAAAATTTGAGTAAAAAATAATTTAGAGAAAATATATTTACATGTAAATTTAAAAATTTATAAATTCAAAATTATATACGAAAAAATTATTTTCGAAATTAGTCGTTCGACATAAATATGCAATTCGAATCTTCTGAATAATTATTTGTAATCAACACACATCTTTGAATTGCTTCTGGAAACGGTGTGGCACGCTTACTCTAGTTAAACCAATTATATTATTAGTTATAAGCTTAAGTTATTTCATATTGCTGTTGTAAAACTATAAGGCTATTTTGTTTTAATGATTCTTTCATTTTCTATATCAATTTATTCATGATACATATTTCTTTTGACGTCTGTTTTACTGCGTAGATTTCTTTAATTGAATAATTTCTCAATTTAATTTTAGTTTCTTTTTTCTTTATACATGTATAAATTTCTACTTTCTGTTTTTCGTTCAGCAAATATTAATAATAAAACCGTTAAAACCGTTGAAAACCCTTTTTAAATTTAAATATTAAATAAAATTCAATTTAAATATTGGAAAAATATTAAATATCATGTTTGATGTAATTACGTAGACGTTTCCGTTTGCTGCAATAAATTCAAAATAATTCCGCTCAGAGGCGGAGTTTTTTATTTGTGATTAGGAGGGACGTGCTACGATTTTTTTTCCTCCATCTAAATCGGAGCCTGCTACGGCTTCAGAAGAAAGAACTTTAAGTCTCATTATGAAAGGTAGAATGCTCTGTGATCCATAAGAGCTCTTATGTGAACTCAGTGCCCACTGAAACAGTTTAATAAAAAATCCATTTTCCCCATTCAAAGAGAAAAAACGATCATACAATTCCTTCGGATTCATGAAAACCCCCTTCTGAAATACTTTACTACACATTAGAGCGTGTTAGTTGCAGGTTTAAGCGTTTAAACAAGTATGAGCAAATAAATTATTTTTTTCAAAGAATGTACATTTGAATTTTTTTTTTAGTTTGCTAATGTACATAAAAACAAAATAAATGTTAGGGAAGGTAAGTGAAAAAAAATAACAGGTGTAACAAATGCATAGAAAAATAATAGTCACTTCAATTAAAACTACAAAACAACAAAAAATACGACAAAGTTATTTTATAATGACACGTTTCATATGAAATTTCATTGATTTTTTTCACTTACACGCACGCTCTCCCACGAGCCGAAAAAGTGTAGTTTTCAAAGTAAAAAGCTATATATTTTATATACGAGGGTTGGCCTTTAACTAAGAAACTTTTGAAAAACGACGACTATAAGATGATTATAGTCGTTGAAACAGAGATCTATAAGTATGAGACCGGAACTATAGAGGCTAAAAATTTTTCGATTACTTTCGGTCAAAAATTTAACGATATTTTTAGGTCCAAAATAACAATTAAATGTGACCGATATTTTTTAGTAAAAAACAACAGTTGAAATTTTTTCAGTCAAAAATATCAGTTAAAATTTTATCGATATTTTGAGTCAAAAATAACAGTTAAAATTTTAAGTGATTTTTTCAGTAAAAAATATCAGTTAAAATTTTCTCAAATTTTTTTAATCAAAAAAAGCATAATTCCCTTAAATAATTAATATTCCCAGCAACTGAAGAAGGCCGTTTAAAAAAAGTTAAAAAGGGGTTGTTGTGTCCTCCGCAAACAGCATGATATTTTCGTTATGCTCTAGTGCTGTCAGAAGCTAAATAGCTTTTCCTGTATAATGATTATTAATGTTAAAAATTGCTTTTTAAGTTGGACTCCAAAAACGATGAATTTAGTTGAAAAACGCGGAAATGTGGGTTTTTAAAACGCTCGTGTGGCACCGACCTTAAAGTTAAGTTAAAGGTTTCAAATGCATATTTATTTTCCATGCCTGTTTTATATTGAATTTGTTTTGTTATTTATTTGTGTGGCATGATATTTACACATGTAAAAAGATCTTTCCATTTCCGGTTTGTAGCAAAAATATTTATAAAGTGCTAAATTTCTGCATTAAGAATTCGAATGTGTATTATATTTTCTATTTGTGTTTTTTTACTAAATCTTGAGTTTTAATGAAATGTTAATATTTTTTAGGACATGCAAATAGGTTCTCTCTCTTTTATAACGTGTTCAAAATGTAATAGAAAAAGAAAACAAATTCTTATCTAACATAATTAAGTAGTGTGAATGAACCACGAATAATTAGTTTTTAGTTTAACAAAACAATTAAGTTTGATAAAAAAAATTAAAAAAATAAAAAACAACTTCAACCTTCAATTCAATTCTTTGGTCATTTACCCAGAGAGTGTGTCAAAATAAAGTTCAACAAAACTTTTGAAAGAAACTCCACAATTCGTGTTTTAAGCGAGGTGAGATTTCCCTTTCTGTTATTGTTTACTGGTTTATAAATATTAATTAGTTAGAATATTTAAACACAGATATCAATATTAAATGTCAATGAATTTCCTTAAGGCTTTCAATGACTTTTCATATACACATAAAAAAAATTATCCTTATTGCAGGTTGCTTGGAGCCTAACAAACTTGTAATTATCTTTTAGGAAGCCAACCCAGCCATCATATTTTAGAAGGTGTCAGGTAGAACATTTTGATAATGACACTCCTTGAACCTCTTGGTAAAATAATACATGAGAACAAAAATCGATATTTCAGTTTTATAAATTAGCATGTGTGGCATTTATTTGCGTGGCTTTTATTTGAGTCGCAATTACTATTTTGTTTAAACTCTTGACTTGTTTTATTCACAAGAAAATAAAAGATTGACTAAACGCTTGAATACATAATCCCATTTAGTTGTTTTAGCTCTTAATATATTCCACAAAGAGTTTAAATGATATAAAATAACTACAAAATTTTTAAACATTTTATGTTTAAGTCACAAAAATAAACTTCAAGGCCAAAACGAATGAGAAGAGCTTGTACTCGTATTTTTGTTTGTTAACAACTTAAAGATAACAATTTTCATAAATATTTGTTTCTTATATTCGTTTTTACTAAAAATTCTTGTTTTTATTTTCCTCTCGTACGTTTTTTTTTCTTCTCCCTCAACAATTGTGAAATATTCCGAAATGTTGAAATATAATACGAATGAATAATGAAAAAGTCCATGAACGTCAATGCTTTTCTAAACTAACTAAAAGGTAAATAAATATTTCATAATTTATTTGAATGTTAAATGAAATGAAAAGTTTAAGAAATCGATAAAAAGCTTTTATTGTTAAATCGTATGGCTTTATTGCCTGTTGAAGGACCTGAAAAATTTGGAGAATCGCGCTGGATGAAGTGTAGTAAGATAAAGTAGACTGCATTGAATAAAAAGAATGGAGGTGTCACTGTTAGAACAATGTTCCTTACCTACATACATATCGCAAATGTTCAACAATAGTGTACTAACTCGAAAGTTTTACTTTTTCGCTTTTTATGAAAAATTGAGAGATAATTTTTATCTGCTATAAAAAAAATCGTATTGTTTTGTCTACATTTTGGTAGTAAAATGGAAGATTTAAAAATAATTTTTCGTATATATTCAATGGTCGCTTTCATAAGACGTAGCTGTTGAGCTCAACTGTTGTAAAACTGTTGTCAATTGTGGTCAACTGCTGAGCCCAACAGTTACGTCTTAGAAACGGCTTGATAAATAATTGGATAATGAACAGCTGATTAATGTAAACAATTGAAAAGAAATAAAAATGCTGCAAAAGAAATAATTTAAATTTGCTAAATTAATTAGTTTGGGTTATACAAAAAAGTATGGACAATACAGAATTTACAATGAAGTTTTTCTTGGCAGGAATTTTCCAATTTTAATTTAAAATCTGCACCACAAATTAAATATTCACAACATAAAAATAATCCAATAAAATTATAAACCTGCGCCGACAGTATTTATATTTCAACGCTGTTCAAAAAATCTTTAAACCTAAATTGAACTAATTATGTAATCTATATATAAATAGGCAAAGACAAATTTTTGGATCCTTTCTTGTCCTTTGTTTGCCAACCGATTTTCTTCATTCCTTTACCAAATGGTAAACAATGTTAAACTTTAGTGACCCGATTATATATTATTTAAATTGGTTCAGTATGAAATGAATGAAAGGCTCATAAAGTTGACACCACTACAGATGCTAAAAATACACAGGCACACGCATTCACTTATTTAAGTATTTGTTCAAGTAAAAACAAGCAAAGCAATAAAAGTGTTTAAGAGTAATAAGATTTTTTTATAAATGTCAGTGTTTTTATGCGAGTTTATTTTGTTTATCGTTTTTCTATGGGGAAGGGAATAAGTTATGTTTTTTTTCTTTATAAATGAAAGCAACCTTCTCTAATGCTTCCACTAAATCTTTTGTAACTCCAAAACATGCCTTAAAGCGCAGATGAAGAATTGATTGCATTGCTCTAACGGCGAAAGTGTCGGTTTTTGGATTGTTACGCGTTTTTTATTTTACTTCTAAAAATTAAATAGAAAAATGGCAAAATGTATTCGCTTCCCCTTTGCACGAGTGTGTGACAGAACTCTTTTGTATCGTTTGCTTAATTTTTCAAAACAGAATCATAAAATTCGGACATCTTTAAAAAGGAAATTATTAAAAAAAAACTCACATTTCTTTAAAATATGATATTATTTCTTGTTCCGCATCTGACGACACCTTATGGGTTTTAAAAATTGTATATTATTTTTTATTACAAACAACTACATAAAACCCGCCCAAACACTACTGAATTAATTTAGGAAAAATATAACTTTCGCAGACCCAGCTTTACACTCAGGCTCAAATAACTGCATATCATTGGCTTAAAATAGAAAAGGTGTATCTCGTTCATATTTACGAAACCAGCTTTCCTAATCTTTTCTGGCAGCACACTTCCAACTACACCAGAGAAGCATAAAATGTCATTTTCGAAAAAAAAACAAATCGAGATACACCTTTTCTATATTAAGCCAACGATATGTATTTGTATAAATTTACTTTCAAACAATTCTGAATACCAAGTAATTATTTGGCAAATATTAATCAAACATTTTAGCTGTATCATTAATAGTTGGCAAGAGGTTTTCCTAATCGCTCAAACATTAATAAACAATATTGCTTAAACCAAATTAAATAAAATCGTTTAAACAAATTTCAAAAATGTTGTTAATCAAATTTTTATCAAAATTAACAAAATGGTAAATATACAATATATGTATATAAATTTTTTTCTATTTTTTGCTAACTCACCTCTATTTTTGCTGAATAATCTTCTATTAGTTTTTCATGTTGCTTCACCAGCTCTTCATTTTTCTCCAGCAATGCTTTGCCTAATTCCGCTGCCAACAAGATGTCCGATTCTTTTTGTTGCAGCTGGGCCCAGACATCTGTTTCCGGGTGACGTTCAATAGCCGTTGTACGTGCCTCCATTGCTTCAATGTACTGCTCTAAATCAATTGAAGCAATAGATGAGTTTAATAAAGACTTGGTAGATTGTTGAGGATATTGTTGCTGGTGTTGTAGATTTTGATGCTCGTGATAGTAATGATGAAGATCATCAGTGTTATTTACAGATGATAAAGATGTTGCAGTTGCAGACAATAATGACGATGATGTTGTTGGTGATGCTGATGTATTAAAGGCGCTTGTTGTTTTATTGTTATTTATTTTGTTCAGTTTAGTTTTATGCATCATGTTTTTGTTAGTTGTTGTTTTTTTTTCAAAGAAAAGCCAAGTTTCCAGCAGAGGATAAAAGGCAGAGGGTTAGAAATATTGTAATAAGAGCGTTGTTTTTTTGTTTTTGATAATTTAAACAGTTTTTTACCAATTTAGTTACATTTATTTATTTTAAAAATTATGAAAGCAGCAGTTGATGATTATAAAATAATAGTTGTAGTTTAGACATTATTTATGATTTTTTATGCTTTTCGTTCAAAATTTATCTTATAATTTTAATTAATCTTTTTAGGTTAAACATGCTTTATTTGCTTGCAGATTGTTTTTAGTAGATTTATGTATGTAGAATGTAAGTAGTTACATTTGGAGTTAAAATTAGCAAGTGTAATGCTGTATTTTGAGATATTCAACAAACCATGTATTCATGTTTTTTTTAAGTAAGTAACGCACTATTTGCTGTTTTATTATATTTATTTATTTAGATCTGTTGAGAGAAATAAATCCAGATAAATAACACATGTACTTAGTTATGATTGCAAGATTTACAGAGTAAAAATATAAAGGAAATGAAAAAAATTTTCATGTTGCAATTTGCAATTACTTGATTTTCTTGAAAAAATATACATATAAATTTTATTCATTCTTTCTGGAAATAATTTCAATTAGGGTGAAGAAGACAACAGTTTAGAAGTGCTTGCTAGAAAAGGAAACACAGTCAAATTCCTTAAAACTCATAATGAGTTAAATCTAATTTAAAATATAAACTTTGAGAAAAATACTAAACTTCCCTAACAAAATTAATATTTCTGAATGTGTAGTGTTGTAGACCTTTTATAAATTATGAGTTAAGGAATTATTTCTTCGGCTTGAGGTCTCATAATTAATATTTCTTTATCGAGAAATTTTTGCTTTGCTTAATTCATATTATTATTTTGATTTTTTTGATTATTCTTAAAGGAATTTTTTAACAAATTTTTTGTAACAAATTTTAAGAATTTAAATTTAGGCCAAATTGTGCTTCAATAAAATCTTGAATACAAAAAATTAATTACATTAGCTGGTGTAAAGTTCCCTTATATAAAAACTATAAAATTATCTGAATACCTATTTAAACAAAATCCATTCAAGGGAAATTTTAGTTTAGAGGCGCTCTTTAAAAATTTTTCAGTCTTAGAAAAGTAGGTATGCCTATAATACAAATCCAACAACAATTAAAAAATTTCCCTAAAAGGGAAATTTTTGTTTTTAAATTTTTCATTTCAATTTATAACAAGAAGTCCATTCAAAACATTTAAGAATAATATTTCAAAATTTCCTCCTCATTTAAAAATTTCCCTTTAAAAGAAATTTTTATTTTAAACAATTTTTTTTAAATTTAGCTATTTTAACAATATAAAAATGCACGTGAAAATAGTATTATAAAAATTAATAAATTTCCTCTAAATTGTTTAAACTTTCAACTATTTCAGTAAAGAAATCAAACTCTTTAAGGAACATTTTAGTTTTAAGGAATATTTCAATTATTTCATTGATTCAGCTAAAAAAACTGTGTAAAAAAAAATCATGATGATTAAAAAAAATTCTCTCAAAAGAAATATTTTAAATTTTTGGTGCATAAGCAGTACTTCAAGAGTCACTAAAAGGAAATTACCTTTATTATTATAAAAAAACCTTCATGGGAAGTTTATATTTTAAAGCACATTTTAGAAATTTTACTAATTAAGACAAAACAATCCCAGTTCCCTTTAAGGGAAGTTTTAATTAATATTTATACGTAATTGTTGAACTGTTTAAGGTTTATTTTGAAATAGAAATTTTCGGCTTGAGTTGAAATCTGAGTTTACCCATTTCTTCTTAATTTTTAAGAAATTGTTTTTGGATAAATTCATTATTGTATTAAGAGGGTAATTTTATTTGGAACAATTTATTCATCAGACGAGCAGAACGAATCTGTACTGATTTCGAGGTCGCTACACCATCGCATCATGAATTTATCCAAAAACAATTTCTTAAAAATTAAGAAGAAATGGGAAGTTTTAATTTTCAAGCTTTTTGTTTTCAAGCGCATTTATAGACGAGTTGAATAAAACAAGTTTGGCAAATATTTAAAATTTTCTCTTTCATTTGATAATTTCCCTTTAAGATTTAAAGATTTTTTTTAAAGTGAAAGATTTTTTAAAGTGGCTAAACATTAGCCATAAAATATATTTAAATTAGCCAAAAGCAAATCATCGCTGACTTAAAGTACACTTCAACCAATAATAAAAAAATAAATAAAATTTACTTTTCCATTTTAGAGCATTTAATATTTCTTGCATACGTTTGAAAAAAAATCATTTCAGGCAATTTTACCTTATAGAAAAATTGCTTTGCAGCAAATGCGCATTATTTGGGAAAAATAACTTCATGGAAAAAATCCTTCGGAGAAATTTTGGTGGGTGGTCTAAATTTTACTTATTTCAGAATGTGAGACGCATGAAAATGCCAAAATTTTAAATAAGGTCACTTATGCAGTAAAACGAAAATTCTTCTAATTTCACTTTCATAATTTTCCAACCTTTAACGAGGACTAAATAAATGATTACGAAGAAAACTACTTAAAAAACTTTAAGTTGCAGCTACTACTGCTACACAACTCCACCTTAAATTCTCTACACTGTTCCAAAAGGTTATTTATCATACATATTTGTATGAAGATATACAAATGTGTAACACCATGACACCAAATACCTCAGCAAGAACATGAGTTTATGACAAACTGGATACATAAATAAGTACATATATGTACATATGAATGAATATATAAAATAAATAAATAAACTATGTTAATATTAGCATGACATGCAAAAGTTAATACAACAAGGTACGAGTATGTACAATATGAGAATCGTCAAACAAAAATAATGTACTCTACTCTGTGTGTAATATGATGCGTTTTTCGGTGAAATAAAGAATAAAAACCAAATAAAAATATGTTTTACAATTCTAAATGAACTAAATAACGTTACATTAACTTGGCAAGAGGTGAAGTGAAATGTATATTTTAAACAGAAAAATGAAATACTATTTAGAGGGTCATGCATTTGTGGTTCTATGTGTGGTACGAGTACATCATACTGGTATTAAGTTTTTTTTATTATTTTTACGAGCGAGTATCATTGTAATGCGTTCAAAGTTTTAGGCATGATTAGTTTTCAAAGAGGATTTTTTATGAGGGGTTGTTTTAGATATTTAAAAAAATTACACAGGCTTGACCAAAATTTATATTTGTTAGCTTGTTTAGAAGTTAGGTTGATCGATTATTCAATGTTTTACGGAAACCGGTTTGGAATATATGTATAGTGTGAATAATTGAAATTTTCCCAAAACCGATTCGGTTTTTCAAAATTAAAATTATTCTAACAATTTTTAAAGGCAAATGCCTGAACTTCTGTGTTTTTATACGTTAAATATTTACATTTTTTCTTATTTTTCATATAAACTACACTTTGAGTCGTGTTTTTGAAATATAAGCTTGTCTTTCCATTATTTAAAAAAAAGTCTTCACTTTCAAAGAAAAAATCTGTAAATCATATTTTTGCTAATTGTGAGCAGTGCTGCCACATTTTTTTAATCTTTTAATTTGCGAAAAAAAAACCTTTTTCGACACACAAAAGTTTTTTTTCACAAATCAAACAGTACAAAATTCGAAAAGAAATAATTCTGCATCTCGAAAAAGTTGCAAAAGAAATTGATTATGAAAATTCTTTTAGTCCATCGTATGTACCTCTGTACATAAATTTTTCAAAAAGTGCTTGTTAACCCAAAAAAAATATGGAAGAGAGAATGCCGAAAAATGTTTGCATAACTTTTTTTCAGCATCAGCGATGATAGCAACAATCAGCAAGGATGCTATCTACCTGGAAGCTTATGGCTCCTTATGGCGTATGGCTCCTACGACTTCTTGAAATTGCGCCAGAGTATTGTGGGCCGTGGGGATTCCCAAAGGTTTCTAGTCCTCTTAACTTTACTTGTTTTACAAAAATAGGTATGCAGTTTCGTTTTAAAAATGTTTTTTTTTATTATTCTTTAAAAGAAGATTTTTAAATAGGAAAAATTGAATTAGTATTAAAACTATTTAAAGAATTTGATAATTTTAAAATACTCAATCAAGACATTTATTCTGCAAGCTTAAACGTCCACCAGCCTGCCTGTTACAAAATCTAACAAATAAAGATGACAAGCTTGTTTAGTTGTTGTATTGTTCTTTTGGCTTATTAAGGAGCGACCTGGTCATTTAAGGAGTAACAAACAAACCACCGCCATTATTCATAATAAATTGAAACAATAATTTATTAAATGAGAGAAATGTCAATTTAGTCACCTTTTTAAAATAAATCTATAAAAACGAAACGTAAAAACTAAAATAAAACTTTCCAACACCCGTGTTGCAAAACACCAACAAAACCACGATATGAATGGACATGAAATGAGAAAATGTGACGACAGTGACCGAATGAGGGGGAGTGGGAGAGAGTCAACAACATCAAGATGCAAATAGACACACAAACACATGCATACATACGCTCTTGGGCCAGTTAAATTATTTAAGTTCTTCAAAAAAGGTACATAAATACAAACATACATATGTATATATTTTTGCTAAATTATGTTAAATTTCTTAGTGAAAATAACTAAAAGTTTATTTTTTAAAACTGACTTCATACACACACACACATACATTTTTCCTTCACACAAGCCACTATTTATTTTTTAGAGATTAGTGTTTTTAAATTTCATATAAAATTTCCTTTTTTTGTTGGTTTTATCATTATTTATGTAGTAATACGTATGTTTTATTATTAATAAATAGAAAAAATTAACATTTTTGCTCACTTCACGCTTTGTGGACTCAAGTGTAACGCCAAAAAAAATAAACTTTTTTGTCTTTATTAATATTTAATATAATAAATATAAAATGTAGCTGATTGGTACCTTTAACTATTTAGTTTGTTTTTCTCTAACAATTTTTATATATTTATTAATACATGTTTCTTGATTAATTTTTGTTTTATATTTTTTCTCTCCGCAATTTATTTTGATAATTCGCCGTTATTTCTTTGTCACTTTTTTTTATTTTGAAAATATTGATAAAACAATTTTTTTCTTTAGTGATTTTGTTATATTTTTCACAATTCTTATTGCTTTAATTTGCTAAACATTAAATATAACACATACACATTAACAAAAAAAAATAGAATTTATTTCAGTTTTGCACACTATTTATTCCTCAACAAAAAACCTTCAATCATTCATTGTAGTTATTTTTTTATAATGCTTTTGCACAGATACATAAGTACATATAGGTATGTACATATATACATTTATTGTTAAGTTTTTTTAAAGTTATTCTTTTTTTTGCAAAACTTCACTTTGAACTCTATTTTATAAATCTTTTGTATTAAAATTTATTGTTTAGTTTTTTTATATAATTATTTTTGCAAAACTTCACTATGAACTCTATTAAAATATATGTATGTGCATATTTCCGTCGTTCCAATTGTTCTAAGTATTACAAATGAAACACTTGTACGTACCATACATACATATGTATGTATGTATGTATTTTTGTATTGGTTTGTTGTTTTCTTTTTTTTACACTGCACTTGTGTCTCTTTTTATTATTATTCTTTTGCAAATTATTTTGCTATTTCTACATTGAATGCACTATTTCCGTTTTATCTCTTAATTCTCTTCTTGTTTGTACCTTGATGTACGAGAACCGTTAATATAAAAAATAAAATACAAACACACTCAATCATGCACACACAAATGCCGACACGGGAAATAGTGTTTTTGTAATTAATAAAAAAATATACCGTTCAATTGTATTAGGTAAAGTTGTTAGAGCGAACGTTCGATAAAGACTGAATGGCCAAAACATAAAGTTACCAAGCCAACCGTCATTTGCTGTTTTGCCTTACTACTACAAACACAGCCAACTACATGTTATTGTTGTTACTAACAACAACAATGATACTTAAGAAAAACTAGAAATAAATAATTATATAGAAAAGGGGTTTAGTGGAGGTGACCTTAACTTAACTACCAATATTTGTTATAATTTAAAGTAAAGCAGACAGTTAAGAGAGCACGAGAGCGCTTGCAAAATTTCCATGTGAAGAAACCCAGTTAACAACTTTGTTTGATTAGTTGTTCTTTTTTGTATTTATTGGGCGATAACCTAGTAAAATAGACGAGTATATCGAAACAGCTGCCATATTCTGGAAATCTCGTAGCTAAATCTAGATCGTTAAAATGCTTAACAAATACAAAATTTAACGATGCAACTAAAATTTCGGCGAATTAAAATTTTAAGACAATGGGCGTTACAAAATTATATTCGTTACCAAAAATCATTACATCGACTAAATGAAGGTTTAGCTTTAGAGAGTTGCAGAATACAGCTGATGGTTTTTACAAAAGGTATAATTTTAAAAAAGGAGTTCATAGCATCAGCTGATGGATTATTCTATAAAATCACGATTTTCAAGGATTTTTAACGGAAGCGAGTTGAAAAATGTGTATTGCTATCGCTTCAACCCAAAGATTAGCTGGTTTTATGATATTTCTCAAAATGCCGTGGGTCTAGTGGTGACCTCTAATGAAAAATTGTAAGCCTGAATTCCAAGCAGAAGTCAGTACCAGGCTTAAAATCAGTTCCTACTAAAAACAATTGCTAGGTGTCTGTTCACACTTGAATTTTTGTTTCTGCAATTCTGTCTTTCTTTAGTAAGAAAGAGCGAGAAGGGCATACAATGGTATATATTTTATCTTGCTCCCACAAACTCTACAAATGCAGGAACAAAAATTACACGTGTGGACAGAGACTAACTTGTGTAATAATAAAATTTATGCTAATAAATTATTTTTGCAAAAATCTTTGCATGCGAAAAATAGTTCATGCAACAAAGAAGCTTGAAATGTGATAAATATATTTATTTTTTGATAATCATGTTGTTTTGAGGGAAAATACGGAAATATGAAAAAAATACATAAATGGACTTTTCTCGGCAAGGTCCATATCAGTAAAATGTTCTTTAAATATTTATGTCAATTTAACACAAATTTTATATCTAAAACCACAAAAATATACAGTATTAATAATATGTTAACTGGGACATATAAGATGATGCCAGATGACTCAGAAAAAATTATTACTAACAAATGTACATACTCGTATTGATGCAGTTACAACTAAAACAAATTTTAAAAATTTAATTACTGGGAATACCGTCGATTTAGATTGAGATATACACACAGCGCCGGTCAAAAAATAGCGCCAATGTAAAAAATCACATTTTGACAGATGAGTCCAAAGTTGTTTTATTTGGTGGCAAGGGATCACGTTCCTATGTCAGGACATCCCCTAATGCAGAATTCAACCCAAAATGCACAACAAAATCCGCCAGACATGATGGTGTGGGGGTGCTTTTCATATTATGGTGTAGCACCCAAATACTGGATCAGAACAATCATGGATAAGACAGTTTACGTTAACATTCTCCAGAAAGTAATGCTACCGTATGCTTCTGAGGAAATGCCGCTGCTATGGGTCTTTCAGCAGGACAAAGTACACGTAATGGAGTGGCCCGCTCAGTCCCCAGATCGCAATACAATTGATAATTTATGGACAGATATAAATAAGAGAGTATCTCAAATAGAGCCAACCAGTAATGAAGCCTTTTGGGCCGCTGTTCAACAAATCTGGATCTGAACTTTGAACGATGCAGAGGTTATTGCCAATAATGGGTTCGCAACAAAATATTATTTTTAATATCTTAAGACACCGTAAATATAAAGAATTAAAAATCTTTAATTTATTCTTGGTTTAAGTATTTCATTTCAGTACAAAATTAGCTATGGTGCTATTTTTTTGAGATGGTGTTTAAAAATTTTTCTTTTAAATTTAAAATATATAATAAAAGGAAAAAAAAAACAAAAACATGTTTATATTTAATATTGCTAAACAGCCTTATTAGTATCTTACGACAACGTTTCATTAAAATAATCTTAAAGTATTTAAAAATATATGACAAAGAAATTAACCATGGTGCTATTTTTTGACCACAGCTGTATATATGGTACTTCACTTACCTATAAAGAAGACTTTTTCTTAATTATATTTTTGAGATATGACTGTGTACCTACATGGTTTTTGGTTTTTAAGTTAAGGCGTTTAATAAAAACCTAAATAGGTATAAAAAATACATCTATTTTTGGTTGGTGCAAATTTATTTAAATTCTCGATAAATAACCCTTCTGGCAACGTCATAAATATTGACTGGTTTAAAAGAGAGCTTTATATCAAGAATGCATTGGCCAGTAAGAGAGTGAGAGAGAGAGAGAGCAAGAGGTGCAATTGCATTTTCTGTTCGTTGTAAGTACAACTTATAAAAAAATCTGTTTTTGATTATTCTTCAGTTTCTTAATATCTAGTTTTGACCTTATTTTGGCCATTGTGTTTGTTCGTTTTTGTTATTCCCAAAATTTTAGCTACAAAACACGAAATACCAGCACCAAATAAAATGATGGTAAGTAAGTAAGCATTTCTACTTTTTATTATTTAAGTACAAATTTCTGGGCGTCTTACACAAAGTAAATTATCCATACAAATGAAAACACACATCCGCTAAAACAATATTGTTAAATATGTATGTATGTATGAATGTTAAAATATACCTATTCTGTTAAAGTGCTAATGACAACAAATAACACAATATTAGTGTACACAGTTTGTTGTCTTCTTATTGGATGCACGATTGTTTTGGTCTTGCCATTATTTTTATATTTGAACAACAACAACAACAAAATATGCTTATGACCGGCCAAGTTGCATTTTGTTGTTCGGGGTGTCTTAAGTACTATTGGGTTTTCAGAATGGAATTAAAACATCGAAAACGTTAAAGGCACTTGCATGCGATTCCGGTTTGAGATATGTATGTACCTATGTATGTATATTGAAATCCTATGACGGAAAATTAGGAGGATTAAGAGTAACTGGTACATACTTAGTAGGTACCTCAATGAAACATTTAAAAAATCACCCTGTATAAGTATCTAGTTTAGCCCAAATAAAATCACAGGTGTTTTGTAGTTGATTTTATAGTTGTCTTTTGTTATATTCATGTTGACCACGTTTTAATGATATACATATTTTAATATTTCAAATTGTTAAAAGTTTAAGCTTAAATTTCTTTTGTTCTTGTGCTCTTTGCGTAACATTTCATATGAAATATTTTTAGTGTGTCAATTAAGTTTCAGTTAGAAATTATTTTAATTTTTAGAATTAAATTGGAATAAAAACTTTAAAACAATATAAAATCATAAACCATACCGGTATGAAAGAAATGTTCGGTTTAGAATTTCTCAATCTCTTAATGTGTTTATGTTCACATTATATGTACTTATGTACATATGTATGTGCTCCAAGCAACATTAACAACAACAGCAGCAGCAACAACATATGCAGGGGTTTAATGTCCGTAAATGGGCGTGAGAATTGTTTTAATAATTTTAACCTTTTATGGCTGTTGTCCATGAACAAATAATGTTGTTTTTATTTCTTTAAGTTTAAAACATTTAATCTATTTTGCACATATTGTTAGTAGACTTTTGTAATAACAGTGTAAATTTAAAAAGATACACAAACATGTACATACAGTTACGAGCAGATAAATAGGTTGATTCACTTAAATACTAATAATTAATTAATTAATATCCAGAATAACTAAAACAACTGATAAAACATTCACGTTTATTAACTGGTGCTTTTTATGGGAATTGCTAAAATTTTTGAATTTTTAATTTTTAATCGCACTTTTACATAAAATTTATATTTTACATATTTAGTAAAATATTAATGGCCTTGTTCACAAACGCTTAATAAAGTTAATGTGTATATTAAAACCGGTTCTTCCGAAATTTTTCGGACACCCTTTATATAACCGCAATTGACAAATAATTAAGAGAGAGAAAGAAATATTAAGATAGTTATAGCCTTATTCACAAACGATTAATAAAGTTATAGTAGGTTTAATGTTGGATTTTTATATGGGAAACCCGGTTTCAATGCACACTTTAACTTTATTAATCGTTTGTGAATAAAGCCATTAAAATATTAAATGATATCCAACGAACAAATAATATATTCACAGAAAAAAATGTTTAGCTTAAATATTTTTACAAAGTGAAAGTATTTATTAGTACATATTTTGTTGAAACCCCATTCTGATATTTAATTTTTAAATTAACTGTTTTTTTCAAAGTGAAGCCATTTTTATGCTCTGTGAATTTATATTGGAATTATTCAGTTTTTATTTTGCAATATTAAACTTAGTTTATTCACTAAGCGTTGATGCCTTTTTATTTATAAATTGATTAATTTTAATTTATTAATTTAATAATAAATTGTACGAGAACCTATTTATATGCTCCTAACTGTTTATTAATATTTGAAAGCTCTTTATTGAGCACACACACACATACAAAGTCGAGTTAAACTTCCTTTCGAAATGCAAGAAAAATCTTAAGTAAAGTAGAAAAATAAAAACACTAATACGACAACAATCAAAATTATGGTTATTGTTTTTATTTCAATTTTGCATGTTTAAAAAAGGCTCTGTCTGTCTGTCTGACTGACTGTCTGCCATTGGCACCAATATCGAATATCAAAAATATGTTAAACTTTATTTTGCCCTGGCACATTTTAACAGGGTGCAACAAAAAGAGAGACTGAGAAGCAGACACAACATTGTCTGATTTTTTTTAAGGAAATTTTCAATTGATGAATACACACATACATACTTATGTACTTACATATTTTGTGCTTAATATAGGAGCGGCTTATCTCGGAAGACAAAAACCGCTGGAATAAATCTGTTCGCCTTTTATTCAAATTAGGAGGGGTGAATGCGATGAATATCGTTCGGTATGTCAAGTTGAGACAACTGCCACGCATGATACAATAAACAAGGTAAACCCGTTAAAGCAGCTGATCGCTTATGATATATTTCCTGAATGTCAAACTCAATATGCCATAATATATATGTAAATATTGTTATTGTACTAAAGCGTTTACCTTGTTTATCATATCAGGCGGCCCCGTTAATATCACATGTTTGATTGGGCCGCGTTTGATTTATATAGAATATAAGGTGGTACATATTCACATATTACGTAACGCATTCAGTTAGGGGATGTTTAAAATGCATTACGTGATATGTGAACAGCCCATAAGAGCAATCATGTGATATGTTCAGTAGCCAGTACAGAGAGTTTTTTTAGCAATTGATGAAATCTGTATTCATTACAAGCAAGCAGAAATGAAATAGCAGTGCAATTAGCGGAATTCTACCGGAGAAAATAAGGAAATGGGATGAAATCTGATGCCATGCTTATGTCCAAGATTTGAGGGCCTTGTTCTATTAATTAAAACCACTTGTTCCTCTTTCTGATACTCCCTGTTGAAAAAAGATGTGCTTTAAAACCATTGTATATTATACGTTTGGTCAATTTTGAATAATTTGTTTGACCACACACTAGCAGCAGCAGCAACAGCAGCAGTGCAAAAATCAACTCTTCTTGCTGTCATCTGTAATAAGTAAGTTTTGAAGATTTTAATGTCATTGTTTTGGCATCTTAAATGAGACCATATAAAAAACCCAAAAATTTATAAAAGGAAGTACCTAATAAAATTTTGTTAACTTGCGAGAGATTTGAATAATTCGTATAATATATTTAGAAATGGATTAAAAATTATAATAATTATGCAAGTTGGAACAAGCTTCGTATGCAGCTTCAACAGATCTTTCAAATGATATACTATTTCTGATTTGTTGACTTGGGAGAAAATATAAGAAACTAACAAAATTACCATTTTCTAACTCGATCCAGCCTGTTGGGGAAAACATCATGAAGCAAAAAAAAAAGCAATTAAAATTTCACATCAAAAATTCGACAGTATTGGATTTAAGCTTAGTGCTTTGGAAATATAAAGTCACGGAATTATCAAACTGCCCTCGTAGTATTTCCTTCCCTATGAAAACTCAAAGACGTTACTAACTTTTTTTCAAATTCCTTTTTTTAGAGGATCTTATGATGCCTCAAACTTCTTTAACAAAACTTAACATGAACATACATACATGCATATACATACATATGTATATGTACATATGTACTCGTATGTACATGCAAAAGCTCGATGGGTACGAAATAATACAAGCAAAGAAAATACACAAATATGTTGAGTCATATTAAGTTCACCAGAAAAAACCATGATGTTTTAAAAGCCAAGTTTATACGCGTACAATAATTATAAGAAGTAGGTACAACAATATGAACACAAATAACAAACAAACAAAATACAAAGTGCGGATGTACTTCATGTCATAAATTTGCTAAAACCTTGCTACTGCTTCGCCTAATTCTGCCAAACTGATCTTAACTCTCGTTTTAGTGCGATTTATTTTATGATGCTTCTTTGGAAACTAGTCAATCATACGATCAGACAAACTTGTACATACATACATATGTATTATATTTTTATATTGTTCATGATGATGATGATGGACACTACACTACAGCAACATAAGTTAGCAATAAGATTGAGAAAACTAATTTAAAAAGAAGTGCAACGATCACACACTACATTTGTCAACTAACTCAAGAACGTTCCAAACAAATAACTACAATTCTGTCTGTCCAGCTGGCTGCCAAGAGTACAAGAAAAATGCATATAATTGAGCTCAAATAACATGAAGAAAAAAAAATAAAGAAACGCTGCATCTATTATTATTCTTGCTGTAATGATGTTCAAGAACATGACTTAACACGATGTTAATTATAAATATGTGTATATGTTTGTTTGTGGTTTAAACACTTCTTTGTTCTGGAGTGCTGTGGATTGAATTTTCTTTGATTCCCGACATTTAATCCGTTGATGAGATGAGAACATTTTTACTTTCATGGTTTAAAAAGAATTTTTCACAGCACCAAGTTTAGTTTTTTTATTGCAATAAATAAGAATGAAAGCAAAAAAGAAAAAGTAATTTATTTAACAATAAAAAACAGATCTAATTAAACACAAGAAAAACCTATCAAGTTTCCATTAAGTGAACAAGCATAAAAAAGGGAGAGTAAATAAATAGGTCGTTCACTCGTTTGAAATTTATAAATTTATAAAATATGTAAGTGGAATTATTTATTTCAGAAAACAGTTGCAAGTTAAAGCATTGTTCACTCACCTTGAATATTAAATTAAATTTAGATTTAATTTAGATCTGTGTTTACGACCTCATAAGCCCCAAACGGCTGCATAAATTTTGTTTGAAACACCTTAATCTCGTATTGGAAATCTAAGAAGTTGACTTCGCCATAGTAAAATAATGTTGCTGGAAATGTTAGATGAGCATATAGCAGACAGACGGACAGACAAAGAGACAAATATGTACTTCAAGTAAGCAATTCATTTAATATTTATGATATTTTACTCTAAATAACAATAAAAATTTCTAAAATGAACTGTATTATCATAAATTTTCCAATTTGCCCTTTAAAAAAAATCAAGTTCCACTTGAGTAAATAAAAAGGTTAAGATTCTAAAACAAGAACTAGCCCTTTAAAGTTTCCTCTTCAAGAAACTCGAAAAAAGAACAATAAAAATAACATTAAATTTCGAAAGGAAAACTAGCAGACAAATAGACAACATTCATTTTTTACCATGAAATATAAAACCAACTACAACAAAATATAAAATACCAAAAACAATCGTGTACAAATAATTCATAAAGGTACGAGAAAAACAAAACCTTCAAACGCACTATAAAAAAAACCAACCAAAACGTGATTAAAAAACTAAATTTACGATAAGCTATTAAATAAACAGTTGCACAAAAATTGCTATAATTATTAAGTTTAACCCCTTTCGGAGCGGAGTTTTATTTTTAAAAAACAAGATATTTTGCTTATTCAGAAATGCTAAACTTGTTCTTTTACATTGGAGTATATAATCCCAATGAGCATTTTGAGAGGGGCATAATATCCCAGGGAGCACTTTTCGTGGTACATAAGATCCCAATAAGTCCTGTTTTTAGAGTTTAGATTCGCAGCAACACATTGAGATTATCCTCAGTTTCTGCAATAGATTCGGTCGGTGTTATCGCAACTCGCAGAAGTGAGCCACCACTTAAATGGTGGCTATCCCATTAACCTAACCTAACCAAAAAGAAAAGAACACTAGAAATATTTTAGTTTGCATTTCTGCCCAATCATTTATTAAGAACATGAATTGATTGACCACAAAGAGTTGAAGTCGCATGTTTGTTGTTACACTGGGGATTTAACAAATTTATTAGTTGTAAAAATGGTAAATTTATAATTTCAAATGGATGTATAGTTTTGTTAAACAAATTGCGGAGTAAATGTCTTTTTTTCAAAGTAATTATTTAGATTTTTATTTCCTACAAACTGTTCGTAATAAAATTAATAAATTTATTAATAAATACTAGAAAAATACATTTAAAGCAAAATTTATACCAATAAATAGAAACAAAAAAAAAATACTATTGCTAAGCAACTCATAAATTTAAATATACCATATTGTTTTAATGAAAATTTTCAGTAAATATATGAAGTCGTTTGAAAAGAAATTGAGTATGGATGTATGTGTGTTATGAGAAAAAAAAAGTAAATTTAACCACAAAAATAAACCTTAAAAAATCGCAAAATTAAAGTTAATATTAGAACTCAGAATTTGCTTAATAGAATTTTAACATTGAATATAGATTTTTAGTTGTTTTGTTTATACTCAAGAAAAATCTTGATGAGGTTTACAGTTTAGTTGTGGTACATTTTTTCACAACAGTTGGAAATCATCCTTAGTATCTTGCATTTTTTTTGAGAGCAATTTGTGCAATTCTTTTTTACATTTACTAAAAGATTATGTTGTTCTTTTTTCTACATACTAAAGTATATAAATAAAATTTTCAAAATATAAATTTTATACCTGTTTCCTTTCGTTATGACAAAGTTTACAATTGCAATACCCGTTTTACTTCAACTGTTGGAAAAGAGCCAAACTCACTGGACTCTGCTCTATGCGGATTACGTTGCAGATACTCTTTAAGGATTTCAGCAGCTAAATTATTTGCTTTATGGGATATTTCAGATTTTTCCGGTACAGGCATATGTTTACGCTGTAAAGCCACCATATGCTGATTATCTCTGCCGGATTTCGGGTGAGTTTGTAGCAGTGACAAGGCCCAAGCATGCTTCATTTTGGTTAATTCATTCTCCAATTCTATGATACGCTTGTCTTTAGGCTGTGGCACAAATATGGGATCGAATTTCTTTAATTTGTTTTTGATTTGTTCAGCTTGCAGGCGCAATCTTTCGGAGCGTTCATTGTTAAACACATGTTTGAGCAGTTGCAGCTCCTCGGCTATTAAAGGTGTAGCCCCAGTAGTATGAGTACTAAAGTTGGTATTTTTCGAGTGTCGCGAAGCTGGAACGGTAGATGTAAATGATGAATCACCGGTCCTCTTAACGCCAGTTTGCTTGAGTTTTTCTTTCAAAACCGTTATCTCACTCTCCAAAGCTTCAATGTCCGACTGCAGATGATCAAAGGTTACTTCGTATTCCTTTTCCTTTTTCTGCAATAATTCCACAATATCCTCGTATTGCTTCTTCCACTTGAGGGCATTGTCATATTCAGCTTGTAGTACCGACAATTTCTTTTCGGCCAAATCTTTGCGTATTTGCATTTCTGACAATTCATGTTGTTTCATTTTGGCCGCCAACTTATGCTGCTTTATATCAGCCTCGCGGTTCTCCAAGGTGGCGGCTAACACATTCTTTTGCTCTAATTGTTTCTTGATCAGTTGAGCTCTTGATATAATTGGAGAAGTTGGTTTCTCTTGTTTTTGATTGGCCAAGGATATGATTTCGTATTCCTTGTCCAATAAATATTGCGCTACTTGTTGCAGGTCATTATTGGCGGCACTTAAGACTCCCTTGAAGTTTTGTGATGGTCCACGATCATCTTGCTCGTAAGTTCTTTCACAAGCGTGAGACAAAAATTCCCAGAATTTGGCCGGATCAATGCAGTGATCATTATCATTGTCCCCTTCTATGGATGCTACAATAATGGCCACCGACTGTTTGTTGGCCTGATGCAAGGCCGACATGATGCGCGACAACTGTTGGGTCAATGTACGCATAGCTTCTAGCTTGAGCGGCGAAATGCCGCATTTAATAACGTGTATATCTTGAGGCAAACGCCTCCTGATCAATTTAACCTGTTGTTTAATAGACTCTACATTATCCGCCAAAAATTGCATTAACAAGGCAGCATCACTTGTAGAGCCCTCCTGTCTTAATATGGCTCTGGCTATGGCCGTATCATTGAGTACACTTTCACAAGCCGATTGTATGGCTGCCACACAATCTCGCAACATTTGGGTCTCATTCAATAGATCCTCGCCTGCCAACAGCACCGAATTCATGGCGTTAAAGAATGCTACGCATTTCTCTATATTATCAGTAGTTGAATTTTCGTCCAATTGATTGGATTTCAAAAGTTCTATAATGCCATCAATGGTTTTTTCCTGTGCTATCATTTCAGGCAAAGAAGAGCCGGCTCTAAGCAAAGTATCAGGCTGGCAACTGTTAAGGCCATATAAAATTTGATGCAAAGCACATTGTAAATTATGTATGTAGTGCATTAAACGACATTTGAAGGCATACTGCTGTACAGCATGTCCTTGTATTATCGTATCCTTAGTAACGTTTTCAACAGCCGAGAATCTTTCTCTGGTTTGGCTGATCACAATGCCACACTTAAATACTAGACGTGAAATAAGCAATATTACTAAAATAGAATCATGATCTCCACCACGAGACATAAAGGATTCGGGCATAAAAGCAGACAGCATTTGAACATGCTCATTAGCTTGAGTCAATTCAATTTGTCTGAGTTGTACATCAATAGCTTTCGTATAGGCCTTGGATTCCGCAAACATTTGCTTATAGTCTATAGTTTCATTGGTTATCAGCTGAGTATCCTGCAAAGATTTTGGATCATTTGATGCAGCAGCCTTGTCTCTTAGTTCGATTAATTGTTCATTAAGTTTTTGCACTAGTTCTCGGAATTTCGTAATAGTTTGATCTCTATCATATATAGTTTCTATGGCAGCATCTCTCTCTCTCAATACTTCCTTTTTAGCTGCCTGAGCCAAGTCTAATTCTTCTCTCAGATCCATTTCCAAATCATGATTGCTCTCTATCAACTGTTCATGTACCTCTTCCAAAGCTTCCAGTTGGGCAACCTCTTCTTCCAGCAGCTTAACACGATCTTCTAATTCGAATTTCTTTTCAGTTAGAGTCTCCACCATGGCTTCAGCACCCAAGGCAGCATCAACTTGTTCCTAAAAGAGAACAAATGATAAAAACGACGTTTTTGTTTTGCTCCAATATTAGAAGAAAACTAGATTTTTACAAAAATACATTTACAACATACATAAATCATTACCTCCTTTATTTAGCCCAATTGTTGGCCCGAAATAAAAGAAATAAATAACATTTTTTTAGGCGAGTTTATGGATCAATTAATATTTACACAAAAAAAATCATAAGAAATTTTGAAAAGGTGGAGCTGTAAAAAACAAATTTTCAAAACAAAAAAAATAAAAACAAACGCATTTTTAAATCTTCTCAGAAAAGATTTTACAACGAAATACATACTTTAGATTGAGCTTTTATGTGTATTAACAAGTTTTCAGGAGAGAATTGAAACTATTATTTAGAGGAATTAAATATAATAATAGTGGTTGCAATTAAACTAAAGAGAATTCATAAAAAATTACAAATGACAAGTTTTACTGGCGCAAAACCCTTTAAAAAGTCTTTTTATTAGGAACACCAAAATGCTTTCTGTTTTATTAAGGTAAAATTCTCCAAAGCGCACAGAATAAAATAATTTATTGACAACAGAATTTAATTGCATACATATGTATTATACAGGTCGGCCCAAAAGAAACAAAGAGGTATAAATTGCCTATAACTTCATTATTTTATTACGATATTTTTTAATTAATATATGAGGGTTATAAAGACTTGGGAGATAGAAAATGAAGCTTCCTCAAGAACTAAACCCCACCGATTTCAAGCAAGGACTTATTTTTTCAATTTCTTTTAAGGCAATTAGCTGAAGAAAATCATTATTTTCTACACAATCTGATGAGTGACAGAGCTCATTTTCATTCATTTTTCATTTTTGTCAATTTTTTTAATTTGAAAGAACGTGTGTGAATAAACCACAGATCATATCCCCACTAAAAAATTATATTCGAGAAGAAACTCGAGCAATAGCTTCCGAAATCTTAAAAAGGTAATGCAAAAGAGCGTGACTATGCGAAGCTACTGGGCAGCATTTACGAGTCATTGTATTCCACGTCTAAATGAACTATCTTCTCCCTTCATTAATAAAGTGTAATAAAAAGAAATAATTGAATTTAAAATAAATTAATTATATATTATTGAAATCTCATCTTCGTTTCTTTTGGGGCACCCACGCTGCGCAAGTTGAAAAAATAAATACGTTTTTTTAAACTAATTAAACAAAAAACTCATATTGTAAATATATCAACACTTTTTCACAAGTAGCCAAGCTCACCTGTAAATCAGCCACTGTTGCCTCTAGTTCTTCTACTTTTGCTGACAATTTCTCTTTGGTTGTTTCCAATTCAGCCACTTCGGATCTTTTAGTTTCCAATTCCTTGGCCAGTTTTTGTATGTCATGTTTGTCATGAGCCGACAAATCACGTAAACGTACTAAAGTTTCTTTGAGTCTTATATTTTGCTGTTCCATTTGTTTAAACTCATATACGGAGGGACCACCTTCTTTAATATGACCCACAGAATTTTCGGCTTTATCTTGCATTTCAGACGATAACAGTTCATAGTCCACTTGCAGTTCATCTATGCGTTCTTTGGCAGCATCTAACTCCAATTGCAATGACTCGGCTTTTTCTTCGGCCATTTCTTTGTCTAATGTGATAAGTTCTACATTGTCCGACAGCTCAGCCATTTCTTGAGCATGCCTTTCTTTAGCTTCAATGGCATCTTTGGCCTCTTGCTTTGCCCTTTGCAGCTCCTTTTGCAAAGAGCCCTGAGCTGCCATAATTCTTGTACGAAATTCTTGCAGTTGTTCAAACTGAATTTTCATTTTGTCAAAGTCTCTTAGGCGTTCCTTATCCTCATTGCGCCTTTGCTTAAGAGTTTCTAGTTTTTCTGTAAGGTCGGTTACTTGAACTTGTAACTCCTCATTTAGTTTCTTTTGTTCGGCTAATTCTAATGTTGTCATTTGATTAGGTGGTGCAGAAAAGGAAGGAGATCCAAGTGGTTGGGATGGAGTAAATTGGGGTTTGAGTATTTCTATAAATCCCGTTTCAACAAAAGAATTCTTTTTGGACATATTAGCACCGGCTGGTACAGTGTCCTGAACGTTGGCCACTAAAGAGGCACTTGATGCAGTATTTTTATTCTTAGGTATAACAGAGTTGCTGGAAAAGGGCTGTAGACTTTTGCGACTGGCTACGGAAGCTGTACTACCGCTGCGTTCATGAAGCGAAGAGGAAAGCTGAGAACGAGAACCGGACAAAGATACACGACTTGACGACAAGGAAGTTCGAGGCCCAGTTAGCCGGGTTTTAGTCGGTTGAGGTGTGGTATGTTTAAGACCATCTCCACCAGTGGGTATATCCTCAGATGATTTGCGACCATCCGGCGCTGGTTGTATAACCTTTAGTTGAGTTGGCCTTACAAACATGCCATAATTTTCTGGACACTCAAAGTAGGACTGTCCTTTAATCGAACCATTATTTTTACCTTTAGGTTCATCTAAGACCACACCCACCCACTTGCCCACAGCAAAGCTGGTCATGCCCACATAGGCAATAGTGCCTTGTAAATCTTTGCCCGTCAGCTCAATACGAGCTCCCACTTTAATATTTTTCTCTGACATTTTTTGCTTTAACAAAGCTGATATCACTTCACAGATTTCTTCACTCTCACTCTTTACTTTTTTTTCTGAAATAGAGAAATTTGTTAAGGATAAAAACTCGCATAACGGTAGGGGACATCTTGAAAAAACTTACCAAATATCTAATGGTTTCAAAATAATTTTAAAGACTTTTATCCAATTTATTAACCAGCCAGCTGGTTCCTAGTTTGTTGGAAGCTTTCTGTAAAAAATGCAATGTATGCTAATTAGCCAAGTTATTTTCGATATCATTGACATCATATTAGTCACTGCCCTGTTATAGCCTCTAACTCACTGCAACCACTTTTGTTTAAAAAACCATTTTATGCAATTCTTTAGAATATTTCAAATCTTTAATAGCACACTTACATTTTAGGTCAAACTATTTACGCCGATGATTTTCACTAACTTTAGTTTAAATAATTGCAATTTACGCTTTGTTTTTATAAAAAATATTTGGGTGGAAATAAGCAGCAGAGAAAAAATTATTGAGACTTTTTTGACAAATCGTCAACTTACAGTTTGAGGGTAACTGGAAAAACAGTGTGGTAACTAAAAAAATAAAGCGATGGATAATTAATCTTTACCACACGTTACAACTTTTTATACAGAAATTTGGTTTGAAAAAGCGAGAGAGGAATATACATAATATATTTCATCACTCCCACACAAAATAAAATTTTCTGCAACAAAAGTTTCCTATCGTGGACTACGTATATGTGATTATTCTTGGTGTGGAAGCTTTGCTATTACACTTTCAAACAAGGTATGTTACACATCAGTATGCGAGGAAACACATGATAAAATCTTTCATAAACTTCCAGCTGTTAAATTGATTTTACCTTACAAAAATATATATGCCCTGCTCATGTTCCGGCGGACTTTCTATTATGAGTGATCAAGCATTATTCATGCCAATCGCGTGAACAGTGACCATATCAAATATCAAGACACATAAAACTCTTATTATTTTAAATGTGTTCTAAGGCTCTAGATTGCTGTCACAAGTTTTTATTGAATTGTGAAAGTAATTGATTTATTCCGTTTTTAATTTTAAATTAACCACAATGTAAAAACGTTTAAAGCTAACTGTATTAATTACGTAGCTTTGAGAAGCACTGCTTCGTGGTTTAAACAGATGACTTCGACGTTGTGTTTGGAAAAACGTAAATAATTCCTTTACGCTTGCTTTTGTTAGGAAAAAAGTAAATAACTTTGATTCTTTTTCCAATTTAATTAAAAAAATATGTTTTCTGAGGAAAATTTACACAAATATGGCACGCCTCTGCCAGTACTGGAAATGGGTAAATTTAAATTTTCAATCAATAACAGTTTCAACTTATTCAATCATATATTTTTTCAGACCAAGTGCCATCCAAAAAGCCTTTATACGTACAAGATCAAATTGCAACTGATGACCAAGGACGGCGGCGTTTCCATGGTGCATTTACTGGAGGTTTTAGTGCGGGCTATTGGAATACTGTGGGTTCCAAAGAGGGCTGGACTCCTCAATCTTTTAAAAGTTCACGATCAGAAAAGGCCGACCAGAAACTTACGCAAAAGCCAGAAGATTTCATGGATGATGAAGATCGTGGAGAATTTGGTATAGCTCCTAAAGGCATAAAAATTAATGAGGATTATACGAGTGCTGCAGAGCAAACTGAATTACGAAAGCGAAAGTTTTTACAAAATGATATGCAGCCCATACCCGGGGAACCGGTGTTGCAACAGTTAATCAAACCGGTTAAAGATAAGGCAGCGGTACGTATATTAAAAACCTGGGGTTGGCGACCAGGACAAGGTATTGGTCCCAGACAAACAAGGAGAGAAAAGAAAAAGGCAAGGGAAAGAAACAAAAAGGAGCTTTATTTAATGGAAAAGTATGGTTGCGATATGCCTAGCACAAGCAATCAAGCATTATTAAACAGTGACGATGAAGATGACGATGAAACGGAAGATGAAGAAGAGGAAATCACCTTTGCTCCTGAAGATTGCGAATTACCACCGCACTATATTAAAGCGGATAAATACGGCATTGGCTACGAACCCTTAAGTAGGCAATCAGTTTTGGGTGGCTCCTTGTCAGTAAAACAAACAGATCACATTAATTTATTTCAGCCCTTAGAGGCAGTGGGTAAAAATAACCAAAAGATTTCATTTTCTGGTCAAGCCTTTGGTGTGGGCGCCTTAGAGGAAGATGATGATGAAGATGTCTACGCAATGGATGATGCCACACGTTATGATTTTACTTTAGAAGATAAAAAGAACAAGAATGTCAAGAAAAAAGTGAATGACCTGGAAGATTTACTGTTCGGAGAATTCGTATTGGATAGAAATCCTCCCAAGGTACCAGTCTACAAAGTCGAAATGCCCTTTGGATGGCATCCACGTAATTGGAATGAAAAACGTTCACGTTTTGAACCCTTAGATCCTCGAAAACAAAGGAAGTTGGAAGAAATATTTCCCACTTCGTCCAATAAAACCGCAATGACTAGAGAAAAGAGAGCCGAACTTTTGGGGGAAGAATTAAGAAAATCACAACCTTCAGTCACAATAGAAAATAGCAAGGAAATTAAAACTAAAACCGTTGAGGAACTTCAACAAGAGTATAGAGAAAGAAAAGAGAAAACTAAGAGTCTGATTGAAAGAATAACCGCTAAATCGTCTAGTTTTACGAAAGGCGGTGTAATAAGCATTGAAGGTGAGGAGAAACCTTTATCCCCGGAAAGCATAAGTTCAACGTTTAAACCCTTTGTTATGAATGAAATGAAGCAAAATCGCTATGAACAGTTTTTAAACAAGGAATTCAAAAATGAACAAGAAATAGAAGAATTTCTAAAAACAATACAGCCAGTGGAACTATCTCTGTGGGATAGGCAAATGGAACTGAAGGAATTTCAACAGGCTAAAAAATTATATAAACCTCTTAAGGGCCTTATGTTGGACAGGTAAGTTCAAAGAGCGAGAGAGAGAGGTGAATAAATAACTGAAATTAATTTTTACTGCCTTCAAAAGATTTATTACAGAATCCGAAGTGAAAGCTGTTGAAAAAGAAACAAAAATTGTGGAAAATAAGCAAATTGTGGTGGAACGTAAAAAACAAATGTGGAAACCTCAGAGTTTGCTATGCAAACGTTACAATATTGCAGAGCCTTTTAAAGTTCTAATGGAAGATAATAAAAAATCTACAAGCAAACAAAAGAAATTGTCTGTATTTGATTACATAGAATCTTCTATTAATAAAAAAGAAGACTTTCAAACACCCGTAATAATACCGAAACATATTGAAAAACCTAAAGCAATTGTTCAGCAAACCACTGAAGAAATGGGTGCAGAAACACTAAATACAACTAAAGGAATTGAAGCTGCCCCTCTTGAATGGCAAGAGGTTTTAAATCCTTCCCAAAAACCAGTAAAGGAAAATAAAAGTTTTACATTCAAACCTAAAACCGAATTAGAAAAACAAGTAGTTGAGAGTATCAACAAACCGGTGACAGAGAAAAAGGAATTATTTAAAGCCATTTTCTCGGACAGCGAAAGTGGGGAAGATGACATGGATGAAAGTAACACTAAAAATAAAGAAGATACAATGCCGACTATAAGTAAACCATTAAATGCTGCCGCCGCTAATCTGCTCAGAAATAATTCACCACCGAGGGGAATTTTCAAAGCTTTATTCACTACAGGCGTAGCTAAATCAAATGATGAAACTGCAGGTGTAAAAGCATCAGAAACAAACGAAACTTTGACTGAACATTCAACTTTAGACCCTCCAAAAAATACTAAAGTTCTTTTTAAACCAAAATCTGCCCGGCAACCTAAAGATTTACAAAACGACATGGAAACTCCTGAGGTTTATGGACCGGCTTTGCCTCAAACCTTAGTCACAATAAACAAGTCCTTAGAAACAAACTCTCTTAAATCGTTTATTGATGATAAACTCTTGGATTTATTTAATAAACACAAACCAAAATTACAAGTTGCAGACAACTGGATAGAGAAGAGCTCTAACAGGAACTCTACTGATACGGACGACAGTTCAGTCAGTGGAGGTTCAGATTCATCTACCTCTCAGGAATCCATTAAACATAAAAAGAAATCGAAGAAATCGAAAAAGAAAAAACTTTCAGAACATAAACATAAAAAACACAAGGATAATAAATCTAGCAAAAAATCAAGAAAACATGATAAAAAGAAGAGGAAACATAAAAAACAATAAATGAATTTTGTTTAAAAAAAAGATGTAGAATTAAAAAAGTTTTGGAGTTTATAAAAATGAAATGATTTTGACTACTTTTCCGTCTCTTTGTAACGGATTGATAAAGTTCAGTATGCATGATTGATTTCGTAAGGCTGTGTTTAGACATGTCATGTCCTATTGACATTGATTGCTACTTTATTGACAAGAGACTGACGAGGAGAGAAGAAACGAGTACACGCATGCATGTACTGTCATTACGTTTTGTTTTCTCATTCGTAATTTTAGGCCTGAAGGCATTTGCAAGCAAATGTCAATATGACAACAATGAAAGTTCAAAGAAGAAAATGTAAGAATCATGTCAATAAGACATGATGCGTCTAAACACAGTCTAACAAATTTTCAACCCCCAGGCTGCGTTAAGCAATATGTGAACAGCCCTTGATTTATTTTATTTACTTTCTTTTTGTATTGACCACATTTTGTTGTTATGAGCTGGCATCACTGCTCTGTTTACTTTTAGTTACAAAGAGTGACAGAGAGAGAGGCAATAAAATCTTAATTACAGGGCTGGAAGTTAGTTTTTCTACAATAAAGGAAAACAAAATTGAATCTATTAGATAATTATTTTTGCATATTGCATATTGTCCAATTCGCAAGCTATCGCATGGTTTGTATGTTGTATATAGTGTTGTCAATCTTTTTCTTAAACAAAAATAAACCCCAAAATTATAGCTTTTCTGAAAAACCAACCTTTTAAATGTAAAATAATTGGTAATATGTATGTATTTTTATTTCAAGTAAAGCAATTTTAAACTCAGTTTTAATTGTAAACAGAATAACACCCCATACATTATTAAAATTTTACTATAAATCTCCCCAGAAATATTTTCTGTAGTCTCTCGAAGGTTTTTGTTTAATAAAAAAATTGTTTTATTTCAATTTGTTTGCTCATTATATTATATTCAATATATTCTAGTAAAAACTTTTGGGTAATCGAATGTAGCTTCTATAAATAAATACATAAATAATTAAATACCAGTCATGTGTCCATCTCTGTTACCAACTTTTGATTTAACCAACTTCATCTTAGTTTTAATATCGTAAAGAAGTATGTGAAACAGAAAATACCGATAGAAGATGCTAAATACAACAACGATCGAACAATCTTACAAATTTTGCCATGTTTTTGAATACTCTGACGTTTTTGTTGGTGTTTATTTAATGTTCCTTGTTATTGTATTTGGTTGTTGTTACTGACGTAGTAGTACCGTACATACTTGTTGGAAGCTGGCATTTCATAGTTTGTTTTACTATTTTATTTGGATATTTTTTTCTTTTATACAATTTAATATCGTACGAGATTTTCGTTTGCGAACTAACTAATCAGTGAGCCAGCCAGCCAGTCGCAATTTACGTGTTCCAACGAAAAGATCGAAAAGCTGACGAGGCGTAACGAAACGCGTTAGTGTAACTATAAAAATAAATAAATAAAAATTATAAAAAAATCCATAAAGTGTAGAAAAGTTTTTAAGTAAAGAAGAAACAAAAATAATATCGTTGTTATTGAGTTACTAATTCGTGTTAATTAAAACGTCAACAATTTTGCAATAAAAATAAATCAAATTGATCAATCAAGTGAATGAAATGAAAGTATGAAAATAGAAAAATTATGATGGAAAATATTAAAATTAAGCAGCAGCACTAAAGTGAAGAAAAAAGATACAACCAGGAAATATGTATGCCCGCAGCAGTGTTTGATTTTATTTAAAGTTTTTGTTTTTCATACAACAACGAAAAAGTTTAAATAGTAAGAAAAAAATCAATGTAAAGTAAAAAAAGTGAAAAGCAATTATTTATTTAACCAGTTGGCAGTTTTATAAAAATATTTATTTGCCATCGTTATTGTTGTTGTGATTGTTGCTACTGGTCAAGTTTTTGCTTTTGAAAAAGTTTGCTTTTACATGTATTTCCATACAAATGTGTAATAATTCAGCACAACAAGGTAAATAATTCTAATTTTTTTAAATCAATTTGTTTGCCAAACTCATAATGAAAAGAGCTTTGAAAGCAAAAAAACAAAAAACACGAACGAAAAATTTTATTGTATTTTATTGCTCTAAAATTAAAATGTTTTATCGTAAAATTATGAAAAATACGTACATACATATTTTAAAAATATAAAGTTCATTAGCAAAATAAGAAATTAAGAAAAAAATTGAACAAAAAAGAAGAGGAATGAATTAAAACAGCCTTAACAAATTGTCAAACTTCACATGAGAAACACTTGTTTTTTTTGTTTTAACTTGGCTTAAAGGAGAACGAGTGAACGTGATACAGAGAGTGTGAGAGGGAGAGAAAACGGTTATTTGTGAAAAATTCAAATAGTTTATTAGTGTTGACATGTTGGCGATTCATGAATACAGTTTGTAAAATCTTGTGGAATATTACATATTTTATTTTAAATATAAAAAAAAGTTTTGAAATATGAAAACGATAAACAAAAGAAATATTTAATACCAGAGTTGTCAAATTGGCTTTCGAATTCAAGTTTTTTAAATACACTTATACCCCGGTTAGCGCCGCTAATTGGGACCGGAAAAATGAGACGCAAACTGAAACGACGCAAACCGAATCACAGTTTTCCATACATTTGACTCATACTTTTAGTAAAAAAATTATTTTTCAATAGAAAATACCAATTTTTTGTTATTATTTGTGTAATAATAGTTTTTATGAAAATAAAAGACTTCACCTTAGCAAATGTGATTTGAAACTACCAACAAAGACAAACTTGTAGACAATTTTCACATACAAATTTGCATTAGACTTTGACGGGAAATCCCCCTTTTCTATTTTTTGCTTTGTACATACAAACATTTATTAACGTCGAAAATCGAATCACTAACGACGCAACTTCGAAGCCATGCGATGCAAACTGAAGCTAAAACGACGCAACATCGAAATCGCGGAAATTTTAAAAAGACGCAACTTCGAAACGACGCAAACCGGGGTATGAGTGTACTTGAAAGCAAAAACTGATTTTTAAGTTAAAATCAATGCATTTAATTTATAAAAATCAAATCAATTCAAAAGAAAAATGAAAACAATTATTAAATTTATTATTCTAGACAGGTATCAATATCTTATATCAAAGAATTTCAAAAAGTTTTGTTTGTTTTGACTAAAAACCCTCAAGAATTAAAACTTTTAGAAAAATTCAAGTTTTTATTTTCGTTGCCATTACCTATAAAGAATGCAAGTGTACAAACGCTTAAAAATACATATTAAAATTATTTTAATTATTTTCATGCTGATATCCATATACATATCAATATGCAAATACAAATTTATAGATCCCTTTTTCTCCTTTGTTTGCCAACCGATTTTCTTCATTCTTTTGCCGAATGGTAAACATTGTTGAGCCTTAGTGACCCGACGATATATTATTTGAATTAGTTTAATATTACAGGAATAAAACGCTCATAAAGTTGATACCACTACAAATGCTAAAAATACACGCGTTCACTTATGTAAGTATTGCTTCAACCAAAGCGACGAGAGTGTTTAAGAGTTTTTATAAATGTCCGTGTTTGTTGTCAATTTTATTCCATTTAATGTTTTATCCATGGAAAAGGGAATAAGTAATTAGGAAGTTTTTTCTCTTTAAATGAATGCAACTAAAATAGATCTACGTTTGAACTGGCGGTCGAATTTCGACCACTAGGCGCACTAAATCAACAATAAATCTTCGCTTCTGTTTGATTGAAATATTTTTGTTGTTATTGTAAAATAATAAGTACAACAAAAAGCAGGTAGTACCACAAAAGTATGTAGTTAAATATCTACTTATAACATTAATAAAATATTAAATATGGTAATTATCCAGCCCCATTCTCTTTTACTTGCATCATATTGTTGTCCATGTTCTCTGTACTCTGTCTTTGTTTGTTTTTCCTACAGCGCCCGCTCTTAAAAAGGTCTTTTGTAAACATTTTAAATTTGTACCTGTCTTGTATTTGTGTTCTTTTATTTTAATATACTACTTACGTTTGCTTCCAATCAAATCCAAGAAATAAAAATATTTCTGCATTTTATCATGCATTCGACAGGTACACACACATATAAGTACAAATAAAAACAACTGCAACAGCATACAAAAATGTGTAAAATTGCCAGTCATAGTAGATCAAAACTACCCTACACAATGTATTGAACAAACTTCAAAAGTAATTGTTTAGTGTTTAAAATTTATCATTACAACGGTAACTTTGGACTTTGGTTTGATTTTGAAATATTTTTTTGATATTTACAAAAAATTAAAATTTTAAAAAGATCAACATTTTGAAGAAAACATGAAGAAGTAAATAGTTGCCGGTGGGATATTTACTGCACTGTAAAGGAGTTTTACTGTACAGCAAAAATCCTTCGTCGATAAATACTTACATTTCTGAAGTCATGCTTGCTAAAGGGTATTTAAAATTCTGCATAGACAGGGCTGGGCAGTATTTGAAATACATGCATTTGAAATACGTATTTAAAATACAAATACGTATTTTGTATTCGTATTTTAAATACATGAAGTGCAAGTATTTTGTATTTTAAATGTATACATACAAAAAATGGCAATATATTTTTAAGTAAGTAAGTTTTTTAAACTATCACCGGAAATAATTTATACCCAGGAGGAAAATTACAAAAAACTTAGAATATGTCAGAAATAGAAATATCAGAAGTAGAAGCACCAGTAAAGAAGAAGATGATTTTGTTGTTTTCGTGGATAGGAATGGTGGTGAATCTAGGACATTAAAATTTGGAGTTGGAATTTGTCAGTTTCCTCAGTGACAAGAGCAAAGACATGATCACTCTAGACAGATATCCAAATATAAAAAGAGTATTCATAGAATTTAATACAAGTTTGTGCTCATCCAGGACCTGTAGAAAGATTATTTTCTTCAGCAGGTTTTATTTATTCTCCAACAAGAAACAGTTTGTCTGATGCTACATTAAAAAATCTCATATTTATGAAAGGAAACAATTGTTTTGTTGATTAGTTTTATCTAATATTTTGTATTTTATATTTGAAATACGTACAATAAATGGAAGTATTTTGTATTTTAAATACCGCAAACCATTCATTTTGCCCAACTATGGGTATAGCCGAATATAATAGCACTCTTACTTTATTAGTGCAGTACATTTTTCTAAAAGTCTACTTAAGTATCTATTCTTTTGAAATACATACATACATAAATATATTTTTTCAATTAGATGTTGTAACAAATCTTTTAAATTTTTGTTTTCTCTAAACAGCCCGCTTATTTTCTATACATATAAATTTACAGTGTTGGAAAAAATTATAGAAACAAAAAAATATTTGTTTTATTTTTCCAGAAAAAAAAATGCTTTCTGGAGGAGTATCCCTGTAAATTATAGTTTTCTGACGGTATAAGTTGCAGATATTTTATTTTTAATCTTTTTTAAGTGAGTCGTATTTTATTATTGCAAAAGGAAATGTTTGAGTTATTAATAGAAAAGAAAATGTGTTTCCCAATCAAAAGGCAAATTAAGGACTCATTAGTTTTTACTTTTCGTTGCCGTTCTGTGCCATTCTTTTCTGTAGAAAATATTTCTTACTTACTTGTGTCTAAACTTTCTAATGTGGACGATATAATTACAGTATTGAATTTCGTAAATGTTTTAAAAATGTTTTTTACTTGACATAAATATATAAATTTTTAATAATTTGAAAAATATCAATATTATCTTGTTTCTATAGTTTTTTCCAACACTGTGTGTATGGACATATAAATTAATAAAAACTAAAATAAATTAACAACAGAAAGCAACAGTTGGAAGACATACAGAATATGAACAGCAGACAAACCATTCAACCATTTAACGTAATAAATAAACTATTGTTTTGTACACACAGAGTGGTAACTGATTTTTTCTTTTTTCTTCAAAATTATTTTCGCATTTGACGGTCACTGAGTTTCTCTATGTCAGTTTGTAAGACAAACCGACATTTGTAGTGTCATTATGTTATTAAAAACAACAACAAATAGCAATACAAAAGCATTAAATTCACTTCACTATAATTTACTTTTTACTTGTGGTATTTATATTTTTTATTTTATTTTTTTAATTTTTTAATAATTGCATATATTCGAACGGGTACCCAACAATCAGCATTTAAATATTTTTAGTCAAATTGCACATACCAAGCCAGCTATCACTCACTCCTTGTTGTTTTTCTTTTCTTTTTTGTACATAAAAGGTTTACCAATAAGAGTGATATAATTTCTTTAAAAAAACGCACTTAATGTTAAGGAAATTCAGAAGATTTTTATTTAATGTGAAGTATAATCGATACAATTAAGTTCTAAAAAAACCGTCATTCAAGTGGCTTCCACGACTTCTTCTGCACGAACGAATTCGATGAATCCAATATTCGAGCACTTCTTCCACCAAATCAAGTCGTATGTCATGAATGTCGCATTCAATCTTGACTTGTAAGGCTTTGAAGATAGTCTGGTTTATTTCGAAAGACCAATGACTTCAAATAACTCCACAAGAAATAGTCTAATGGTGTTAAATCACAACTTCTTGGAGGCCAAATTTATCGAATCTCCAAGCTTTTCTCGCAATAATTCAATTGTTGCATTTTTTGTGTGGCACGTAGCCTCGTCTTTGTGGATCCAAATGTTGTCAAGATCAATTTCTTCCAATTTCGGCCATAAAAAGTTGGTTATCATCGATCTATACCGCTCTCCATTGACAGTAACGGTGTTACCAGCTTCATTTCGAAAGATGTACGGACCGATGATTCTACCAGACCAAAAACCACAACAAACTGCCAATTTAGGTGAATGTAGTGGTTTTTCATGAATAATTTGTGGATTTTCTTGGCACCACAATCGACAGTTTTGTTTATTTACCGCACCACTCACATTAAAATGAGAGGCTCATCGGAGAAGATGATTTTCTATAAAAAAAAACGTTATCGTTTTCAAGTTATTCCAGTTTTAGTTGTTGCATAAATCTCTCCATGATGAAATTGTAAACACTACTGAATACAATAAAAAACAAATGACAGCGCAATTATGAATACAAAATTCCCCGGGAGATTTCTCCCTTTTCCCTAAAAGGGGCTGTTCACTTATATTATGCGAACAATTAATATGTGTACATGTATGTGATCAGCCCCTTTTTGGGAAAAGGGAGAAATCTCCCAGAGAATTTTTATTAATAATTGGTTCGATTACAAATGGCCGAAACGTCACTTCAAATTCATATCATCGCTATTGGAAAACCTTTTATTATAAAAATTTTGAATTTGTAATTGGAATTTTGAATTTTTTTATATAGTAATTTTAGGTATTCCTACATGTATGTGTATTTATGTACATAATATGTAATGCAATGAAATTGTTGCCAAACACACATACAAATATTTGAATAAATTATTGCATGAAATTTTTTCCATTTCAATTTTATTTGTAGGAAAATATTAACTAGCTGGTGCTTTTAATTTCGGAATTTGTTATGTTTGCTTTTTTTTATACGATATCTTTTTTTATTTGTTGCTGTTTTTCATTTTGTTTTAAAAATAAATTTTTATGAACATGTTAGGACTGTATAATTAAAATAATACAAAACATTAATAGATATTTGCCACAAACTGTTGAGGAATTTATGTATTTTTTTTACACAACAAAAATAAACTTGTTTAATTAATTTTTTTTTCTTCAGTTTAGCTCATATTTAACTTAGTATTTAGTGGGAATATAATAAAAGAGTTTTATGATTTTACCGACTCTGAGAGGGTGAGTTGCTGTCAAGAAAGAAACCGGTTACTTTTTTTTGCGATTACCCGGCATTAGTTTGCAAATCGCAATTTTAATTTTAATGCTATTTAGTACAATCGATCTTGGATTTGGCCTGTCTCATAGCCGAAGAAGAATTTTGAGTTCAATAGTATCTTGATGGGAACAGTTCCAACTGTCCTGTCATTCGATTTCTCCTTTACGCTCATTTATGGGACACCCTGAGCGAGCAAGTGTTTAAAGTTCTAGGAAAAGCTAATCTTATGCTGCTTTTTAATATTTTTTTGTTTCGCATTTATTATTCAATAAGCAATATGTAATAATGAAAAATATCACAAACATTTGTTTTATTTTATTCCAGCTTAAAATTACTTTTTGTCTTTTGTTTTGATCTGGTGTTTTTCCGAGCTGCTTCAAAATGTCTTGGCTTTCAAGTTGTGACGGCACCATACAACAGGATCTGAAATTAAATTATTATTTGCAATCAACGAAGAAATAATGTCACAAAATGCTAACGATAGTCTGGTAAGTTAAGAAATTTTATATTATTTTAATTTAATGTTTTATTAAAGAAATTTTGTTAAGTTGGCTTTGAGTTTAAAACTCTAATTAGTACTACCGTGTGATTTTTTATATAACTAATAGATGCTGTATACATACATACATACATGTGTATATACATAGTGTGTATAAATTAAAATATTTTTATTTGGGTATTTCTGACTTTTATAACCTTTTTCGAAAAAAAAACGAAACGAAACGTAACGTAACTAATAAATAATAAAATAAAAAACGCCAACCACACTTATTTAAAAATATTCCACTCTATTTCGTTACGAATTTAGGGTAATAAAAAAACTAAATTCATATATTTTTTTTAAAGATGTTAAAGCGCGAGAATTTCATTAAACTTATTTGTTCAAGCCGCATCTTATTTGGGAAAGTTATTCACACAGATATGCAAATAAGTTAAATGTTTGAAAATATGATTTAACATTTCCCCTCTTTTGTGATTTACATATACAGTGCAACCTCGGTGAACGCAACCAATAGAAATTTTGGGCTGTTGCGATAACTGAGTTGTTGCGCAAACCAAGTCACAAATTTTTAGGCATATTTTTCTATTTAAAAGCTCATTTTAAACCAATCAAGGTTAGCTTTTAATAATCTAATATACATCTAATAAAAAATTAATAAAGTACACATTCAAATGCATGTATGTTTATTTGTACTGATGGTTGTTATCGAGTTAAAGATTTTTAAGGGAAAAAGAAAGAAAAAAAATATTTGTCATTCTTAGAATAACGGTAAATCAGAAAGACTATTGCACTTAAGCACAAGATTTTACAAACACGTTTTAGTTTTGAATTTATTTCTCAAAAACCAAACTAAAAAGACAAAAAAAGCCTTACTTGTTCTGCAAAGTTGCGTTAATTGAGGCTTTGTTTTTTTAAAGAGTCACCAATGTTAAGAAATTGGGTGTTGCGTTAAGCGAGGTGTTGCGCATATCGAGGGTTGCGTTCAACGAGGCTGCACTGTATTTTTTTTGTATTTTATTTAACTTAAATGTACGCTTTTATTCAAATGAATACAGGAAACTTTAAATTAAAATATTTAAATTATGTTTTGTTATGACTAATTAAACATTTCCCTTGTGGAGTGATCTTTTTGTAATAATTACAAATTAAAACTGCAAAATAATTGCTCTCGTTGTTGTTGCTCTCATTATTTAAGAATTTGTAATAGATTGAGGCATTTAAAAATCGTGGGAGATTTTCAAAACAAACAATAAAACCAGTATTGCAACAACATTTAATTTTAATTATTCCCAAGAGCAGGCAAAATTAGACAATTTAAATGAAATTATAGACTAGTAAAAAGGGCGCCAAACTCATAAGTAAAAATTACACAAAAAAGTGCCCCAACAAATGTTGCTGTTTCTTTCAATAGTTCTAAGTTTTCATTTCTCATTTTGGGATAATTTTTCCTCACACAATAATACCCAATAAATTATCAAATCCGAGATTTAAAATTTAAATGGTTTTGCATTTCAGCTAACGATATGTATCTATGTCGTAAGAATTAGTATACTTTTGATTTATAAAAATGATTCTAATTACAAATAAAGAGTATAACTAAAAAGAGTCGTCAGATGTATTATGAATTATGTCAATGTAAGCATCAAATGTTCCACTTATTTCTTTTAGTTTCTCAAGAACTATTGAGTAAATTAAACTCCTCCCAGACAATTAAAAAAAAACGAATGCTGATCATCCTGTACTTCACTGTAAGTGGAAAGCTCAATTTTTCTAATAGAAACAATACATAGTTCGAAATAACAATCACATATTTAGTTTATAGTAAACATTTTACCTATTCTTTGTTCACTAATTATTTTTTTTGTTTTCAATAAAATTTAACAAAAATATATCTTGGGTCTTTATATTAAATTTGTTTTTGCTCATTTCGATAAAAAATTATACAAAATAGTTATATAAAAATATATTTTAAGCAAAAAAAGGGTTTGAGCGATTTTTGACATTGAATTTTGGTGAAAAAGGTAAAAAACAATCTGTCAACCCTCAAACTAAATACAACTTCCAGCGAATATACAAATTGCAACCATTTGCCCACGACTTGGCAGCACTGAGATTAAGCACACACTCGCACACAATAATGCATGCAAACAAACTGTTACACTCTTTTTAATAAAAATGTTTGAAAAATTTGTAATAGATTATAAACAACTTTTACTGAAACAAGAACAACAACTAATATAATGAGCGCAATAACAGAGAGTTGATTTAGTTAGTGTAAGAATAAAAAAGAAATCTAATGGTGAAAAAGTAATTTAGGTTATTAAGTTTTTCTTGTACATATATATGAATGCTAAGAATGTATTATTCCAAAGGAAACAGACTTAAAAATATTAAATTTCACACTAATTCAATAAGATGTGCAAAAACGTTTACTTCTAACGTTTACGTGTTCCAGCTTGTGTAACATCAACCAGAACAAAACAAACAAAAACTCACCACTTTAGCAAAAATAAACAAACGAGAAATCTGATATAAATGGGGCGATATAAAGAGAATAACACACACATCAATCAATATAAATAGAGAGAAAAAAATCAACCCCAATAAGAGAAGATGTTCCTAACAGTAGATTTTCTAATCGTTTGCTTAGATAGTTAACGAGTGATCCAAATACAAGTATATTTTATAAAAAATAAATAAAATTAACATTTTATTTATTAGAAATAGCAAATTGGCTTCGCCAGTGGCTGATCCTATCAGCTTAATTTTCTAAGACTTGACTTAAGAGTGTGAACCCTTTCTGGATTATTCGCATAGCATCGACCTTTAACGGTACCCCACAAGAATAATTGTGATAGCGCGTTTCCATTAAGAGCAAATCTTTTCCAAATATATGATGAAAACCATTGGAAGTGTTTTTATATTCGAATTTTCGTAGTCACTTTGACGTTTATGTTATTTTGTGTATGTTGTTTTTTTAACTTTTTCGAATATAAAATGTGCGCCATTTTCCTTTCTTTATATGACAAAGGGAAATGCATAATGTAAAAACAAGGTACACCCGTTAAAGCAGCTGATCGTTTATAATATATTTCCTGAATGTCAAACTCAATAAGAAATAAATATAAACAACATTTTTTATGTATGGAATTTGTTTGACAGTCAATGTAAATGTTTTTGTTGTACTAACGGGCTTAATTTTTTTCTTATATCACGGGAAAATGCCACTCTTGGCGCATTTGTCAACCGACAATAATGGATGACTCATCATTGTTGCATTTATAATCATGAAAGTAACACACTGCTGCACACTGATGCGGTCAATTGACATCGCCAAGATGACTGATAACACGATTATCAAATTTAGTGCGCAAACGATGGATTGTTTGATGAGCTTTATGATATGCTGCGCCATTCTGCTGAAACCAAAGATTGTGAAAATTCATATCTTCCGGCCATAAAAACAAAGAAGTCATGGCTCTGCAACGGTTCTTGACTTGCGTAATACAGAACTCCTTTTAGATATAAATTTGCAATATTTCCTAATGTTGTACCTCATTTTGGTCCACGGAGTTATGATACTCCCTTACAGTCAATATATCAGAAAAAACAAAATTTTCAATGTCAAAATAAAATGATTTAAAAAGATACTTCTATTTAGACTACCCGTTACTTTCATAAGCACATGAATACATCGTGCTAGAATGAGTAAACCAAAGTGTGGTTAACGTTTTTTTTTTATTTTCGTTTTTAAGGCGGAACTGAAAAAAATCTTGTGAATAAATTAACTGAACAATTTTCAGTAAAATAGATACATGTCGTCGTCGAAAATCCAAAAGTACATAACATCACTTGTTCTAATTTTACCAGAGAAGCAAAATCGTTATAAAATTAAAAATACTTCAGATATAGAAACATGTGATGGAATATGAATTATCAATATAAAAGCGTTGCTATTGATCGCAGAAATCTAAAACTTTATAGAGGCATGTAAGTAAGTTAACCTAAAGAATCATCCTCAATCAAAAACTCGATTTTGTTTTTTTTAAATATACGTCCTTTTGAATTTTCGACTACGATATGTACATTATTTTCAAAAGCATCAAAAGCTTCATCAATATTGTCAATTTTATAATGAAAATGCTTCATTTTGTTATATTTACATACCTATTTATATGGAAAAATTTAAGTTTTATTGGACGTAGTGAAAATGTGCAAAAAAATATGTAAAAACTGCACTTTTCTGTAATTACGGAAACGGAAATTCTCGTATAGTTAACATCACTGGTCAACAACAACAATATGCACAACATAAAACTAAACTCAATTTAAATGAGAATAATGTTGTTTAACAATTTGTTGTGGTGGGGGTAATTGATGAGACACTGTTGATGTTCTTAAATGAGTACAAAACGAAGAGGGCATAATCTTATTGGATTTTGTGGGGGAACTTTTTTAGAACAACAGCTCTAGCAGTTTGTTGGCAGCGGTGAGCGTGTAAAATACATTTTATTTCGTTAAAAAAAAGTGCCATAATTTCTTTTTGTGTTTTAATATTGCGGTGGAGGAAAAAATGCTGAAATTATTGAAATAAAGAAAATTTGCACAAAAAAAAAAAACTTAAACAAAAAATTAAGAAATAATTATAGCTACTTATTTTTAAATAAAGATAAAAAAATATATAATAACTATAAGTATATTGAAAAAAAAACAACAATAATTTGCAAGTTAGTAAAATAAAGTGCAATTTTTGTTTATACATACACACATATTTGCTGAAACTTCAATCCAATTTATTAAAATATTTAATACACATAATTTAGAGAAAAATATTAAATAACACCGTCAGAAAAAGTGCAACGAACCCTTGGAAGCAAAAAAAAAAACTCGTCGTTGTCTAATATTATAAAACAGTGACGAATACAGTGTAATTGCTTACATATTTATGTATGCATGTATGTATATATTCCTATTTGATAATAGTGACTGCGTCTCCTTTGTTGGTTAGTGGCTCGCCTTTTTGTATGCAACAGCAGACAAGCAACCACTCCTTTAACCAGAACGAGAAAAATACCAACTAAGTGTAATTGGACAAGAGGGTTGTTGCATGCCACATACAAAAAAAAATCATATGTGCATGTAAATGCTTACTGCCTAGCAGGAGCAGGATATTGCGAGTCTGTTTTATTTTTCTATTAACAATAGTGGGCAGTTAAATAAACAACAGAAATTTTCTAGTACCTACCTACAACAAATAAATTACATACTTACTTATATCGATCAATAAATTCCTGGAAAATTTTACACTCATCTAAAAGAAAAACACATACATATGTACATATGTATGTTCATACATTAAAGTTAAAAATAACGAAGCAGAAAATTCCTTTACCACTGCGCCTTTTTATGCCATCATCTCCAACATCCTTGGAACTTTAAATACCTACTTACATTGTTTAAATTAGTTATTCTCATCAGATCAAACAAAAAGTGATTTATTTGGATATTAAAAAATCAAAATTTCAGCATCAACATCATCTAAGACATCATTATCAGCAATATTATCTCCAACTGTCACCGCCACCATCACAAGCAAAACGATCTCAAATGGTAATAAAAAATACAAAAACTGAACTACGTCTATTTAAATTAAATAAGTTTTTCATAAAAAAAATTCTATTCTTTTCTTATTTTTTTATCAATAACGACAATAACAATAATCGTATTAATAATAATAATGTTCAATTTAGACAACAACAGCAAGTTGCGTGTCTTTTATTTATTTATTTATTTTCTTAAAAAACGACATGAGGGCCACCGAATTATTTTCCTTCTTCCCCTCTCTTCTTATCAATATCTTTTATTTAAACATTTTAGCATATTTTCAGCGTTACCAAGCTTGGGGGGGCTTATGCCAAAATACGGTATTTGTTCGTGTTTGTGCTTAAAAATCGTGTTGGGGATGTGGGAATTCTTCGGGAGATAACATATTACAACTGAATCTTATTTTTATTTGTAATTTTTTAAATGTGAAATTTTACTTTCATAAGAAGGTTTAATAAATACAAAAATTGCAGAACTAGAATTTCATAATATGGACGGACACTAATGCAATTTCTATGACTATGAAGCTCTGTAGAAGTCTAAAATGTTCACATTATATTGGCAACATTGTAAACAATACTAAAAGAGAGGTGTGTTGTTTTGTTTAAATACGTAACTCCCCCAACAAACAATACGTAACATACATCCATACATGCAGACAAACATAATATATACATATGTAACGGGTGGTCCAAATGCAAGAGTTTTCTAAAATTAAAATGAACTAAACTTATTTTGTTTCGGTATAACCATGGTAGAATAATACAGGTAGTGTCGAAGCGTTAACGGACATTCTTTTGGGTTCGGGTATGTCCGAATTTGTTAATGTATTACTAACACACACCCACACTACTAAAAAAGCACACTTTAGCGTTTGTTTCAAATGCAAATTAGAAAAGGATAAGAAGCAAAATTCTTTATAGAACAGAAAATGAAACCATTTTGCCATTTTTTTGTGCTTTATGACAGCTTCGAACTTAAAGGCAGTGTTGTTGTAACTTCGAAACAACCTGTATTATTCTACCATAGAAATAACCTACCTATTAGAAATAACAAATATTTCCATTATTTATGCAACACGATTTCATTCATGTGACCAATTTTCCATAACTTTGCTGACGGTTTCTGGTTCTATATCGCAATGGATCGGATGATATTAGCCTTAAGGTTGTCGATCTTTTCTTGATTATTCGCATAGCAGCGATCTTTAATGACACCCCACAGGATAGAGTCTAAAGGCGTCAAAACACGTCACCGAGGCGGTCAATTGACACCGCCAAGATAGCTGCCAAATCGATTTTTCGATGATATTTCGTAAAAATTCTTCTCATTGTGCTCCGCGGACTGATAGTCAATATTTCGGACAGGAAATAATTTATGTGTTAAAGTAACATGATTTAAAAAGATAATTTCATGTGGAGCACACCGTATATATGTATGTATATGTACACACACATGTACGTAGTATATCACTTAGTTAGTTCACATGTGATTCATTTGTTTTATTTTTATGCTTTTACGTACAATTTAAATATGAATGTATGTACATACTAGTGCGTTGTCAAATTATTCGAGTTTTAAATTGTTCGAACAAAAATTCATAATCCTTTTTTCGAATATTCGAACTTATAAAATTATAAAATTCATAATCCTTTTTTCGAATATTCGAACTTATAAGGAATACAAATATTTATTGGAATAATTATATTTAAAATACAAACAAATATATCTGGACGTATGCATGTACATTTTTAAGTATTCATAGAATTTTTTAAATTAACAGTTAATTATAATTTGTAAAGTGTTTTTTCCCAAAGCAATATTTTACTTATTCAGTAAAAACGTTTATTCAAAATTGACAAGTAAATAAAAGAAGACAAGTAAGAAAATAAAACAACATGATTGATTGATTATAGGTACATATGTGCATACATACGTATTTATAAATTAGCTATTATGAATTTTTCACAATATTTAAAATAAATCTCCTGCATGATAACTTTAGTTGTTCTATGAATTTTTGGGTAGAAGTTCCTTGACGATTTGCATTAGCAACAGTGAAATAATTATAGGAACAAGCTAATACTACTCAATAATAAATTTTAATGTATTTTTAATTTTAATAACGATTTTTACTGAATAAGTCAAATATTAGTTTGGGAAAAAAGAACGTTACAAATGCAAATTAATATAGGTATAATTGTGTTTTTTTTTTTGAGTTTTTAGGATATGTTTTATTTTATTTTTAATAAAATAAAATGCTTTTTATAAATTGTCAAAGTTTGTGATACGGCTAAAATATGTAGCATTAAAAAGCATATCAAGTTTTTCTGTTGTTAAAGAAGTATGTATTTATAATTTAGTGCAGCATCATCTTGCTAACAGCATTATAAAGTAATTTTACCAATTTCATTGTAAGAAGTACTTAAATATATGTACATATACATGCATATGTACATATTATTATTATAATCGTAACGATAAGAAATTATTACTCGAACTGTTCGAATAATTTTTTATTCTAAATAAAAAAATGTTTGTTCGAATAAATATGAAAAAAAATTGTTCGAATAGTTTTTATTCGAATGAGAGCTCTAATAAATACCTGCATATAGTATACATATATATGTATGTATACATACAAATAATGTATGAAAATATAGCCATATATGATAAACAAATCTATATTTTTTGTTTTTGTGTTTTTGGCAGGCAATAAATATATTTTGCATTTATTCGGTCTTGCTCACTCACGAACAGCGCCACAAAAGCAAACCCACGAACATTTGTTTACAATTTTATTGTGAATTTCTTGATTGATGTTATTGTTGTTGTAATGTGATGCTCCATTTATAAAAAGTCCCCAAAGATGCTGTAAATGTGTGTGTGTGTTTAGCAGTGTTTGTACTTTATTAGTTGGTTTGGTTGTTTTTGTTTTGACTTTGAATCAGCGTTGCCAGAATGATTTTTTTTATTATTATGTAATTTTTATTTATAAGTACCAATTTATCTATTATTTACATATGTACATAGATAGATAGATACATACATATGTACATATATTAAATTTACGAAATTAACACAATAAGGTTTTCTTGTAACACAAATTGCTTGTGATATCTGACGCAGATCACAATGCGATCATTAAGAATTTTTTAAGATTTAAGATTTTGTTCGCTTACATTTTGTAATGTTAACTCTTTTGTTGCAAATTGCAAAGTTGTTTTTCTTAAAGTAGAACTACATAGGTAAATACATACGAGTAGTACCTACATTTGTACATAGTTTTTTTTTCAAATAAACTTATTGTCTTAATTAATTTTCAGACGCCTTCTCGTATTAATTTAATGCATTCTATGTGGCCAAGTATTAAGAATAAAATAGTTATTGAAAAACTTAACAAGGTTCTTAATTGAAATATTGTCCTTCAGCTTTGAAAAAGATTAAAAACAACATATGTACATACATATGTATGTACATATGTATGTATTCAGTATATTTTCATGTATATTTTCAATATTTTTGATCGTTTTGTGCGACAATAGAAGATCCGTTCAATTTGAAAATTTGAAAAAAATATATCGACCCCTATGCGCGATATTATCGTATGCTACAAAAACTAAAATTTACAGGAGACCGTTTTTATTACTATTTGTATTGCTATTATATACTACAAAACTGTTACATACGATAAAATGTGCATTGTATTACCTCCAAAACTATTATATTTATCGCTATAATATTTTGTCAACAGATTAATCAATGGATTTAGAAACGATTTGCATAAAAATCTCTATTTCATAAAAAGTGTAACATACGATAATTTCGTGCACAGAGGTCGATATGATTATACTTTGCAATAAAAATTTTTGTAAATAAAGCTGATTAAAAATTTTTAGTCTGTGTTTTTTCGGGTGCATATTTTTGTGCATATTTTAAAGTTTTTTTTTAAGGAATATTTGCATGCATATTTTAATACATATTTTTTGTGCGTGCGTATTTAAACTTGCCCTGCATATAAGGAATCTTTGAAATTTGTGGCAAGACTCATTGTACGCGTGCTGCTGCTAATCTGCCGACATTATATTTTTGCGTTTAACCATACAAATAAGTATGTATGTATGTACATACTTATGTATGTAGTGATATTATTCGAAAGTCTCTGGCATCGCTGAATTGAATTCATATCACAAATAACGGATGTAGGTATTTGATAAAAATGTTACATATTTTTGTTTTTGCTGGCTTTGCGGGGGAAAGAGATAATAAAGTGTCCAATTTATTATGTGTTATTTAACACAAGCTCTCTTATCTAATTTTTTTTAGCTGCTTCCTATTCTAATACATGCCTACTTTAATTGTAGCATAATTATCAACAACAATAAGAAGTGTTTTTAATTTTGTATGCTACTTTTATCACTTCCTTTCAGTTTGAAGAGAAATCTTTAAATAGACTTAAGTGAACTTATTTTCACTTCCCTTTCATGTGTTTGGCTTGTATAATGTACATATGTACATAAATATGTACATACATATGTAAGTATGTATGATGTGTTTTATTAACTTAGTTTCAATGCTTATTTATCACAAGTCGATTATAAACATTTTCGAGTTACATGAATTGTTTTCGGTTTAATTATTTTTACAACTATTTACATACGTTGTCATTGTTCTCATGATTGCGTCTGCCATGTTGGGAATTTAAAAGACTTAGAAGAAATTGTTTGCTTTTATTGTAACTACTAAGATACTACTTATGTATTTACATACAAATACATACATATGTAAGTATATGTTGTATGTACCTACGTTTAGTTGATAATATTCTTCACTTACTCTTTCTTTCCTTGTATTCATTTCTTGTTTAAATTGTACTTTATGGCGATGATGGTCTTGTAGATCCATACATAGTATGCACATACATAGATATGTACATACATACATACATAGATATGTACATACATAAAATCATTTGTACTTTTAGTTTTGTAATTGCTACAGCGTTATGATTCTGACTATTTAAGTATTTACATACATATGTGTATGTCTGTATGCATGTATGCATGTACATATATGTATGTATGTACTATATAGCTTGCATTTACCTAGATTTTTTTATTTAATTTTTTGTATTTATGTATGAAAATATGTTTGTTTTGCTTGTATTTTAATCGAATGCTTAAAATGTGCCTTGAATTCAATTTGGGTCAATGCATTTCAATTGGACTTTGTTTTTTTTTGTGTTGTATGAATATGAATTGAAAATTTAAATGCAAACTTATTCCGCTTAAAGATTTGAAATGTTTCTAATTGTATTTTTGTGTTATTGTTTTACACAAAGTCGACAAAGTCCGTCAAAAAAAAAATCAAGATTTTGACAATAAACTTAACGCCTTATTTATTATATGTATCTGCTTAGTTTCGTGAAATTGAAACTGAACGTACCTATAATTCCTTTTATAAAACGTGTCCTGGGATCGTTTCTTATCTAGATGTTTCTTCCGGGGTGTTTCTACAGAAAAGCCAAAATGTTTTCGTAGTTTGTGTTTGTTGTACCTTTTATAAATATTATCTTTTAAGTGATCTTCAATAAAAAGTACTTTTTCGCTTGTTTTATAACTTCGCACATAGAATACTTATCTACTTGGATGAATGTCTGGTTGGAGTCTTTATGTTGTTGGATTCAGAATCTTAGTGGCATTTCCTTTCAGCATAAGGTAACATGACTTTTTGAAGAATACTTTTACAAATTCTTATAAATTCAAGGTTTCCGCAATGAGTTGAATAGGGTAAATTTTCCAAGATAGACATTTTATAACAATTTAAAAATGGGTAAAAATCATCGTTTAGAAAGAACCTGAACCATTACGGCCGAATGCCAAGTGCTTGTTATATTTAGAAAACAATGGGTTTTCTTTTGTATATAAAAAACCCGTTTTGATAATTGAATCAAAGTAAACTTTCAATAAAATTGATTAATTCTTAAAACTGCGAATGAAATTGTAATGCGGTAATAAGTGTGCATATTTTAATAACCACATGTGAACATAAAAAAATGTTTCATTCTTTTTAGGACTCCATCTCCAGAAACATATTTTTAAATTAGATTTTCTATTTTTGCACTGCGTTCAAGGAAAATTGACTACACGCTTTTGTACTATCTCTTATTTACAAATATACATAGACTTAAAAATTAAAAATGTTTGCACTTAGAAACGATAATTATATATGTACATATGTATGTATATTTCAGTCGTATGTATTAGATCAATGAATGATTACAATTGAACTGTATATTTTGTTTGAATGCCAAGCGTTGCTCCTCATCTTTCCTAAATTGAAAACAAAAAAATAAATAAAAAATAAAAATTTCCTCTAATGCCAAATAAAGAAAATGAAACTATTTTTGCTACTTAGAGCGATAAGCCGCGAGTATAGCAAGGAAAAAAAAATATTAAATTCATTCATTAAAACAAGTCGTGCTCATGGCTACACAAGCTACATACATACATATGTACATACATATATAATATAATTTAATTTCATGCCTTTGGAAACAGTCAATTATTTAATGAGTCAGTGGGAATATGAAACCAGAAACTAATTTTCGTAAACACACAAAAACATTTTCGAGAATACTCTCATACAATTTTCGAAATACATTTTTAGCTAAAGTTTTAAACAATTTTCCCAAATACCTACATACATAAGTTTAAAAGAAATACTTATTGATGTCTTCTAAATTTTGAGAGCCCAACTAAACAACAATGATCGGCAATTGTTTGTTAAGACAAGTTGATGCATGCCTTTTAGTAGACAAAAAAGTAAATAAAATACATCAGTTCAATATCTTTTTTTTTTATATATTTCAATTCAAGGCCAATATTAAGTATCTATTTTATTTGTTGCTCAACAAAGTTGAGTAGAAATCAATAAATCGTCGCTTACAGAACTTTATTAAAGACATGCATATAAAATCATAACACAGTACAACATTTTTCAGCTCATATAGTTATTTGAGATTCAATTCTGAGAACTGCACGTGAAAGTGGCCCCCAAAATAAGAACTTCTGCATCATTCGTTTTGTCAAGTTGCTTGGCTGCATTAATTAATATTTACATTTTAAAACCGGATGAACATTGAATATTTCAATGTGGAAAATAACAAGTATACGTACGGACGGTATAGAAAAATATAGAAAAAGTTATAAAAATCCACCTTGAACAAAAATATTCGTATGGTCCTTAAATTATTAATAATGCAGCCAACTTGACAAAACGAATGATGCAGAAGTTCATATTTTGGGAGCCACTTTCACGTGCAGTTCTCAGAATTGAATCTCAAAATCATGTGCTGTACTGTGTAAATAAAGAAAAGCTAATGACCCAAATGGCAGACAGAATGTGCCCGTGCATGGTCTTGTGTGATTGACATTCGTCCTTTTTTTAAGGCCAATTTTATAATTAAATACTAGTAATTGTAAAAATATGGGAAAATTATAGTCAACCTTAAAGGTGATTTTTAAATGGCGTTCAGAGAAAAATGGCAATAGATCAGTGTTGCCAACTTATGTGTAATTACATATATCATGTGTAATAAAAAGTTGCTGCAACAAAAATTGCAAGTCTGGACCGAGAATTTTATTAAATGACACTGAAAGCCCAAATATTAAATATATCTTCATCATCAAAAAAATTTTTAATTACATTAATAAGGTCAAATATTTAATCTAAGCAAATCAAAGCACGTTATTTTGCAAAAAAAAAGAGAGCATGTGTAATTCCTAATTTAATGTGTAATTTTGGCGCGATGCATGTGTTCGTTGGTGGCAACACTGAAAAACACACGCAACCCTGACCGCACTTAAGAAATAATTATGGTGACACGAGAGCTGTTCTTCAGCCCAGAGCTGCTTAACGACTGTTTTTTAAATTTACTTTTTTCAATGTACTTAAAAAAATTTTACATAACTGTAATTTTTAAATTTTTTAAGGGTAATTATTTTAAAAGGTAACTTTTTAAAATTGTATTTTTTTAAAAATAATTTTTTCAAGTTATTTTTTCTTTAAGAAAAGGTACTCTTCTGTAAGAAAAGGTACTTTTCTGCAAGAAACGCTATTTTCTGTAAGTAAATATATTTTTCAAAAGCTAAGTTTCTTAATTAAAAAAAGTTCTTTGATGAAATGGTACTTTTTAAAAAGGTACTCTTTTTAAAAAATACTTTTTAAAAGGTACTTTTTTTATAGGTACTTTTTTAAGGTACTTACTTTTTTAAAAGGTACTTTTATGAAAATGAACGTTTTTAAATGCACTTTTTTATAAGATACTTTTGAAAAATTTATTTATATTAATTTCCTTTTTTATGGGAGTTTTTAAGGTTTGTGAGCTATTTTTTTTAGAGAATTACATTTTCAAACACTGATTAAATGGCGGAAGCAAAGTGAAAACTTTAGATTTATTGTCTTTTAATTCCATTGTGTTAAACTTTTCTTATACCAGGTCAGACAATTGTAATATTACGAACTTCGGGTTGTCAATACTGGCAAACCGATAATGCCAGACATGTCAAATTCATACCAATGACAGCTGTTTAAATTTTTTACAAGAATTTATATCTTAAATTTATAAAACAAAAGTTATTGTATACATAATTGTTTTTATGGATTTTAGTTACGGAAATATTTCAAAAATGTATCTTTTTGTGTATGAAATACAAGGAACGAACGTACATTAATATTAAAACATTATTGTTATTGTCATTCACTTATTTTTAATTTTTTTTTTTGAGATAAACATACAATTCATATAATTCACACCTGTTTTTATTGTTTAATTTTGCTGAATTTGAATACATAATAATTGTTATTTGAATTTACTCTAAAATGAGTCATTCATAAAGAGTCTCATTGTAAAAAAAAAACTAAAAAAAAAATAAAAATAAATTATTACAGAATTTCTCTAATAACTCGTATACGTGTTCAAATAACAAAACGCAAAAAATTGCTGTTAAAGTATTAAAATCACCCCAAAATCCCACATATCAAACAACTCAGGAATATAATGTCTATCAAATGGATCAGCAGCGGCGGCAGCAGCAGCAGCCGCATTCTGCTGAATACTACCAACAGTATCAGCAGCAAGACCAACAAAAAGCTTTAATGCCACCCCTGGATCATGCCACCCACATCTTAGCCCATCAGCATCATTGTAAGCATCACCACAAACATCACAATCATCATCAGCATCAGCATCAACATCAACATCATCAACAGCATCAGCATCAACATCATCAACACCACCAAAATACTCGGCATCAAAACAACAGCCAACAGCAACAAAAGCAATTCCAGCAACATTTGCAGCAGCAACAACAGGATTTAGTTAAATCTTTACAAAATGAATTGCAGTATCAATATTTTGAGAAAAACCCACCTACGCCACAGAAAACCTCTTGCCACTCCTCACCACGTACGCCAAAACATGGTCAGACCAGAACACCGAGGCCAGGAGAAACCAAAACACCCACCTCAACCTTAACGAAACCCAAAAAATGGCGACGACCTTTTAGCTCGTATCATTCCTGTGACGATTTAGATGCCTCGAATAACTGCGCCAATTTAAACAAGTCCCAGCAGCATCAGCAATCGAATGAGAAAATGGTGTTGGCCAGTTTGAAATATTTATGTGCCTGCACAGGAGCCACCTTAAGGAATTTGTCCAAGAGGACCAAAGATTTACATAAGAATAATTGTTACACATACAATAAGGTAAAGATTTTTTCTTGGTTTGTTTTTTTTTTTTTTGTAAGCTAAGATGTGCTTTCATGCAACCGCATATTCGGCTTAAGCTTTTTGGGGAGAAATTTTAAATGAAACATGGAATACTTTATTATTACTTTTGGGTGGGGAAATATCATTTTTCATATTCGTAATTTTAATCCTAAAGGTATTTGCAAGTAAATCTCGTCAACATGACATGATTTGTGTAAACAACAATGAAAGTTCAAAGAAGAAAAAGTAAGAATCTTGTCAATAAGACATGACGCGTCTAAACACAGTCTGAGTAACAGAATGCAAACGAAGACATTTTAAGAAAGTTTTTTTTTTTAAATCTTGTTGCCCTAATTTAAAAAATAACTGCTAAATAACTTCCTTCTAATTTAAAAAAAAACTTCCTTTTTATATTCCAAAAAAAAAACACGTTTTAATTAAAAGCCAAAACATGAAGGCGCCTTTTGATATGTTTGTAAAGCTCGTGCGCTTTTTACATATATACACACATAGCAATATATGTTTCTACATTAGAGATGGAATCGTGAGTAACTTTTCACTCCCGCTTACGATAGAAAAAATTTTACTCATGCACGAAATAATCACGAAAAAAAACTATAAAATAATCAATAATCAGCCCAATTATGAATAAAAATTCCCCGGAAGATTTCTCCCTTTTCCCAAAAAGCCCCTGTTCACATATATGTTCACATCGTTAATTGTGAACAGCCCCTTTTTAGGAAAAGGAAGAAATCTCTCAGGGAATTTTTTATTCATAATTGGGCTGAATATAAAAAAATAAATGAAAAAAACAATAAACGAAAAAAAAAATCTCGAAACAATCTCGCCCGAAATCTACTCATGCATGCTCGCTCACGGTAAATTTGTTTAAGCTCACGTTCATGCAAGCTCTCGTGATTGCAACAAAAACATAAGCACATGATCACGCATGATTCACGCTAATCACGTTTGCGATGCTCATCACTAATCTACATACTAAAAGTTGTAAATAAAAATGTTTCCAACTGTGTGTGTTTGTGTTCCCAGCAAACACACGGGTTTGATATCAAATTGAGAATTATTTGAAATTAAGCTGTTAGCAAATGATAAACGTTTGTGAATGTAATGTAAGAAAAACACTGCATGCTTAAAACACACAAAACTTATTCTCAAGTTGAGAAATGGGTTTATTCTCAAACTTAATAGCAAACGTTGTGCTCAAATATTTTTCGAATGTAGATTGTAAATCAAAATGCAACATAAGTGAAGTTAATTTATTTCGTTGTGGTTTCTATTTCTTATAGATCTTTTTTATTCCTTTTTTTTGTGATCTATATTTGATAAAATTAAAAAAGTAACATACTTTTTAAATCAATAATTTAAATGTGCAAAACACGCAAACATATAAATGTATGTACATACATATATAGAGATCGTATATATTTTTACGGAAAATAGGTGTTATTTACGATGGTTTTTCTTATGAATTTTTTACATTGTTTTATTTACAAATTATACAAAAATTAAATGAAAGGGAGATCTTAAACATGATTTTATTTAAGTTTTCTAACTTCTTCAGTCCCGTATAAAAGTGTGATTGCCAATAAGTTACTCACTCTTTTCAGATAATTACTACTAAATCATTTTATTTCAGATTTCACGAAAAGTATTCTCAAGTCTTAATGTTACGTGAAATGGCGCGTTTATTATTGCCCGTAGACTTTTCGATTGAAATCTTTGTAATATTTCTACATTGAAGTTACTGGAAGCTCTCCATAATTCTATGCCATAAGTCCACACCAGTTTTAATATGTTTTTGTACAACAAAACTTTGCTTTCAATGGAAAGTTGGCTTCCATTTAAGCCGTCTGTCTAAATTGAAAGCTAAATATTTAACAATATTTTTGGAATTAATTACTTTTAATTAATTTCTGATTCTGATACTCTAAACGCTACCCGGGCCTCTTTTCTCAAAACTAAAAATTACAAATCTAGTTTTGTAGCTTTGAGGAATGGGTCCCCCTGATGTGTTTTTATTTTTAAAAACCTGGCAAAAATTTAAGAAAAGTGTTTCAATTTATTTTTGATTTTCGGAATATTGAAAAGTCTTTCATAGACATTTTTAGTTTACATTTTTCAAAATTTGTTTTCTTACATTAAAACTCGAACTCAGTATCACTTAGTATCAAGTTGGGAAAGTGTCATTTATCAAATATCTATTCTCAACTGATCATCAATTCGAGTTTAAATTTTAATAACCAAGCTTTAAGTCAGGCTTTAAAAAGTTTTCAGAATCCTTATATTCTTTAATATAATATTAATATAAATTGAAACGTTTGACCTTGTGTTTGTTGGGTTGTGAAAGCTGCCTAATATTTTCTATTTATTTGAAATCATTTATTTGAATTAACTAACTTAACTTGAAATCATGCTCATTTTTTTGTTGTTTTTAATTTTTTGTTGTTTTTCTAATTTAGTTGATAATGATTTAAAATAAACATTAGGAAACTCAAAAAGAATTTCAATGTAATGTAAAAATTATTGACAAAATTGAGAAAAATCAATGAAAAGTAAATAGATATTGTGCATTTCCCATTTTTTAAAGTCAAACAAAAACAATTTTTCGTTGTTTTCAATATCAATTCTCACTCACAATTTTGTTTTCATTTTATAAAAACAGGCAGTTATATATTTGAATTTGAACTTTTATATATTTCGAAATACTTATGTCAAAGTAATTTTTTTCTAAATTTGAGTTTATTTTTAAAGTATTTTCTTCTCCAAAAAAATCAAAGATTAATCAAAATTTTTCAACTAATTTTCAAATTAAGAAAACATGTTCTTCTCTATCGTTTTGTTTTGTTTTTTATTTTTTTATTTTGCAATTTCGAACAATTATAAATTGAAAACAAGGTAAAACTTGGAAAAATATGAAATGAATTTTTAACGTGAAAATTTATTGAATTTAAAAAAAAACTTTGCAAAATTTGGAGTTTAACAAATATTTTCTATAGCAAAAAAATTTCGAAAATTTATCGAAGCATTTTTTTAGTTCGACAATTTCCGAATTTCTCTAGTTTTATTTTATTTATATTTTTTAGGACTTAAAAAATCAATTTTTATTATATTAATTATTACTTGTTGTTTCCAAATTCTTAATAACAAATTTGCTTTAAGTCGTGAATAGTTTGAACACAATTTAGAATGATTTCTGCAGGAAAAAATTTAATTTTCAAATGTTTTTACAGATTGTTGCTTATTCCGAAACTCGACTTTTAGAAAATTAAAATTTTCGTAATTTTTCTTGTTTCAACAAAATTATGTGCTTTGAAAATTTTCGATATAAATAAAATTTTGAACATTAATTTGTTTTTTATTAAAAAAAAAAATACCTTAATGCTTGCCATAGAGAAAGCGAAATATTAAAGAAATAAAGTTTTTATATTGTTGACCTTAAGCTTGAAGCAGTCCTTTTTAATAAAATATTAATAAAATGCTTGAAAAATCGGAATCATTTTTTTATAATTTTTATTTAATTTATAGTTTTTGAAAATAATATTGTAAAATTTTAAGATATTATTATTTATCTATATATTTTTTAGAGACTCAGTAAATTTAAGAGACTTATTCATATTGGAAATAAAGTTTTTTTTCTAAATTACAATTTGCAATCTTCAAAATGTTTTCGAAATTATTTCCATGCAACTTCAAATTGAAAAGAACATGTTGTAGCATTTGCATGAAGACACACATTTCCTTGAAATTAAACTTTTCAACAATAATTTCGATTTCCAAACATCTGCTTTTTAAGAGATTATTAAAAAAAATGTGAAAGAAAAGTCAAAGCGGCTGCTGGTGGGCAATAAAAATAGCAGCAAGTAGACGTGTGTGCGGCCTGCCATGTATGTAAATGTGTGTTGATTTTTGGCCAGCCATGGGAGTTCAATTTTATGACCTTTTAGCCTAAAGAAAAGCAATCTAATTTGTGGGGGCTGTTCGGTTGGTGGCTTGTAAAATTAAAATGAAATAAATTTCAAATATAAATTTTGTAAGAAAAGAAACAAATTAAATTATAATACGGTTCCTAGAATTTTTAAACAAAAGCTGTTAGTATTAAACAAAAAGCCAATTTAACTTTAAGTAATAATAAAATAAATACAATTTATATCAAGATAATTAATTAATTTGATTATCTTCACTAATTACAATCAACAGCCCACGTGGCGTGTATGGGGCGAGGAAAAGGATACCGATATAATTTATACGGTTTATTTGAAAAAGGTGTGCTACCACCGGCCCACGCCTTCAGCGGCGAATGTAAGTGATAATGAATATGATTTAAGTGGTTTCTTTAAATAATGAATAAATGAATTTGTTTCTTTTAAAGGCCGACTCCGAAGATGACATTTCATATTTGGAATGGGAAATGGTGCGTGTTCGTTTTGTTAAGGCTGCCACTCTGGAACGTCTAGTCGAGGCCTTGGCCACCGATGACGGCGAATTGGAGTCGACCTTTATTAATGTTTTCCTCAATACCTATCGCACCTTTTCGACGCCCAAAGAAGTGCTCAGTCTATTTGTCAAACGTTATAACACCTTGTGCGAAAAGCAACGTATTGAGGATGTGAAAAACAAAGACAATATTGATTATGATCGCTCCAACTCTATACACGAACAACATAAGAAAACTTTGATGTCGGTTTGGAAAATGTGGTTAAATGGCTTTCCCGAGGATTGGAATGAAGAGAATTTGGAAGCTTTAATTAATTTCACCACCAAATATCTGTCGAATTCTGATTTGCATGTGCGAGCCTTCAATCAATTGGAAATGATTTTGCGTCAACAGGTTTACAATAAAAAACAATTACCCGCCTGGTTGGGTGATCAATTTGCTGATCTGTATTTGGCACCCGAATTTCATGGGAGGGCTTGTTTTTTGGAAAGTTATCGTTTTCCTCGCATCGATGTGCGCCATTTCGCTGAACAGTTGACGCGCATGGATTGTGAACTGTTTAAAAAAGTGATATCGCATCAGTGTCTGGGTGCCACGTGGTCGCGAAGGTCTCAGGGCTGCTGTGAAACGGTGGTGGCCACAGTCACGCAATTCAATGAAGTCTTATATAGAGTGATAACTAGTATTTTGATTGAGAGAGCCTTGGAACCTATAGTAAGTATTTTTTTTTTAACGAAGCAATTAAAGGAAAGAAAAAATTTCGAATCCTGCGGATATTACAAAAATTTTCTGTTTTGGAAAATGTTTTAAGTAATACATACAATTCATATGGGGAAAGAAATTTTTATATGTAGAAAATTTTCCAAAGTAAAAATTTCAATATAACTTTAAGACCGAAATGGTGGTTAAAGGATAATTTAAATTCTTTTAAAAAATATAATTATGGAAGAAGAACCCACTCCAAAAACAAAAAAGAGTTGTATGGAGTGGTTATAATAGTCATGTACTATTAGTAAATTTATTATTCGAGATGTCCCTCGATATCTTATTTTAAAATGCTTTTAACATGTTCCTTAACTTTATGCATGCATATTTCATATATTAAATTACGATGCAATGTAACTTACCCATTCATTAGCTGTTCTCCTGTAGAACATTTTAGCAAATTGTGTTTTGTCTATTTAGTACTCTAACAGTTTCATTTTCTGGCAACATTGATAGTGAACTATAAAACAAAACAAAAAAACATCCCAAAACTATGCTTTGAAATATTTCCAAAAACAAGATTTTAAGACAACAACAACAACAGCAATAGCAATGATTTGCTACAAGCCTTCCTAAACCTTTAGTTTTAGATTTCTGTAAACATTTTTATTAATTGTTCTGTAATTTTCAGGAACGTGCTGTATATATTTCGGTTTGGATTGATATAGCCCAAGAATTAAGGTTATTGAAAAATTTCTCCTCCCTGAAAGCCATCATTACCGGTTTAAATTCATCAGCTATTTATAGACTTAGCAAAATATGGTCGGTTTTGCCAAAAGAAAAGGTAAATTAAAGTGAATTTTCTACAAATCTACAATTAAAACAATTTTTACACTGATTTCAGTTGGAAGTCTTTCATGAATTGGCACGCATCTGTTCCGAGGACAATAATGCATCAGTACAAAGAGAACTTTTAATACGAGAGGGTACAGCGAAATTCGCCGAAACGGTGGGTGAAAATGATCGCCATATGCAAAAAATAATACAAAAACAAGTAAGTTTTCTATAAGATAATATGAATATTTTCTAAATTAAGAAATCAATATGTATTTGCTGTTTCTTTTTGTGCAGAGCACGCAGACCTCTCACGGCACCATACCTTATTTGGGCACTTTTCTTACCGATTTAACGATGATCCATCAAGCCAATCCCGATACGGTGGGAGATGACAAACTAATCAATTTTGAAAAGAAACGTAAAGAGTTTGAGGTTTTAGCGAAAATTAAGCTATTACAAGGGGCAGCTAACACTTATAATCTAGACGAAGATCCTTTATTCAATAGATGGTTTTATTCTATGCCGGTTTTAACCGAAGAAGATGCCCATAACTTGTCGTATCAATTAGAGCCGCCACCGCCTACAGCGCCCCGCAAGAGTACTACCTCGTCCTCAAATATGTCTTCGGCCAATTCTTCTATATTGGGTCATCGTAAAACCGATTCCATAGCCTCAAATTCCAGCAGTGGAGCAGGATCACAATTTTACTGTGAAATCAGTTCCCACAACAGTTCAAGGCACAATTCTCTAGACAGAGAAGTCCACAACAATCACATGTCAGCTACAAGCAGTGTATCGAATTTATCGTTGGACTCCAGTAATTCTGGTGGCGGCCTGAATAAAACGAAAATGATACATTCCCATAGTTCGAATGGTCTGCTGCGTAGTAATCATGGCTCAAGCACCAGTGGCAGTCACACACCCACCCAAATCGGCTCCCCTTTGATTAATGCTCAAGTAGTTAATTCTCCCGGGGCTAATGCCGATTTTTATATAGTCAAAATCACCTTGGAATCGGAAACCATGCCTCAAGATGGTATTGTTGTATACAAGAGTATGATGGTGAAAAATAATGAACGCACACCACAAGTGATACGTAATGCCTTGATGAAACTTGGCATAGAAGACGATCCTGACAATTATACCTTGGCTCAAAGGTTGCCGGAGAAAGATGTCGATTTGCCCCGGAATGCCAATGTCTTTTATGCCGTCGTGGTGAATAAGAATTTCGAGTTGCGTTTCATATTGAAACCCAATGCAGAACGCATGAATGGTGGCATAAATGGCACCGGTAGTCGCAGTAGTCGTGGCAGCAATAGCTAGTGGTTAACCAAGACCCTGTAAAGGATAAAGGGTCCTAGGAATGTTAAAAAGTTATTTAAACACTTGTTAACAAGTATAATTAGCGCAGGGCGTACAATAAAACGAGGGTGCTTTTGAAATCGAATGAAATGGAGCAACATGGAATAAACAAAAATTGCGAAAGTTTGTAAATATATTAAAACAATAGATGATATTTTAGTTTAACAAAGAAAATCATCCAATTGGAAAAGAATTAACGCAGAAAATATATTTTAAGAACAAATTTAAAAAATTTCGAAAAGAATATTTTAAAAATGTTTATTTATAACTAAAAGAAAATGTTTGTAAATTTTATTGAAATGTTTCAAAGAATTAAATACATATTTTAAGAAAGTTGTAAAAAAACGTTTAACTAGTTTTAAATATTGAAACATAAACAAGTTTTTTAGAAGTCTTGAACAATTCTATAATTTTTTATAATAGTTTTAAAATTTTTCTTTTCAAATAGAGTTGTTGATTTTAATATCTTCCATATTCTTTTCAAATTGTTTAAAAATAATTTTTCCTAGAATTTGAACACAAAACAAAAATGAAAATCTCGAAACTATTTATTTTAACAGAAACATGACAAAACTAACAAATAATTTAAAGTTCTTTAATATTTTTAAGCTTAACGATTTTATTTTAATTTATTAAAATTTTAATTTATTAAAATAAATTAATGATATTAGTAAAACTATTGAATTAATTATAAACACTAAAAATAAAACGTTCAATTTGATTAAAAAACAAAAGAACTTCCCGTAATTTGAAACTCAAAACAAAAGAGTATCTATAGATTTTTGTAGTAATTGAAAATTTTTTCGAAAATTTTCGAGAGTTGGAACGGTACAATGGATTTCAATGGAATTTGTGGCTGCCAATGATATTTTTTTTAACGCCGAAATATGAAGACAACTCAATTTTCGAAAATGGGAATGAGGGCGGGAAGTTTAAAAAATATAATGAATGTATGACTTAACGACTTAACAACAATAAAACTTTGATATTTTTTTTATAATAATTTTATATAAAAACCAATCTTTTGTAAAAATCTTTTTGGAAATTTGTATTTTGAAAAACCCTACAATTTTCTACTGTATTTTTAGCAGTATATAAAAATAAAACAAACATGCTTTAAATATTACTTTAGAAATTATGTTATAAGCAAATAAAATAAAAACCTTTAAAGAAATGTATTATATATGAATTACAAATTTTAAATATATAATTAAATATATAATAACTGAAAAGATGACAAAAAAGATGTTTAATAATTTATAAAAGTTTGCAAGAAAAATTAATGTATTATATAATTAAATAAAATCAAGCAAGAAGAAATAAATATAATTTATTGGACACAATTAAAAAAATAAAGATTAGAACGCCTTTTTTATTTTTAGATTATTTTTATAGGTACTGTGTAGTTTAAAAAGAACAAAAGTTTTCTCGGTTTTCAAATTCATACATAATTTTAATATTAAGTGCGACATCTAATCTGTCGACTTTTCCAAACCAACTCTGGCAATCCAGTCGCTAAAACGGACAGAAGAGAACAAACAGTTCCCATGTGATTTTAGTCTCTATAGCCTATGACTTTCGATTATGTTATTAATATACATATGTAAATCACATAAAAACAATTAATACATAGTTATTAATGGTAATAATAATTATGGCTTATTACCCCAACAATTATACAACCTTAAATTTCTTCCGTTACTTTAAATAACAGTCTTAGCACTTTTGTTTTTTCATCAAGGGCTTCAAAACCAGTAAAGTTTTGAATTCCTTGTACAATTAATAAAAACTTTCAAAACCTTAACTCAAAATGGCTTGAGAGCCATTAGCAAGTAAAAACAGACGCTAGCAAGACATGGTTCTTGTAATATAGTAAAAACAATTGTTTTAACGAATAAATATTTATAAAATAAATTAAATTTTTGGTGCACAGTGATTTTAAACACCTAAATTAAAAAGTGTAACTGCTAGTGTGATAAAAGAAGATAAAATGAAGTGCAATCAAAGGAAACAATAAAAATTTGTCAACAAAAATGCTCATGAATGTGTAGAGTAACAACTACACTTGCAAAAGGCTTTAAAACTTTTATGAAGGGAGTTTGAAAAGCATTAGTAGGGCGAAATCATTACAAAAGAAAATTTTAGTGCTGAGCGTATAAAATTTATATAAAATGTCATTGTGTTTAAGAGAAAAAAGCAAAATAAATAATTGTAATGTAATCAAAGGCATTATAAAAATTTACTCTTTCCGTTACTTTAAGTAACAGTCTTGTACTTTTGTTTTTTCATCAAGGGCTTCAAAACCAGTACAGTTTGGGAGTCCATGTAGATTTAATAAAGCCTTTAAAACCTTAACCTAAAATAGTTTGGGTTCCATTAGCAAGAAAAACAGACGCTAGCAAGACATGTTCTTGTAATATAGTAAAAACAATTGTTTGAGCTAATAAATAATTATAAAATAAATTAAATTTTTGGTGCACAGTGATTTTAAACAACTAAATTAAAGAATCTAACTACTAGTTTGAGAAAACAAGAAAAAATAAAGTGCAATCAAAGGAAACAATAAAAATTTGTCGCCAAAAATGCACATAGCTACACTGTGGCACTGAGGCTTTCAGACTTTTATTAAGGGAGTTTTAAAAGCAGTGGTAGGGCGATATCATTAAAAAGTTAATCTTAGTGCTGAGCGTTTAAAATATAAAATAAATTAAATTTTTGGTGCAAAGTGATTTTAAACACCTAAATTAAAAAGTGTAAGTGTGATAAAAGAAAGTGCAATCAAAGGAAACAAAAATTTTTGTTACCAAAATCCGCAAGAATGTGTAGAGTAACAGCTACACTGTGGAAGAGGCTTTAAAACTTTTATTAAGGGAGTTTTAAAGCAGTGGTAGGGCGATATCATTAAAAAAGTTAATCTTAGTTCTGAGCGTTTAAAATATAAAATAAATTAAATTTTTGGTGCAGTGATTTTAAACATCTAAATTTAAAAGTGTACTACTAGTGTGATAAAAGAAGATAAGTAAAGTGCAATCAAAGGAAACAAAAATTTTTGATACCAAAATGCGCATGAATGTGTAGAGTAACAGCTACATTTTAGAAAATGCTCTAAAACTTTTATTAAGGGAGTTTGAAAAGCATTGGTAGGGCGAAATCATTACAAAATTTAATTTTAGTGCTGAGTGTTTAAAATATAAATATAAAATGCCATTGTGTTTAAAAGAAAAAGCAAAATAAATAATTGTAATGTAATCAAAGGCAGCATAAAAAATTGATAACATACGTGCATCACCATTAACAAAAACGAGCTTATGAATGTGCTGTTCATTTTGTGCCGTTACCAAATTAGGGTAAGTTGAAATAGATACAGATAGTGTACTACTACATCAGCTAGTTAACAAATGTGCGTGAATTCGTAAATGCAGTAAATTTGTGCAACCTGTCTGCAAAAGTAAATAAAGTGGTGCTGTAGTTGCTGAAATAAGTAGCAATCGTTTGCATAAAGAAACTAAAAACTGCCAAGTGGCGATATTCGAGCCAACGTTTGAACTTATAAATTATGAGTAAATTATTACTTTTAATAAATGAACCATGAAATATTAATGTAACACCTGTATGTAGTATGTTTTTCTACCAATATTCAAGACAACAACTTTATATTCATAGTTTTGTACCAATACATTCTGTACAACTTACATGCTTTGCAAACGTTTAACGTTTGTCTAAATTTAAAATACAATAGAGTTGCGAATGCTCATGAGCGATTGGCCAACTATTTATTTCGTACAAGCATAGATTCTTCAAACAATTTAACAACATACTACACAATCGGCTTGTCACCAGTGCAATATGCCAGAAAATCAGTTTTTGTATTTTGCTGCAATTTTTCCCCTGTTATTGTCAAAGGATGCCAAAATTAACTAAAGTACAAGTGAAAGCGCTGTTCACATTATTAGGAAAGGGGATTGAGAATTTGCTACAGAGCTTATAATTTATGAAATTAATTTTTTTCTGAGCTACGAAGAGGGGGATTGTGTATAAAAATGTAAAAAAGAGCGTTACGTAATGCACTCATAATGTATACTGCAGAAATGAGTGTCAGCTATCTAAAATGGCGTTACGTAGTCTGTGAACAGCCTCTAAGCAAATGGTTTTGAGACGTTATCAACTTTCCTAATGCCGCTTTAAGCTCATTCCCTTTTCAAACACTGTCTATTTCATCAAACTTGGTTGCATAAACTAATAAATAACATTAATAAATCTAATTCATAATTAAATTTTTGAAACAAAGTCCAGCAACAATATTGTTGCACTCTTTAATGGCGATACAAAAAATAGGTTTATTAGTGACATCATAAAAGTAGAATACAAAAACTACCGCACAGAGTGACGTTAAAATACTTGCATGTATGCATACATACGACATGCATGTGCATGCCTGCATAGTATGTCGTCATTAAATTGGCACAATATAAAATACAAACAGCACTCACAAAACCACCTACATACACACACATACACAGTTACCATTGCACAAAAGCTGTGGAAAGGTCAAAACAAAAACAATTTCCAAAACATGACGTTACTAACCAAGTTCTTTTTTTGTATGTTTCTAATTTTTTCAACACTATTTTTCTGAGCATCTTGTATAGCATTTTTTATTATTGTTATTACATTATTAACAAATGTAAATTTTTATTTAAATAATTGATGCCTTTCCAATGCATATTTATGTGGATTTGTATTATTTATCCACAAATACTTGTCCTTTATCTGGCTTAAAATAAACCAACCAACAATCCATTCACTTTCGGAAGCAAATGTTGCCAGCTTATAAGTTATTAAGAATTTCACCTCAAGTTTCACTAAACATACATATCCGCGCGCATACACACACATACTCAATGTACTCGTATTTTTACATGGAAGTTAAATGTTTACATTAACATTGATGGAGCAACATTTTGTGTGTGGTTGTTGCTATAGATTTTTAACCAAGCATAAATAAATAACGTGAACGAACATTCTTAATAAATACACCGCGAAAGATTAGGAAACAAAAAGCCAAAAATTTTTCCTGAAGAAAATTACAAGCAAATTTTTTTAATTGAAATGAAAAAAAAAACATTCTTATCACTTAAGGCCTCAATAGTTTTTACTTTTCGTTGCCGTTCTGTGCCGTTCTTTTCTGTAGAAAATATTTCTTACTTATTTGTTCTGTGTCTGAACTTTCAGATATGGATGATATAATTATAGGGATTGAATTTTGTAAATGTTTGCAAAATGTTTTTTACTTGAATTAAAATAAAATTTTCTGGGGAAAATTACGGCATTCGATATCGAACGAAATCCCTTACAAAAGTTTTTGAATTTGTATGGAAATTTCATGCGATATCGAATGCCGTCATTTGTCCCTTGACTTTTAATACAAAATTTGTTATATTTCACACCACAAAAAACTAACCCATACAAACTATTGGCTGTCACTTCATGTTGTATTCTATTTTCTACAGAATAGTCCGCAACAGAACAGAACGAAAAAAGTAACAACAAACCATACATACAGTTTTTCAATTGAACAGAAACAAAACAGCTGATTCGTAACAGAACAGAACGTACAAATTAATTCTACCTTTACATTGGGTTTTCACGTTAGCAACTTCATTGCAGGGAACAAGCAAAAACGTCGGCAGAGTTTTGACAGTTCGATTGCTGGTTGCTTTTAGGAGAAGAAAACGTAAAATTGCTTCGTTACAAATTCATAGTTACATAAGTATGGGAATTTTTGATATAACTTTATAATTTTAAATATTTCTTCGGTGTTCCACTACTAAATTCAAATTCGGAAATGCACTGACTATGGAAAAGAGAAATTGCAACTAAAATGACAGCAGATTGAAGGGAAATAACTTCGCAAGCAATCACTTGCGCAATTCATTGCGCAATGAATTGCCAGTTATGACAATCGCAGTGCACACGTATCGAATTTCATGGACGCAATCAAATTTGACAATTACCGCCATGGATATTGCTACGTGAAGATGCAGCGTTAAGCGGTGCTTTTGCCCAATTGGAATTATTTTTACAAAGGGACAAATTTATTGATTTATCTATTTCATTTGAAATGTGTTTTCTTTAAAATATAAGGTCCGTATTCATAAAAAATAATTTGTATTTGAAATGTGTTTTAAGACAAATTTATCATATAAATTTTCCTTAAAATAGATTTCAAACCCAAATAATTTTTTTATGAATACGGCAGTAAGATTTACCTTTAGTTTTTCTCACTGTACATACAAATTATATTAATTCGCACTCAATTAACTAACTGTTCTTACACTTATACATACTCAACTATTGAGCAGGCAACATGAAAACGTGTCTTGCTTAAAAAATTGTGCAGCTACTCCGAAAAAAGCTTTCGTTATAGCAATTAGGATTCTTTAACATTTCCAGCGTTTATGCAAGTAGTTGGAGACGTGGAGCCTTAAAGTAAGGACATAAATTTTGTAACATAAAATGCAAGAAAATACCAAACGGCAATTTTGCTTTTTAATTAAACAGAGAAAAAGAAAGTATATATTTGTGTGTGTGTTTAAAAAATAAAAAGGAAATGGCAGCATAAAAAAGTACAAATTAAATAAATAATAACTATAAATAAGAAAAAAAGGTTAATACAATTTTATTAAACAACAATCAGAAATGAAATAATTTGTGTAATCAAAAAGCATAAATGAAATTGATAAAATTTTGCCCATTTTTAACAAGGCTAAAGAAAAAATGTGAATTTGTAATTTTTTGTCGACTCAATACTAAAGTTTTTTCTTTTTTTTTGTTGAAATACATACATACATTCATACATACATACACATAGATACATAGTATACAAAAACTGACAGCTCGGGAAAAAGTGTAAAAATCATGGTGAAATGAAAAGGAAAGAAAAATTCATGGCAAATATGCATGAAAAAAAAATAATATAAAATATTAGAAGAAAGCTGCTGGTAATACAATTTAGTAAAATTTATTCTTTTGTATCAGAAATATTGCCAAAAATCAAGTTTACTTTAAATTTTAAAAAGTTTTATATTTGTAACAATTTCTAACACATTTGAATGTGGTTATTTATTATTTTTTAATACGAGTATTATTAGAAAATATTATTGTTTTTAACTCAGTATATTTCTGATAAATTTCATTGGCAAATAACAGGAAATAACCTTGACAGAGTGCTTGTGTACTAAATAATACTTAAAATATGTAGATAATAACAACAAAAACGACAACAACAATTGAATATAAAACTAAAAATATCTAAAATTTCTTTAGAAGAATTTTAGCCAGAAAACATGATTGATTCCTTCTTTCTGCAATTACATTAAAAATTTTTCTCGATTTAATAGTACGAAAATTTCTTTAGTCTATATGTTTTTTTAGGGGGATAACATTTACTTATTGATGACGCATTCCTTGAGAGTAGGGCAGAAGGTTAAATTACGAATCAAAAATTGAAAGAAAAAATAAATAAATAAAGGAAATATCTAATAAAAAAGCAAGCAACGTTTACGTTGAGAGCGTATTAAGAACACTCGAAAAGAAATAGCAAATACATCACTTGTAATGTTGAAAAAGTGTAAGAAAAATTAACAAAAACATAAAAGCGAAATGAAAAGCTTTAAAACCACAGAAAAGCCAGCCATAAAACAACTCCGAAAAGCAACATTTACCACCCACAAATGTCTACTACGATTTAAGACAACTGTGTGCTTTTTACACTCTTTTTTTCCATTCATTTACACTTTCATTTTATTTTGCTTTTGTTCCGTTACACCCTCACTAAGTTTTTACTTCTGCCAAATGCCACATTAACATTGTAAATATTTCAGTCAGTCTCTTTGACTGCACGTCGTCTCGTGTGATATTTAACAAAAGGATCTTAGATATTATTGATGGTGTCATTTTTAAACTGTTATTTTTTTTTGTTTTAATTTTTATTCTGATTCGTTTGTGTCAAATCTCTTCTAACAAAATGACAACAATAATGTTGCACACGCCAGCATTCAACGGTTAGATGGAAGAATGAAAGAGTTTAAAAAAGCTGCATTTATTCATTTTAAAAGGACATACATACGGAAAATAAACAAAAGCAATCACAAAAATGTATCGCAATTTAAGGAGGAAAATTAAAAATTACAAACAGTAGGCAAAGAGCAAGTCATAATAAAACATGTGCTCAAAGTGGAAAATAAATGTTAAAACTTTAATAACGTGAAGCAAGATGTATATGTACAAACATACATACATACATATCTACATATATGAAGAATGTATAATAATAATACATAAATAACTTCTCTAAAGTGAATTAATTAAAACTAAAAAAAAAATCAAAATATTCTAATGTAAAAAACAAAAAACAAAACAAAGTTACTAAGTCAAAACTCTAAATGATTGCTGATTTAAAGGTGAGATAAAAAGTTTACAATTTAAAAGTATTAAAACTAAATAATTTAAATGTAACTAATTTATTTTGAGCACTAGGTATATATTTTTTTAAATTACTTTAACAAAATTTTGATTAAAAAACCGATATTTCGCCACTTCCTTGTGTGGCTTCTTCAGGGATATATGAAATTGTGAATAAGCCACACGAAGAAGTTGCGAAATATCGGCTTTTTAATAAAAAATTTTGTTAACGTTTTCTAAAAAATTTACCTAGTGCTTAAAATAAACTAGATTCATTTAAAAAAACAGAAGGTCGAAAAAATATATAAGAATAAAATTAAATAGTTTTCAAACAACTTGACAATCTAAAAGAGATAATATATCACTTCTAAAATCTACAAATGTGCAATAAGTTAGAACAAGTTCCTTGTTGGGTTATGCAAGATTGTTATTTCAATGTAGAAAGAATTTCAATTGAATCCTCACGAGCAAATGTTACAAGTTTAATGAAATCTCTAACAGTAATTAAGATTTCAATTGTAAGGACTTAAAAAACTTTCAACTAACGAAGTCTACATTCTCATTTTACGTACCTGTGAAACTTACATCCAAATGCTTGAATACATCGCAACTCAGTCATTTTTCTTTTTACATTTTTCTCTGTTATAACAAATCTATCACAAGCCAGAATGGGCAATTAAAAAGCTATTCAATCCCCATCTTTTTTTGTTTTGTTACACACAGTGTTTTAAACGACCAGCAGCTCATGCTGCGTAGCATACAATAAATAACATTTAAACATCACTAATGGATGGTCGAAAAAGGATGGTCAAGTCAAACTCGGCCAGGCTTTTGTTGAGCCTTTAAATTTTATTTGGCCTTTTGTTTTTTAAATTTGTAAATGGATTTGCAAATAGATTTGCAAACAGCTTTCTTATGAAAACTAATTAAATTGCCACTTATTTATTTATTTTTCTCAGTAATTTACTCAAGTCAAAAACTTCAAACTTAAAAAATGTTCAGTGTCAGCGTCAGCCTTTTTTAATGCGACTTAAAATTTTATAATAAAAAGTACCAAATCTACTAATTCAAACGTTTGAATTTACTTATTACTATAAAACATCATTCAGCATTTTTCAAATGCTGATCGTAACTACCGGGAGTCCAAAAATATTTTCTTAAAATTAAGAACACGCGGTTAGAAATATTTTCTTTAGCTTTATGAACACATACATATATTTCATGTACAAATTGATTAGCAATACAATATAATTTACCATTTATATTTTCTCCTGTAGAACATCTTACGAGGGTCGTTTGAACCGGGACTTTCTGGATAAAATATAATTTTTTTCGGCAAAAAAGCCTTTTAGTGATTTTTTAATCCAAAGTTATTACTATTTTGGCTAAAGTTCGTAACATTTTTAGTCAGAAAGAATTGAACATGGGACAATATTCCAAATGAACAAGGGACAATTTAACATCAATTAATTTTAAACTACACGGCAGAACAGAAACAACGTTGTTTTTCGGGAGCGGCTACTGCTTCCATCATCAGTGTTCATGTGTGTTTCCATGTATCCGCCACTGTTTAGGTGGCTCGGTCAGCGTTGTCATATTGTAAGATTAATCTTTTTTCCAAGTTTTTTGAGATGCTAAAAGTTTTTAAGTTTTTCTTCTCAAATAAATTTTTTTTGAAAATTTGTATACCTCACAATATTTGTTTAGAATAATTTTTATATTTAAGATATTGTTTCCCCCAATGAAATTGTTTTCAGAGAACACTGTTTGAAATTTTATATTGAGCTCTGCAATGGCATTTTAAAGAGGTTTGATTTCCGGAATCTTTTTCTTAAATGTGTGGAGGCCTTAGCACCTGTCAATATAAATAATATTAAAAAACACATATATATTTGTGTGGTTTTCTGCCAAATGTAATTAATATACAAAATATTCGAGAGCAAAATAGTGAAAAGTTTTGGGAAGAAAGTTTTACATTTTTTTAAATAGTTTATGCGGTTCTGTCGGTTCCTATATCCACAGCCAACGCAGAGCGAATATTTTCGCAAATTAATTTAATTAAAAGTAAAATAAGAAATAAATTAGAAATTTCAACATTATGTGCACTCTAAGAACTAAAGACTTTTTACAAAATAAATAATAGCAATTGTACAAATTTCGTTTCATTAAAATAAATGAATATAAAATTTAATTAAATAATGTACGACTAATATTTTTTATAATACACATACATATGTATATTCATACATATATGTATGTTTCATTAATAAAATAAAACTAAAAATACACATTTGTACTTCTTTTTAATGTTTTGTAAGAAAAAAGATTTTTTGGCCGAAAAAAGTTTTTTACTCAGAAATTTTAAGACTTACACAAAAAAATTTATGGCAACACTGGGCTCGGTTAAATGTGATTTCATTTCTTAATACAGCCTTCTTTGAGCTCGATACATTTAGTCAAGCGTCTTTCTAATTTTTTCATTCTTTTCAAAAATGATATGATTTCTCAAGACCCTCAAAATAGGCGTTTGTTTCAATGATAACCCTTGCGTTTGACCCCCCAAATCTCTTACCAGCCAGTCATTTCTTAAAATTTGCAACCAGGAAATAGTCACAAAAGGGGATAAATCCAAAGAGTACGCTGGATAGTAAAGCATTTCGTAGCAAAATTCATGGATTTTTGTCATAGTTACGCGGTTGCGTTTATGGTGCAGTTTGAGCAATCGGGGCATCCATCCTGCGAATAGCTTTTTCATATCCAAATATTCAGGCAAAATGTGATTTACTGGTTCGGTTGAAATGCCTAGAGCCTCAGCCATCCCACGCACTCTCATGCTCCTATCGTCCAATAACATTTCAATGGATTTTATCGGCTTTTTTTGCGTGACGGCCTTTTTTGGGGGCGACCTGTACGTTTGACATAATTTTTGCTGGTACGACCACAACGAAACTCAGTAAACCAAATTTTAATCATTTAAATTGGTGGTCCCCACAGTATATATCATTATTATTTTCTTTAGTTTCGGTGATGGGTTTTTACATAATGTTTAATCTGCCCACGAAATTAAATCTTTTTTCATTTACGAGGTTGCGTACTTTCAAGGGCTGCCAAAAGCAAAACTAATATACGCAGCTTCCTCAAAATTCGACAGTAGTCTAGTAACAGATACAATTTAACAGGTCCAGTGTTGGATTTAAGGTTAGTGCCTTGGAATTATAAAAAGTCACGGAATTATCAAACTGCCTTCGTGGCAAAATTGTATTTTACCCATTTAGAATTGTAACACTTTAATTTTCTGGCATCATTCGTAATAATAAATTAAATAAAAATAATGAAATAAACATACCCAAGTTAAGTTTTGAACAGTAAAAGTGTCGGGGTTTTTATTGCTACGCAGACAGCTACCGTTCTGGAGATATGTAGTTCTGCAAACTAATTTGTTAAAATTATTTAATAAATAGTAACATTTAACCCAAAGTTATCAGAACGAAGTTTTTGTCTGGCTTAATAAAATAAATAAATGTAACAAAAAAGAAACTATTTCCAACTACAGATAGACCTTGCTTAACAAGTGCTTCCTTGAACACGGCTTCGGTATAACACGGTTCATATTTTGTGACACGTTCTTGGTTAACATGAAAAAACCTTGAGTTTACACGCCAAACAACATTTAAAAAAGATCCTGAAAAATATGTATATTTTACCAGAAAAAGAACTTAATAAAAATATTTCGTATGAAAAAAAAAAATCGATTTTTTAAAGAAAAAAAAACTTATTGAAAGGATATACATATATATGTTCCTTTCACTCCTCGAGGGAGCATAGGGCCATAGCAAGGTGGTTCCAATAATCTCGATCTTCGGCTCGATGCTTGATTTCGTTCCACTTCATACGCAATCTCGAAAGTTCTGTTGTTAATTGTCGCTTCAATGTGTGCGCTGGTCTCGCAACTCTTCTGCTTCCTTGCGGGTTCCAATCTAGGCATTTCTTGGCAATATCGCCGTCTGATTTACGGAGGGTGTGACCTATCCAACTGTGAAACTTAAAGGATACAAACATTAATTAGAAAAATATAACAATATTTATTGATGAAGAGTAAATTGGATGATGAAATATTTTCTATTGTTTTATGTAAGGACATACAATTGTATGTAAAATCGAATAAAATATGAAATATTTGGCTTAAATTGACTTTATTTTTAATTCGTGGAACGTAATCCTTACTTTTACTTAACACAGTTTTGGTTAACACGGCATTTTCGTGAAACGTAGCCCCCATGTTAAACGAGGTCTACCTGTACACAGAAAAAATTATTCTTCAAAAATTTTCAATAAAACTTATTCAACAAACATTGAAATTGATTTCAATTAATTTTGTAATTGAATCAATTGCGCTTGTAATCAGAAATAAAATATTCTATCAATTATTACAAGTTTGGAGTAATTTATAATTATAATTTCAATAATTGAATACACAACTTTCGTATTAAGTTGAACTTTAAGAACTCTGTTACCTGAATTGCAGAAATTATAAATATTTCAAAATGTTCTGAATACTTCGACTTAAGCACAGGAACAACTAAAATACGATTTCAATTATGAAAACTGCATATTGAAATTGATTGTGCTGTTAAAGGGCAACAGATTTGTTGCGACTGTCAAAAAATTTAACATTTTTTCACACTATCAGATCTCAATAAGAAAATAAGCGGCGGCTGAGCAATTTCATGTAGGCGGCGAATGTGCCGGCCTTTTAAAATGTTTAGCAGTTAAAGTACAGTACAACCTCCGTAATCCGGACACTCAGTAATTCGGACTATCCAGTAATTCGGACATTTAAATTTTTCGGACAGCTTAGACATTTTTCCTCTAAAGTCCGGACAAGTGTTCTTTTTTCTTAGTAAAATTTTTACCGCTAGACAAAATAAGTAATAAAAATGTAAAAGATTTTCGTTTGAGTTTGCGTGGTGAAATGTTTTCAAAAGCTATTTTATGGGCTGAACAAACCAAAGCGACAGATAAGGATATTTTATATTTAAATGAATTTAAAAATAGAGCCAACAAATTACATAAAGATATGTATGTGTATTCAAACAAAAATAAATTCTTATTTTTCAAAATAATATTTTTTGTCACTTTTATTATGGTTCTTTGTTTTTTGTAAATTAACTAACGACCACTATGTCGATCGAATTATATATAAAACAAGTACGAATACGTGTGACATAGTGGGCCTGAATTCTTATGTGTATTTATTTTTCTTTTCGGTAATAAAAATATATGACACACATACATACATATCTATTGCGTTTATACTTTCATTTTAACTGTAGTCCGGACGATCCACTAATCCGGACAGTAGCTGAAACTATATCTGTCCGGATGATGGAGGATGTACTGCATATACTATATATATATATATCAAAGTATAACATTAAATAGCACAAAATTTCATTAATTTTGAGACATAGTGTGATACACATTCCAATTCCTGTGTATGACAGAAAAAGCCCCGTCAGAGACGGCACGCTATCGGCGGCAAAACAATCAATTTGCTTTTATGAAAATTCCAAACTGATCAAATGAAAAATCTTATCGTTTAGAAAAATTATTAAAAATGGCAAAGTCTTATGGTATGTCAAATTTATTATCGTATTATATGTCATTTTAATAACATTTTGCTTTCACACTATCCCACTTGCACGTATTATTACAGTTTTTGACAAGCCTTAAGACAAAATATTATGGTGTCAAAGGTCCTTAAATAAAATCTAAATCTACAATAAAATTACCTTTAAGGTAATGTTAACATATTGTTTTAAAATCACACCAATAGTTGCAGAGATATCGTGAAAGTTGTGCCAAAAAATAAAATTAAAAAGAAGTTAGTTACATTAAGAAAAGTTTTCCTTTTGCGATCCTTCGTTTTCACATGCTCCTTGCAAACACATAAATGTTATAATTAAATTATGAACGCTGCCGCAAAATTTCTTGATTATTTAATAAAATTCTTGAAATTCTTGCAAAAACAAAAAATTATTGTTCAAAAACTTTTAAGAATGATGATAAGTAGTACCTGTATTTTATTCATGTTCTCTTCTTACTTCTTCTTATTAAATTCTCACTGGCACACTCTCTCTCGCTCTCTCTCACACACACACTCCAACAAATATCATGAAATTCCCCTGATATGAAAATTGTTAAACCTGGCATTTTATTTAGTAGTATTATTAAAATTTTGTTGTTGTTATTATTTTTATTATACACCGATACATACACACATTTCACCACAGCTTTTACAACAACTACAAACTGGAAAAAAAGGAAAACACGTTGTCAAAGTGTCCAAATAAATTGAAATAGAAAAAGAATATAAACGACTCAAAAAGAAACGAAAAAAGCACACACAACGACAACAGGACAACAAAACAAAAATAAAATTTTTTATTCAACATAAATGAAATAAGGAAACGTGTGTATCTCTCTCCCGCTCTCCCTGCTCCATCCACCCCTCTCCAATCCCACCGTTAAAATGGAAGAAAGCTAAAAATATAATTAAAAAAAAAACTGTAGGAATATGTATGAGAGCAGAAATCTCTGTGTGCTGGTATAATAAGGGAAATAGAATGTGTATGATAAATAGGATACAATATTTTTTTATTATTA